>BJKM01000457.1:361804-600632 GCA_015082035.1 Chaenogobius annularis
AGTCCTGGTTTGGTGCTGGTTTAGTCTTGGTTAGTCCGGTCTTTGGCTCAGACAGTTTGTTTCTTGCGTCTCGTTTCAGTGCATCCATCGAGACGTGAAGCCGGGAGAACATCCTCATCACCAAACATCAGGTCATCAAACTCTGCGACTTCGGGTTCGCCAGGATTCTCAGTGAGTTTAAACAAAAACATTAAAATAAAAAAGTCTAAAAATCGAATCCAGCTTTTTGTGGAGATGTTTGTCATGTGTTGAACCACTAGATGGAGCTGTGACGGGCTTAAAATGACTTGTTTTAGCTCAAGGTCGAAGTCTTGACTTTGTCGGATGAACCAGGACTAAAATACGACTGAAACAAGTTTTAAATAGGATTTATGGTCATTAGTTCTGTTCTTGGACTAAACCAAGTCTAAACCAGGTCTAAACCAGTCTAAACCAGACTACTGTAAAACTAAACATTGTATTTTATTTATTTGTTATGAACAAAGCCATTCGATTGGTTCAAACTAGATGTAAGTGTCATAGCACATGTGATGAACCAGGGATAGACTTGGACTAAACTAAACCAGGACTAAAAATTTTTTAACTAGAACTATATACCAAGAGCAAACTAAACGGAGAGTAAACCAAGTATAAACCATGAATTAACTATGATCAAAAGAGTAAACCAGTCGTAAATCAGCATTAAACCAGGACTAAACTAGGACTAAACAAAGTATAAAGCGGGACTAAACCAACCCTAATACAAAGGACGACTCAGGGTTAAACTTCCACTAAATTAAGACTTATTCAAGTACAAATCAGGACTAAACTAGGACTAAAGTTGGACTAATCAGAGCTAAACTTTTACTAAATTACAGCTCAACCAAGTGTAAATCAGGACTAAACTAGGACTAAAGTTAAACCAAGTACAAACCAGGACTGAACTAGGAGAAAAACCAGAACGAGACCAAGACTACATCATGAGCTAACCAGGACTAAACCAGGAGTAAATCAGGACCAAACTAGGACTAAAGTTAAACCAAGTACAAATCAGGACTAAACAGGAGTAAATCAGGACTAAACTAGGATACATCATGAGCTAACAGGACTAAACCAAGACTAAATTAAACCAAGCATAATCCAGGACTAAACTAGGAGTAAAGTTGGACTAATCAGGGCTAAACTTGTACTAAATTACAACTCGTCTAAAGCAGGACTAAACTAGGACTGACATTGGTCAAAATGAGTCAAAAACACCACCATTTTGAGCCCATAATCTAAAAAAAAACAACAAAAACAAAAGGTGTTTCCGCAGTGTGTAATTAGGAGGTTCCTCTGACATAACGGGGGGATCATGGGGTCTTAGTTACCATGTGTGTGATAAAGCACAGTGTAACGTGTCTTTCCCCGCCCGCAGCCGCCCGTGCGACTACTACACCGACTACGTGGCGACGCGCTGGTACCGGGCCCCGGAGCTGCTGGTCGGGGACACGCAGTACGGCCCCCCGGTGGACGTGTGGGCCGTCGGCTGCGTGTTCGCCGAGCTGCTGTCGGGCCTGCCGCTGTGGCCGGGAAATCGGACATGGACCAACTGTACCTCATCAGGAGGACGCTGGGTGAGAGCCGGAGAGACCACGCGCAACGAATCCATCAAAACGTACACAAAAGAGGGGATAAAAACACGCAAAGGAACACGGTTTCAGCAGTTTGGATCAGTCATTTTGAACAGTTTCAAGTCAAGACAGTAAAAGGGCTGTTATACATAATACTTGTACTTAATATACATACTTATACATGTACTTAATACCAAAGCAAGTTCCTAGTTTTAATAACAATGGCAATAAATCCCATTCTGACTTTTGTGTAGCTGTTTGTTGGCCCTTGTTTACAGTATAGTTGCAGGGTAACAGCTATGGTTCGAGTTGCAGCTACCTCTACGTGTCGTATGGAAATGTCTCCTAATTGTTTAAATGTTTTATATGATTGGTGCTGCTGTCGTGTCTTTCCCTTTGCCCCAGGTCAAAAAAAAGAGGTCTCGATCTCAGTGGGTTGGTTAAATAAATAAATAACATAAAATAAATTAAAGTGAATTTAAAAAAATAAAAGCGTGGTATATTTAATAAAGATTATAAATCAGAAATATCATGGGGAATAATGTAAATTATTTAAATGTATTAACAATTTGGACAGTAAAAATAAATTTTGTTTTGACGGACGAAGAATGGGAAATTATATAGAGAATCACAAATGAATATATAATTATGTTAGCCAGGTTTTAGTTACATTTTGAAAGTTGTGTAGTGAAAGTTCGTGAGCTGGTTCCTCTGTGTTGTTTTTTTTTTTTTTTTTTTTTTTTTAATTTAATTACTAACATAAACATTAACAATGACAATAAACGAAAAATGTCAAATATCCCCAAAGTCTGACCTCTTTTAGACTTTGATTCTTCAGATTAGACCTGACGTTAAATGAACGATGATATGCTTTTATTTTTCAGGAGACCTTATTCCTCGACATCAGCAGGTTTTCAGTAGCAACCAGTTTTTCAGCGGCGTGTCCATCCCAGAGCCTCAGGAGATGGTGAGCAGCAGCTTTTATTCTGCAAAGATCACGTTACGTTACAGGATCAATGTATTTGTCTCATGTTGTAGGAGCCTCTCGATCAGAAATATCCAAACCTCTCACATCAAGCTCTGAGTTTAATGAAGGTAAAACTCTGTCCATATGATCTGACTTCCCCTTTGCGTAGTTCTCGTAAAAGCTCGGTGTGATTGTGCAGGGCTGTCTGAGGATGGACCCGTCGGAGCGCCTCTCGTGTGAGCAGCTCCTCCTCCACCCGTTTCGACTCGCTGCGGGAGAAGAACCAGACCACGTCCCGGGACCAAGACCGGACCACCAAGAGGACCAGACCGACCCGAAAGCACCTGCCTCCAGGGGTGAGGTCACAGGGTCACAGCAGAGGAACGCCACAGGCTCCACAAGCTCTGAGCGAGACTCACTTTTCACTCAGACCTGTTTGTGTCTTGCTGTTTTTCACATTTTGTATTTTATTAACGTCACTTTTTGTTGTTCTTTTATCGTTTTTCATCGTTTTTCTCGTTCTCTTTTCCAGTATCTTCCACAGTTGACGGGCAGCAGCATCTTTCCCGCTCTGGACCACAAGAAATATTACAACAACCTCCGAAAATTCAACTATCACCTCCCGAATATCTAAAACATCTGCCCGTTCACCAACACAAAACGACAACAAACACACAAACAAACGCACACTTGTCATCATGCTTCTAAAGTTGTACATTCCCCGTTGGGTCGATGCGCTGTTGTTGCCATGACGGGCTCTTTGTTTGTGGCCTGGATCTAGACTTTTGTAGACGACAAGGAGAAATCTGCTTTTCCAGTCAGAAGGTCGTGCACTCGCGCTGTGCGGCCAAATGTGTGCGTTCGAGAAGTTTGTGTTCATCGTTTGGGCTGGAAATGTATTTCCTGAAGAGGAAACTTCAGTTCCTCGATGACGTCGGGTTCTACGATTCTGCTCGAGTTCAGGCTCGGAACAAATATTTAGGTTTTAAAGTAGAATTTAGGACGAAACCAAACGAACAGGAAGGAAAGAAGTAGAGTTTTGAAATGAGAGAAACAGACGAACCAGGTCTGAACCAGGTCTGAACCAGGACTGAAGGACGAACAGGACTGAACCAGGTGAACCAGGACTGAACCAGTCTGAACCAGGTCTGAACCAGGTCTGAACCAGGTCCAGGAACCAGGTCGAACCAGGTCTGAACAGGCTGAACAGGACCTGAACCAGGAACCAGGTGAACCAGGTCTGAACCAGGTCTGAACCAGGTCTGAACCAGGACTGAACCAGGTCTGAACAGGACTGAACCAGGTCTGAACCAGGTCTGAACCAGGTCTGAACAGGTGAACCAGGTCTGAACCAGGTCTGAACCAGGTCTAAACCATTTCTAAACCAGTCAGAACCAGGTCAGAACCAGGACTGAACCAGGACTGAACCAGGACTGAACCAGGACTGAACCAGGACTGAACTAGGACTGAACTAGGACTGAACTAGGACTGAACTAGGACTGAACTAGGAAACTAGGACTGAACTAGGACTGAACCAGGTCTGAACCAGGTCTGAACCAGGGTCCAAACCATTTCTGAACCAGGACTGAACCAGGAACTGAACCAGGACTGAACAGGTCTGAACCAGGTCTGAACCAGGTCTGAACCAGGTCTGAACCAGGACTGAACCAGGACTGAACCAGAACCAGGACTGAACCAGGACTGAACCAGGACTGAACAGACTGAACCAGGACTGAACCAGGTCTGAACCAGGTCTGAACCGGGACTAAACTGGGACTGAACAACAGGTCTAAACCAGATCTAAAATAAAACTAAACTGATACTAAACAAAGGACTAAACTAGGTCTTCAGATCAGGACTAAATCAGGACTAAACCAGGACTAAATCAGGACTAAACCAGGACTAAACCAATGCTCGCATTGGTCCAAATCAGCACAAAAACTGGGACTAAAACCAGTGATGAAAGACTAAACCCGGATTAAACCCGTTGTAAAATCCTGACGTCTAAACGAGAACATCTGGAGTTAACCAGAACTAAACCAGGTCTAAGTCATGTCAAAACCAGGTTTAAATCCCTGACTTAAACCAGTACTAACTTGGGCCTGAATATTTAGCCTGAACCAGGACTGAAGCCATAAATGAGCGATTACTAAACCCTGTATAGTTTGTCTGAAGCAGGACTATAACGATGCCTAACCCGGACTAAACGGGGTCAAAGAAAAAGGACAAACCAAGATCGAGCAAACCGAGGGACTCAACCAGGAAAACCAGGATATAAACCATTCATTAAGAGCTAAACCAGGACTAATAGTTTGTCTACATTTGGACTTAACCAGAACTAAACCCAGATGGAAGTCATGTCCACACCAGGATTGTGACTAACTTGGGCCTGAAAACTTTGTCTGAACCAGAACTAAAACCATAAATAAGTGTAAAGTCTGATCCAGAACTACAGCTGGACTTAACCAAGACTAAACCAAACCATTTATAAAGTACTAAACCAGGACTAAGCATGTTGTAATACTTTGTCTGAACCAGGACGAAAGAAAAAAGACAAGTCAAGGACTCAACCAGGTCTGCCATTTGCCTAACATTACTCAGGTGAAAACCAGGGCGAAAGGACTAAACCAGGACTAAACCGGCACTAATAGTTTGTCTAAACCAGGACTAAATCTGAACTATAACCAGAATTAAACCAGGTCTAAAGGTTCACACTTGTGCAAACACCGTATACAATGAAATGGGACTCAAAACAGGATTAAACCATGACAACGTCAGGATAAAACCCCGGCTCAAACCACGGCTGAACTGGTGTGAAGCGAACTGGACTCAACCCAGGACTCAGATCTGCAAACAACCAGGAATGACTCAGGAATAAACGAGAACTAACATGACGGGCCTGAATACATGTCTGAAACTGGACTTAAACCAGAACTAAAGCTAACTAAAGTGCCCCCTACAGGTCGGACGACTCATTGAACTCAAATGCAGTTAAGATAAATATTTAGAACTTCGCAAAAAAAAAAAAAAAAAAAATTATCACAGAATAGCAATTTTTTTTAAAATTCACTTCCTGTTTGTAATTGATGACATCACACTAGGAAATTCATCTAATGTCACTTTTTTTTTTATTTGACAAAGAAAATTCTATGAGAGCGACTTTATTTTGTTGAATTCATGTTTAGAGAGTCAAAAAAAGTTGTTTGTTTGTGTAAATTCTGCATAAACTTTGAGTGTTCCTGGTGTGATGTCACTTCCTGTCATTTTTCTACAGATTTTTCAAGTTTTTCTCCACAAATTCCTGCTCGACTGGTGTAAAACTATCATTTATATGTACGACAGGTAAAAACACACCACACGAAGTCGAAATGAGAATATCTTCTCATTTCCCCTTTAATTAACAGGATTCGATCAAAGCCTCGTCCAAACTAAGATTCAGAGTTTAACACAGAATCGCGCAGGACTAAACGCGGAACCGGTACTTTCTTCACAGCTTGAGAACCACCGCGTTGTCATTTGGAGATAAAACACAGATGAGACGGGCGTTTGGTGCTAAGGACGTTCACAGCCATTGGTTTGTTCAAATGTACATACGCCAAATGTTTTCAAAAAGAAAAGAAAAAACTAAAAAAATCTGTTTGAACTGTTTTCTCTTTGTATCTGATGCAGGCTTTTGTAATGGGAAAGCTTCAATAAAGTTGTGAAATGATGTCCTCTATAAACACGTGGATTTTATTACTTTTCCGACACTTTTCCTTCTTCTACTTGAGTAAAAGTAGAAGTAGAACAGTACAATTGTGTCTGACTTTCTTCTTCAGATGAGAGTCAGTGTTTCGTTTGTGTCTCTCTTTTTAAAATACCAGATTTCTTTGCTTTATTTAATGTTTTGTCGCTCCAATTACATTAACTTGAAATTATAAATCAAATATAACATTTAATTGAGCAGTAGTTTAAGCCAATACTTTTTACTCACTTTCTCATACCATTACTTTCTAATTGAGTCATATTATTTTTAGGTAACTACTCTTTCTTTAGGACTATTTCTATTTGTCCTCCTCGCCATCTGAAAACTAGATTTAAAACCAGTGAGAAAGGACTAAACCAGGGACTAAACCAGGGACTAAAACAGGACTAAAGGACTAAACCAGGGACTAAACCAGGGACTAAAACAGGACTAAAGGACTAAACCAGGGACTAAACCAGGGCTAAAACAGGACTAAAGGACTAAACCAGGAATAAAGCAGGGACTAAACCAGGGCTAAAACAGGACTAAAGGACTAAACCAGGGACTAAAACAGGGACTAAAACAGGACTAAAGGACTAAACCAGGTACTAAACCAGGGACTAAACCAGGGCTAAAACAGGACTAAAGGACTAAACCAGGAATAAAGCAGGGCTAAACCAGCACTGAACTGGACTAAACCATGGCTAAACCAGGGCTAAAACAGGACTAAACCAGGAATAAAGCAGGGCTAAACCAGCACTGAACTGGACTAAACCATGGCTAAACCAGGGCTAAACCAGGGACTAAACCAGGACTTAACCAGGGCTAAAACAGGACTAAACCAGGACTAAAGGACTAAACCAGGGACTAAACCAGGACTAAACCAGGACTAAAGCAGGGCTAAACCAGCACTGAAACTGGACTAAACCATGGCTAAACCAGGACTAAACCAGGGACTAAACCAGGACTAAACCAGGACTTAACCATGGCTAAACCAGGGCTAAACCAGGGACTAAACAGGACTTAACCAGGGCTAAAACAGGACTAAACCAGGACTAAAAGGACTAAACCAGGGACTAAACCAGGAATAAAGCAGGGCTAAACCAGCACTGAACTGGACTAAACCATGGCTAAACCAGGACTAAACCAGGGACTAAACCAGGGACTAAACCAGGACTTAACCAGGGCTAAAACAGGACTAAACCAGGAATAAAGCAGGGCTAAACCAGCACTGAACTGGACTAAACCATGGCTAAACCAGGGCTAAACCAGGGACTAAACCAGGAATAAAACAGGACTAAACCAGGGACTAAAGGACTAAATCAGGACTAAACTAGGGACTAAACCAGGGACTAAAACAGGAGTAAACCCGGGGACTAAAACAAGACTAAACCAGGACTAAACCAGAACTAAAGGACTAAACCAGGGACTAAAACAGGAGTAAACCAGAACTAAAGGACTAAACCAGGGACTAAGCCAGGACTAAGCCCGTTGTTAGCACCACTGATATTAAACGAGGACTACATCTGGACTTGACCAAAAGTAAACCAGGTCTAAGTAACGTCAAAACCCGAGATTCAAATCTGTGACTCATCAGGATTTACTCTGGGCCAGAATACTTTGAACCAGGTCTAAACCAGGTCTAAACTGGGCTTAAGTAAAAAAAAAATGAACAAAATGTGCTTCTTCTGTTCTAAACGAAATGAAGTCCACACAAACCAAAGTGCTAACGCAGAGGTCTTCAAACTACAGACTTATTCTAAAACATCTTTTTACCTCAACGATAAGTCTTTCTTTCACGCCGTATATGTCACGTTCTCACTAACGCTCTGTCAAAGCCAAGTTCCATGCAACGCCGCTTCAAATATGTTTCAAAACGTGGTCCTCGGTGTAGAAGGTTTGAACCGCGCTCATGTTTTAAAAGGATTCAGGCCGTTGAAAAGTGTTTGAGTGAAATGCTTGGGTAGTTATTTATCCACACAAGATGATGTCATTCTCTTCACTGCACAACACTTTAACATTAACTTTATCATTGCTTAAACTACACTAATCTACCTTTCTTACCTTTCTACTAGTTAAATTCATGAATTGAAGGCAGTTGTTACTTTTTATTCTGTTTATTTCAACTCAATGTGGCTCCAAAAACGCTTCTATTTTCATTTACTGTAGCATAAATAACATGAATCTGCAAGAAAATACAATTCAGTTTCAATTTCAACAACTATTCCCCATCTCTGAGCGGGTTTAAGGTGCATCGTTTGGGTCCAAGTCCAGGTTTCAGGCCAAGTCCAAATCCACTTCCAGTTTTGGAAGTGCAGTTTTCAAACGCTGAACAGTCGTGTCTTTGTCTGCGACTCCAGGAAGATCGCTGAGAAACAGATACTCCAGGTTTCTAAAGGGGAAAAAAGGCAGTGCAAGTTTATTTGTAGAGCACAATTCGTACACAAGGCAAATAAAACATCACAAAACCTTCTTTTCTATTCATTCAATGTAATAATTTTACTGACATGAATCATACATTTTGTCCGTGTTTGGTGGTCCGCCAGATGGAAAACCAAGTCTATTGGACCACACTGGCAGACACTCCAGACACTCGTTCCCATATTTATTTGACATTGCCAGCGTAACAGATGTCTCCGAGATGGGCACATCGCTTTTAGATTGATTCTTTCCCATGTTTGACCGTCCCCAGATGCAAGCGTGCTATCGGCCTGCTTCTGCTAAACTAATTGTCCCAGACAAAACGCGACCAAAGATTTTAAAACTCGCTCTTGATCAGTGGGTTGGTGCGCCAGGCTCTTCCCGGACTTTTTAGTTGTCTTAGTGCCGACTGACAATCTAACCAGCGCGTGTTCTAACCGTCCCCTCGGCTACCGGCGATGAGGCTGCGCTTGGACACGGCACAATGGGCTATAGTGTGGAGCGGAATTATTTACATGTTCAAATGTAATTGTGTCTAAATAGTAGTTTTAGAATTGTAAAGAATTTCTCTAAAGAAAGCCCTTTTAATTTAAAGACATTTAAAAAGGTGCTGTTTTCATGCTATCCATCAAATACTTTAAGACATGAAAGAGAAGAGTGCAAAGAAAATAATTTCAGTCATATGCACAGCCAAACAAAAGTTTTTATCTTAAATTTGAACATTGCCAGAGTAGAGGCCTGTCTCACATCCTCAGGAAGACTGTTCCAGAGGGACTAATGTGATGGTACTTCCTGGTTCTAGTCAGGACCCGAGCAGCAGCGTTCTGGATGTACTGCAGCTGTTTTACAGCTCGTTTGGAGAGGCCAGTGAGCAGGCCGTTACAGTAGTCTAATCTACTAGAGACAAACGCATGGATAAGTCTCTCCAGGTCTCTCCACTATACTTTTTGTTTTTTAAGATGGTAAAAAGCTGCTGATGTGATTGATTTGACGTGGCTGTTAAAATTCAAATCTGAGTCCATTATTACCCCCAGATTTCTAACTTGATGTGTAGGTTTTAGAGCGAGACTCTGGAGGTGACAGTTAACAATTTCTCTCTTTGTTTCTGTGGGCCAAAGACGATGATTTCAGTCTTGTCTGAGGTTCAGGGGCTTGGCTGGAGAAAGTTGTTTTGCATCCACACACTGATCTGTTGGATGCAGTGACAGAGTGAATCCACTGGTCCATATTCACCTGTCGTCAGGGAAACATAGATCTGAGTGTCATCTGCATAATTGTGATAGGACACATTCTCGCTGCGTATCAACTGACCTAAGGGCAGCATGTACAGGTTGAACATTTTACTTTATATTTACTTCGAATCGACTCCCCCTAAAAGAAGTCCAGTGTTGTATTCTGTGTGGTTACCTCCCGGTTCACAGGCCAATGCTTAACCCACTGCACCACTTCAGTTATAAAAGTACAGTCAGAGTCTGAGGTAAATACTTTACTTGAGTTTGTGCAGCGCGATGAGGCCTTTGTCCGTGACGTTCCCACAGGACACCACCTCCATCAGATACACGCTGTTCTGCAGGTTCTCGATGGCGCAGAGTCTCTCCAAACAGCCGTCCTCGATGTAGATGCACTTCTTAAACCTGATCTCCTCCAGGTTCTTCAGACCATCTGCACAAAACCGCACACACAGACAGTTCGGTTTACTCTTTTACTACTTAAGAAACCTATAACACACTTTGTTCACCATTCTGGGGTCAAGCAGGATTCGTTTGTTCTCCAAACCCACAAACAAACACATTTTTAGTGATAGTTTTATCGGGATAATTGTCAAGACTCAAGACAAAAAAAGCTGCAGATTTACCCAAAAAAAAAAAATCTGATTTTCCTTTGTGCATTTCTTGTTACCACCTATAATTAGTGTAAATCAGACATCAGAACCCAAAACTACAGTCTCAGCTTCACTTTCACATCTGTCACTTCTCCAAAACGTTCCGGAACAACTTCGGTTTGAATTGGGGCTCATTTCGGTCAGTGGTTTTAGGAAATATCAGATAACTATATTTATTCTCTGTCAGTGAGCGTCAAAACCAAAGTCCGGTGTCCTGTACCGACCCGACCCTGTCCTGTCCCTGTCCTGACCCGGTCCTGTCCTGTCCAGGGTCAGGTCCCGTTTTGTTTTGGAGCATGAGGTCAGAGAGTAACCGATCGGGGGACACTGCGTCACATTTGATCGTTGATTCGGAGAGATGCACTTTCACCCTTCCCTCTTCCCTTTCGTGTTCGCTCCGATCCGGACCGCTTTCAGGCCAAGCGCTCGGGTCGTAATCGTGTTAAACATTAATGGCCCGACGCTAAATGTACAGTTAGAGCGCTAAAAGAGAGGCCAGACACCGGAGAGGCCCCTCATGCATAAGGAATAACTCTGGACCTGAACCCGTCTGATTACACTGTCGTCTTCCAGTTTAAATATCATTTTAGATTCCTGTAGACCAGTTTACTACTCTGAATAGTAATGTATTGAATTGTATTGTTTTCCCCTTCATTTTGCTATGGCGTTTTTCCAATGCACTTTCTGTAGCACATTTTTACAAACAAAAGCCGTTTCCAAAGTGCAGCGGATTGTGCCATAAAACCAACAAGTCAACACAGTAAAGAAACTATAAAATAGGATAAAAAATATAAAACAGAATAAAAAGGAAAATAAAAAAAATCAGATTTTCCTTTGTGCAATAAAAATAAATAAATAAAATAAATAAAATAAATAAAATAAATAAATAAAATAAAAATAAAATAAAATTAAATAAAAAATAAATAAATAAAATAATAGTTAATTAATACAAAAATAGAAACGAAAATTGCTCGCTCCATTTTCTTTTCTTTTTTGTAATTAACATCTATTTTTTTATTTTTATTTTCTTTTATACCGTCCTGGGTATGTTTTGATATGCTTTAATATGTTTGGGATATAATTGGAAACTGACCCCGGCTAACCTAACCCTTGCGTTTTCAAGAACTGTGATATAAGTATGAGGAAAAATTAGGTAAAAAAAACATTTCGAGCTGGGTTAGAAAACTTGAGTTAAATCCATAAAATTTTCATAATCGTGTGAGCCCTGACAACCCTCTACGATCCCACATATTTCCACGGTTGAGTCGCAGCAACAGTCGCATCCATGGCCGGGCTAACTACAAACGTTCCTACCTCCTTTTGTAGTACGTTTGTGTCGCCTGTTGAGACCGTAGTAGGGCTGAAGGCTACAACGATGTAAACAAGACACAGCTTTTGCTATCAGTTTATTATGTCTCCTACCAGCTTTCTCCTGCAATTGCAGCTGCATTTCCACTTCGTTTTTTTAAGATAGATAAACTTTTTATGAACAGAATGTAAGCGATTGTAGTGGCCGCGCGGATCGATTAACAGATCCCATATGATTAACGAAACCTAGTCTCTTGTTTGCCTTGTTTACACACATATGTTACATTTATTCATGCGGGTTATCAAATTTTATCAAGTTCAGCCGGTTTGGTGAGGGTCTGATTATTTTTTCTGTTTGTATCGTTTTTTTGGCCATTTCGTCTGCACCCGGAATCTGCGTTTTGAACCTAACACCCCTCATCTCCAGATCCACAGACCTTAAGTGTGCCATCGATAAAGCCTTTGTGCATGATATGCAGCAGACTCGGTGTGCCGGTCGATGCGCCCGGAAATCTTGTATGCGTCCCAAAGCGTATCCCAGTGGGCAGAGCGTTGTAGGTCCTGGTGATGAACCGCTCGAAAAACCCCTGGAACCGGGACTTTAGCCTCCCGCACCTCACTCAATAACCACTCAGCAGTCACGGCGCGGTCCGGACCCACCGCTTTTGATCTCTCTCATGGTCCACCCTGAGAGACAGAGAGAGAGAGAGAGAGAGAGAGAGAGAGAGAGAGAGAGAGAGAGAGAGAGAGAGAGAGAGAGAGAGAGTATGGGGGAGTATGAGGGAGATAGAGAAATAACACTATATACAGTAGTGGGGCTGCAATGATTAAACTATTCAAAAATAATCTTAGTCATATTTTGACAGAGTTATTATTAAATCAAGATGTCCAAAAAGAATAAACATAAACAAGAGATTGGGTCCACAGAAACAAGACTTTGACATCATTTATAAATAATAAATTGTGCGATTCAGTTCACAATTTTAGATTGTGTGTATTTAGGCTCATATTATTGCTGTCCTTGCAGCACTGATTTTTGGGGGTACAACTTCTCAAGATATGCAGCTAATCAAGCGTTAAGCCTTTGTTTGTCCAAGCCAAAATAATATTCTGTATTTGTGCACAATCTTATCTTACGAGATCTTGTCCCATTCCCATCTCAAGTCATTAAACTTTCATGTGAACATTTAATTGAACTGACTTGCACGTTGCACAAAGACGGGTTGTGCCCCTTTGTTCCATATACTAAAAAAGGTATTACAGGCCTACAGGTGTTCACCTTCTTCTGAATAAAAGAATTATTCACAAATCAAGTCGGCACGCAATCATGTGCAATATCTACTTTTTGTATTGCCATTTGCACAATTATCCCATGTTTTTGTGTGTTTCGTTTTAATTGACTCACAAACTCTTCATGGATATAATTTAATAAGACTCACTTGTTGAAAACAGCGTTGAGCCAGCCCCAGAAGTGTCTGCAGCTCTGACTTCTGCCAGTCAGAGCAGCAACTGGCACCGCCCGGGATAAAAGTCTCATAATTCAATCTGTAACAAAATGAAACATACAATTTTATTAAGAATACAGATGTTATTAAGATGTATCCTTAAAGATGGGCACAGTAAATAAACAGTAACAATAAAAGTAATAAATGTTACATGTAGTGAGGACTGTAATAACGTGATATTTGGGGGCCCGGGGGGGTTTCTGGTCCACAATGAGCACAACTGTCTCTACAGTAATGTGTTTGTAAGGTGGGGGGGAAGTGTTGAATAAAGTGCTTCCAGAAGTGATCTGCCAAAACTTGGAATGGCGCCATTTTTTACGGCTCAGCAGCTCCGACTCAGGATAAACTACCTGAGGAAGGTTGTAGAAAAAGATTCAGCTGCACCTGAGGAAGGGATGAGTCCGGCCCCCCATCAACAAGCAACTGGGTGTAACTGGGTGGGGGTCAGAGAGGTCAGAGGACACGTAGCCCAGGGTTCGAGAGTTGAGAATCCCCTCTACCTCAATGAGAACTGTCCTTAGCACTTCATCTGGGACTGACTGAGCTCCTAGAGTAGTACGGAGAGCGTTCCTCACAGATCTCACCTCTCAGGAGCCACAGAAGCGCGGAGCGTTGACTGGATTCAATTGGAAGAGCTGCTCGTGACTACAAAATGAATCTATATGATCAAGTTCCGTTGAATATATGTAAAATGTAATCTTCTGACTTAATACATTTTTTTAGAAAGAGGTAGAACTGATATTTTGCGTTTTCAATCTAAATTAGAGCAAAATGTTTACGTGTTTTTGTGAAATAACTTCAAATCAATGGCAATTTAATTTCATTGCATTGAAAAGACATTGTAAGCCTATCTTTTGCCTTAATGCGTTAAATGTCGCCCTAAGGCGTGAGGAGCTTCACTTGCAGAGTATTCAACGTCTAAATCTTGAATTTCGTACCTGTCCTTCGCGCACACGTCTTGTTTACATTTCAGGTTGCGTCCATTGCTGCGTGTGCGTGCGTGCGTCACCTGGTCCGGCGACGTCACGAAAAGCGTGCCTTTCTATTGGTCGTGCGCGTCTCGTATTTCCGGAAACACGCGAATGGTTAGCTAACACCGGGGGGGCGATGAGAAACAACGCACACAAAAAAAAAAAAAAACACTGCCACCGAGCTCCGTGAAAGAGAGAGCGCGATCGGACGATGAGGACACGTTTCTGAGGGGATTTTGAAGAAAGTTTGAAAATGTTACGGATTTTAAACGGCGCTGGTTTGAGGGCGGTTTGCTCTAATAAGCTGCTGAAGGACGCGCGGAGACTGCACAGGTACAAAAAAGGGGAAAATATAAAGGCTACTTGAGGACATGGGTGTAGGAAAGGACGTGTAACTACAGAGAACCGGAGATAAAGTTCATTTGTAGTGCTGTTTCTTACTTGTTAGAATCTCTCACCATTTTAGAAGTATAAAGAACGTGGAGTTAAAACGAGGAAGTGACAACCTTTTAATGAACAAACGCATTGTAATAGTTCAGTAGTTGTTACGTTTGCAGGTTACAAACTGGAGAATGGTACAATAATGCAGGTTTACAGTCTCTCCCCGTTTGCACCGACCATAAGAAACCTTTTCAATGCAATTCTGCTTGTGCACAGTCCAAATGAGGACACTTATGGTGCTGAAAGCAGAATGCACGATTATTGCTTTGATTCTGAGCTGGTACTGAACTGTGAGTGCTGCCAACCTCTGAGTAGATGTGGAAACGTGGAACAGAACTACTGTCAAATGGTGAAAACAACTTTGAATTGTGAAGCAAGTGATATTTAATTCAATCCAATCAGGTCTGGGGAGATGAGTGTTGTCACTTGTCAAATACACATTGATGACCTCATTCGTGGCCTGTCTTCAAAGTTTGCACACTGGGTCAATGTGTAGATAAAGTTACTGTGCAATCGCTTGTTGAGTCCTTACCTTAAATAAATGTCTCTCTAAATGTAAATGTATCACCACAGAAACTCTCCTATTGATTTACAAATATTCATGTTTTTGTTTTTTTGTGTGTAAAATGACAAAACATTTAGCATTGGAGGATTGCCATCATTTAATTGACTCCATTCTTTCCTTTGGGTCCTTTTCAGTGTTCCATCTGTTTCATTTAGAGCGTAATCAAAAACGTTTCTTCTCAGTCTTCTCAGTCAGTTGTTCGCATTTAACTTGTTTTTCTTCTCTGAACGCCCCCCGGACCCTTTCACCATAAGATTTCCAGTTTTTTGGTTTCTCTTGGTATGCATTGGACACGTGCTTCTTGTTATCTCTCTTGGGTCCATAAATCTGGTTCTCTGGAGAATGTGCGTTGCCGTGGCGTCATGTAACAGCTTTTGCATGGTTCGCCGTCTTGAGCCAGGTCTCATTTAAGTAAGAATGGTTGTACAAGTTCGGACAGGTCTGCACCAATTGAACTATGATCATTTGTACTTCTGACATTTAAGAACATTTATTCGTGAGCTGGAGAATCTTTACTTGGAAACAGGCTAACTAGCACTTGTTAACCATCTGCTGGTGGTCTATGGGAAGATACACAAAAGGCAGCGGTCAGTTAATACAATACTAAAACAAAAGCCATTTACAATTCCACCTTCCTCCTTTGTTTTGAGATTTTCTCTCGTGAATTTGCGTGTCAAAAGCCTGTGACATCTTTGGGATTAAGGAGAAGACGGAGACAAACATGAGATGTTTAATCAAATCCCCCCCCAAAAACCTACACATTCATTACAATGTCATTACAATTCTTATGATGCAAAACAGAATAAAACTGTTTGGAATGATCAAATTAAGAGTGGTTCCACATTTTGTCCATGAAAAATCACCAAATTGGGATATAGTTTTGGAACTTTTAACTCAAACAATCGCACAAAACCGGAATCTGGAGTGAAATTAACCACAAACCACAAAATGAAATCGCTTCTACCCTTATTTTCATTTTGTATCAGCTCTTTTTGCAGCCTGTTTGAATCGGTTTTATTATAAACGTTGATATACTTGATAGTCTACTTTTGCATATCGCCAAAGCAACAATGACTTGACCTTTTTTGATATCCTGCCCCCTTTTTAATAGTGTTAATGTAAATGTTTGAGCTGGCCCGGCGAGTCAGACCCTCCTCCTGTCTGTTCGAACGCCGTCGCGCTGTAGTCGGACCCAAAGAAATACTTGATCGACCAAACATTCTGTGCTCCCATTAGTCTAAAACTATTTTCTACTGCTACTATTAAGTATCTATGACTTGACCATGTATCTGTATTCAAAGTCCACTGATAAGACAAATTAGATCACGCAATTTCAAACATGTAAACGGTGTATTTATCTGTTTAAAAACAACAGATTAAACTCGCAATTCACTCCAAAATCTGCAGATGATGAATGCCATGTTGTGACTGCGCATCCTTGAAACCCCCCCAAAATATTAACTCAACCAATAAGCACTTTGGCTGACCAAGACTAAACATCTAAAGGTCCACGGCCCTTGAATACTGCAGGGTCTTTATTTGGTAAACACTGCGACGAATGCGTTTCTCAAACTCCTCTTGGATGTTATCGCGTCATTGTGTGTCAGATTCATGTGAGTTCAGTGCTCCGTCTGTTGAGTTCTGCCTTTGGGACGATAGCCGGATCCAAAAACAGGTCTTATAAAATGTTATAGTCATTCGTGTTTGTGGAAAGTCTTGACGTTGTTTGTCTTCGGGGCGCAATCAAACCAGGGAACAGACTGTACTTTTTCTACCACAAGCCCGTTTGTCTGGCTTTCATTACCCCCAAAGCAAGATGGCGACGGGCCTCAGCGGCGCGTCAGATGTCTCTGTTCTGCCGTAATCCGTTCATCCCCGTGGAAACGGGTAGGTGACGCCGCCAGGCCAAGTTGCAGGCGAGATCTGTGGAGAAGCGAGCCGACTCACAGTAAAAAAGTTGGTTTTTCACAGTTTATTTTAAAAAATTTTTAGTAACGAAACATCTGTGATTGAATAAATGCACGATGGATGAGTTTAATGCCCTATTGTGGATTATTCCAGTAGGGCTGTCAGCTTTCAGTCGTTTTCGTTGAGTTCATCGTGAGTTTTATCTTCCTTTTTACAAAAATGGACTGTTTCCTGGTGCTTTTCCGTCTCGAGGTAGATTACGTTTCTACGCCACTGGGCATGTCTGCAGCTTTGACGTCTCCAGGGAGACAAGCTGGTGGCATACCCTTCACCCAAAAAGTGACACATTAAAATCGGGTGTATGTTACGTGTAGTCGTATTCTCGACTCTATGGTTTCACACTGAGCTGAAGACGAGTCCGAATTGAATGGTAGAATTTTGTCTTTTCGCTGTCATTTTTGCAGATGTTTATGGTTCATATCTCTGTCATTACTGGGCCGATCTACACAAAACAAAAACTGACATGAAGTTCAATGTCTTTTCTGTGAGGATTTTTTTTATTTTTATTTTTTTTCACCATATCATCAAAAAGGGGTGTCGAAATAGGGAATATGGATGGGCCGATATGGATTTTATTTATTTATTTATTATTATTTTTTTAGCCGATACCAATATTCGATATTTGTCTTGCTGCCGTTGCCGATAACCAATGTATTTGCAGGTAGATTCGAGGGCACACAAATCTATTTTAAGGCCCAAAGTCACTGGGACAGCCTCCAGTGACCCCGCGACCTGTAACAGGAACAAGCGGCAGAAAATGAATGAATGAATGAATAATATTAACTTCCTAATGTATTTATCTGGCATATGATTGTGTAAACATACGTCCACATTTTTAGACAAATTTTTCCAATTCCCTTTTTTTTACTTCTTAGTCTGTAAAAAAAAAATATATATATATATATATTTGTATCAGCCGATATCGATACTGGAACCGGTGGAATGAATGATATTATTTGAATCTTGAACCTCACTTAAACATAAACAATGAGTGGATTTTCACTTGACGTATTCCACTCCAAAATGGCTGAACTTTGACCTGTCCCTTATCTAAGAGTCTGACAATCATTAAATCCTGAACACAAACCTGCATAAATAGGTTTCGTAGCTTTCTTTTGACCTGTGTTACAGTTTTTAGCCCATGTCACCTTTGGGCACATGACCCCCCCCCTTTGTAAATACTGTGTCATAGTTCAGGTCCAAAGTCTTCAGTCTGCCCCAGCTCGTTAACAGTGAACTATGACCTCCCGACCTGAATAGAGACCTACTTTGTGCAAGCATTCTGTGACCTTTTAACAGTTAGAAATCTATAAAAAACGTTGCGATTGATCAGAATCAATCAATTGCTTGCATCCATTCCGGCAGTTTTCAAAAGTGAAGATCCTGGCGTGACGTCCGCAGGGAAACTACGCAGCGAATCGCACTCAAAAGGAAATGACAACACCATTTTTAACTTATAATAACAAATAAACACAAATAAAATAAATAAATAAATAGTACTCTCACGACATATATCTCTGCACAATTTTACCAAAAGGAGAAAATGACCTGAATATTGGTGTTTGTGACGGTAAAACGAATGCTCAAAACGCATTAATTTAACCACATTTGCCTCACTTTATTTCAGTTGGTTCCATTGGTAGCTTTGGCACAACCTGCACCCGACTCAAACGCCCCGCAAACAAAACAAACTGTTCCTTCATGATCTTGTTCCTTGTTCGGCGCCATGATTTATAGCCCCCCCCCCCCCCCCCCCCCCCAAGCCCCCCCCCCCCCTCCCCCCAGCATTCTCCATTGTTATTTAATTCCAAACCTGGATCTTATTACCCGTGTTTTGGTTTTAAGATGGCTGCATGTTTGAACAGACAGAAACACACTGACGCAATAGCGAGTGGATAAAGGTTGGACATGAACCCGCTTGCCAATTTTCCCAGAATCGTAAGCGGGGCGGGGCAGGTTGGATGGGAGACCGCAGAAACGCCGCGTGCCACAGTGGGGCGTTGTGTCGCTGTGTCCTTAGGCAAGACACTTCGCCCCCGCATTGCCTCGTAAAGCGCTTGGAAAAATATAAATACACTGTAATACATGAATAACGAACAGAATGTGATCCTTCTGTACGATCTGAATGAAGCTTTAATATTTCAACAATTCCAGCCCTAATTGTCCAGAGCTTGTCCTTTATTCAAACGAGATGAGATATAAACGTGCTTAATAACAGTTTATTCTTTACGTCGTCTGCAATTCAATGTAGTTCTTGTTGGGTTTTTTTAGCTGCTGCTGCAACAAAACAGTGATTTTTTAAATTTGTTTAATTTTTTTACAGATTTGTTTGTGTAGTTGTGTGTGTGCTGCTGCCAAAAAAACATGCCAAATTTTGTCACTTTTTGGCGTAAACTTATTCCACACAACACAATATAAGTGACCATGTTTACATCCACACTAAAATGTAATTATTATCAGATTTTGTTTGACTGTTTGAGATTTTTTAAACAATAAAAACTGTTGAGTATCAAAGGAACCTTGATCGGAGTGAAATCGGATTGCGGATTTTGCCATTTTAACAATCTTATAACTCAAAGAAAATGAAATGAAGCAGATTTTGAGTGATATGATTGTTTCGGGTTCGTGAAGTTAAATAGGAATGTTTCAGAAACGCATCGCCGGACGAAAGCCAACCAGAGCCGACGTTTTCTCGGTTGTGTTTTTTGCAGCGCTTACGACGTGGCCATCGTGGGAGGAGGAATCGTCGGTTTGGCCACGGCCCGAGAGCTGATCCTCAGACACCCGAACCTCAGCTTCATCCTGGTGGAGAAGGAGAAGGAGCTCTGTGAGGGGGGAAAAACACACAAACACAAATGCATTCACGAGAGCCTCATTAAAACGTCTAAAGAGCTCAGCGGTTTATTTGTTTGGGTGACGAACAAATAAACCACAAAATTGTTCTTAATATGTTAGAATTACATTTACACTGCAAATTTCATAAGTCTAACCAACATTTCTACTAAATAAACACTAAATAGGGAAGATTATTAAGTTTATTTCAAGAATTTTTGCAGAGTAATAGACATAATTTCACTTATTTCCTCAGATTTTTGCCTTAAACAAGTGTATTTTTCTAGTTATAAGAAGGTGTGATTTAGCTTTTTAAAAATCCCTTCATTCTTTTTGTTACAGACATAAGCAGATAAAAGTATGATCAAAAATCAAACACATTTGTCAAAAATGCAGTGATGTTTTTTTTGTTGTGGCTTGAATGTCGCTTACTGATGACATCACAGAGGGATCGCAGCTCTACTTCCTGTAATTTCAATACTCTCTTTGGGTCCGTTTTTCTTCACAAACTGCAACGTTGACTGATGCAAAACCATGATAAATATTGACCACAGGTTCCATGCCACCAAACTATGTCATAATTAGAAATAAAAAAAATACATGAAAAAATACATGTCATTAGCACTTTAAACATTGCACAGTGACCAAATTATCTTATTAACACATTGACTTTTACTGCGTCCAGCTCCTTCCCCTACAACATGTCCCGCCTTCTTGATGATTTTATTGAGTCCGTTAGCATTTTTAGATGGGGGACACGTCTATTTTTTGAAGGAAGTGTCCAAACCTGAACCCCCCCCGTCTTGTCCCTCGCAGCCGTCCATCAGAGCGGACACAACAGCGGAGTGATCCACAGCGGCATCTACTACACGCCCGGCTCGCTGAAGGCTCGTCTCTGCGTCCGGGGAGCCACTCTGGCCTACGAATACTGCGACAAGAAAGGGCTGCCGTACAACAAGTGTGGCAAGGTGTGGAGCTGTAAGAAGGGGGCCGTAGTAGGTCGAAAATGGGAACGAACCATGTTCAGTCATTCTAAATTAGGATAAGGGCCGTGCAATTAGTCACATTTTAATTAATTCAATCATTTGTAATCGTTATTAGCCTTTTCAACCGCGAGGTCCACAGAAATTAGCCTATTTTTTGTGTGTTAATATGCACTGATTACGTTTTTTGATTGTTTATTAGGGCTGCAATGCTCAACTAATCGTTACTAATCGAGTATTAAGAAGTAGTTGAGGCCATATGTTGATAATCATAATCTTTATCTGGTCTATACTGACTCAAGAACATAAGGAAAGACATTTCATAACAATAAAAATGTCAAAAAGAATGAACACTTTCTGACTTTCATCAATAATACACTTTATTTCTTTATTTTATTCATCGAGAAGCATTCAGCCATCATATCGCTTCATTTTTCGTTTTTGATAAGACAAAATAAAAGTGTAGATCAGTTGATGTGAAGAAACAAACAAAATAGAGCTGCAGAAGAATCATTCATCACCAGAAGGAGGCCACGAACCACAATTTGAGGAAGCTTAAATCAGGATTAATATTCTACAGCGAGTCCATTTTTATAGATGTGAGGAAACCTGCGCACTCCCGATGTAATTCTGACAGAAGCCACGCCCAAACTTGAG
Source organism: Chaenogobius annularis (assembly GCA_015082035.1). Lineage (NCBI taxonomy): Eukaryota > Metazoa > Chordata > Actinopteri > Gobiiformes > Gobiidae > Chaenogobius > Chaenogobius annularis. The sequence continues at coordinate 383,621 of BJKM01000457.1, forward strand.
GGAAAATCAGGCATTAAAAGGGGAAAATAACTTTTAAGAGCTTTAAACCATGTGATAATGGTGTTCCTTCAGCTTTAGTTGTATTTTTGATTGATTCGTGCCACCACCAAATCTGTTTCTAGTATTTGGCAGTTTTAGATGAATATTGTGGTTTATATTGAACAAAATGTAAAAATAATGATCTATGTATGTTATACTTTGAGACTAAATACCTGAAAAGGCCATATTGATATAAAAAAAGACTCAAATATTGGTTCCTAGGGATACTTCCTGTTTTTCTTTGCATGAATTGAAAGAAAACCCTGTGTAATCTGTAAAACGGATGTCGAAAATAGCATAATAAACATAATTGGACTGTTGGTTGTGTTTTAGATTCCTTGTGCAGGTTCCATCACTTACCCGTGCTCTTTTATGCCGTGTATTTTCATGTTCCTTGCAGCTGATCGTGGCAGTGGAGCAGGAGGAGATTCCCAGGTTAAAAGCTTTGTATGAGCGGGGCAAACAGAACAATGTGAGAGACTTGAGCGTGGTGGACGCGAAGGGCATCAGGGAGCGCGAGCCGTTCTGCAGGGTAAGAAACCAAGAGACGCCAAATACGTAATTATCTAGGGCTGGGTTTCAGATTACGACACAACTGTACTGAGTAATCGAGACAACAGCCGTCAAAATGTGTATTAGAAGGTGCATATTGTGTGGCATAAAATGTTTGTTATTTAGGTTTTGATGGCAGAAAGTTTCCAATTTTACAGTAAAAAGTACTACTTTCGGTTCATTGGGCCAATTCAGAGCAGAGGAAGCCAAATTTGGCACCCGGGCCATAGTTTGGACAATCCTGTGTTAAATAGTTGTTACATTTTTTTCTTTAATACATTTCTCACAAAAGTACCATCCAGTCAATACAGGAATACTGTATCGGATTGATTTTTCTATTTACAAATAAGTCAGGTTATTTTTTCCCTGTGTTAATTTAATTTAATTTAATTTAATTTAATTTAATTTAATTTAATTTAATTTATGTTTTTATTTTTATTTAATTTAATTTAATTTATTATTGTACAAATATTGTACAAATACTGAAAAAAAAAAAATAATACAAAAATGATAATGTACATAAATAAAAAAGAACAGAATGAAAAAATATATAAATAAATAGAGAGAGAACAGTAAAATAAAAAATAAAAACTAGCAGACATACAATGAGGGAAAAAAAGGAAATTTGTTTGTTATTTTCAGATTAAGTCTGAATGTAATTTTGGGAATGTCCAATATAATGTCGTTAGAAACTGGACTTTTCAAAGCACAGACACAAAAATCAAGGCAAATACTTATAATACTGTCACCGTAAAGCTGTTGTCACTTAGAGGAACCAAAACTTTCACTCAAGTTGCGCTATCAAATAAATGTATCACTCAAGTACAAGTAAAAAGTCTGATGTCAGAAAAAAGGTCTGCGACTCACGATTATTGTTACAATCGTTTCATCTGTCAATTATTTCTTTTGATTAAACCATAAATTGTTTGGCTCATGAAAGGCCCGTGAATGAGATTTTTACCAAATTTGACTAAGACGAAGCTAAAGATGACAGCTTTTAAATGTTTCTAGTGTCATTTTGCGTTAATTGGCGTTCTAATTGGCGTTTGGTCATAAAACCTCTTCTCTCATCACATGGCACGCTTTGGAGTACAGAAAACCATTATTCGGTTACTAAATTAACTAGTTCAGTAATTGATTAGTTAAATGAAAACCACTCTCCGATACCAAGTACTTGTCCTACTCTCTACTGCCCCCGTCTGCGAGAGAAGGCGCGTCGCGATCGTACCTGAAACCTGTCGAAATGGTTCCCTCCAGGGCATAATGGCGATCGACTCCCCGTACACCGGCATCGTGGACTGGAGGATGATGGCGCTCAGTTACGCCCAGGACTTCCAGGAGGCCGGCGGTTGCGTCGTCACCGAGTTTGAGGTGAACGACATCGCCGCGGCCGCGGAGAGTCCGGAGGGAAGCGCAGAAGGCGAGACGACCAAACCTCTGACCCCATTTTGGAAGAGCAAAGGCTTGATTTACATGTGTTTTTTCTGCTTCTCCTAGGAATGACGCATCCGATTGTGATTAGAGACACAAAGGTAAGTGCACGCTGGGCCCAAACTCAACAAATGTCACAGAAATCATTATTTGACGACTACAAATATTTGATAACACCTTTATTTTGTTGAATTAATGTTAAAAAAAATTTCCTTCCTTTTTGTTCCTTCCTTTTTGTTCCTTCCTCGTCGGCTCAGGGCCCTAACGTAAACCTTTTTGTTCCTTCCTTTTTGTTCCTTCCTCGTCGGCTCAGGGCCCTAACGTAAACCTTTTTGTTCCTTCCTTTTTTTCCTTCCTCGTTCCTCAGGGCCCTCGTAAACTTTTGTTCCTTCCTTCCTTTGTTCCTTCCTCGTCGGCTCAGGGCCCTAACGTAAACCTTTTTGTTCCTTCCTCGTCGGCTCAGGGCCCTAATGTAAACCCTTTTGTTCCTTCCTCGTCGGCTCAGGGCCCTAACTTAAACCTTTTTGTTCCTTCCTTTCTGTCCTTCCTCGTCGGCTCAGGGCCTAACGTAAACCTTTTGTTCCTCCTTTCTGTTCCTTCCTCGTCGGCTTCAGGGCCCTAACGTAAACCTTTTTTGTTCCTTCCTTTCTTGTTCCTTCCTCGTCGGCTCAGGCCCTAACGTAAACCTTTTTGTTCCTTCCTTTCTGTTCCTTCCTCGTCGGCTCAGGGAGAGGAGGTGCGTTCCCGCGTTCGTCTTGACCTGCGGCGGGCTGTATTCAGACCGTCTCTCTCAGATCTCTGGCTGCAGCAGAGAGCCTCGAATCGTCCCGTTCAGAGGGGACTATCTGATCCTGAAGCCCGAGAAGCACTACCTGGTCAAAGGGAACATCATCTATCCCGTGAGTGTGGACACAACCGCCTGTTTTTATCGAGACGTTACCTGGGTTACGATACCGTTAACTCCCTCAAGATTCATCAGGAATAACAACAAAAAATGCTATTTAGATTGAACAGCTGTAAATAAATGGATATTAACTGTTCAGGGACGATTTGAGGTTCTGTTCCCTCCCGTTCGATCCAGTGGAGGAAACGCTATTTTTAAGCTACAGCGACGTGCTATATACGGTTGGCTTATTGACAAATGGCGCTTGTTTATATGTCTCGTAAAAGTGACAACAACAAGACTCCTGGTGTTGTTTTGTCCTCTTCGCCACATCAGCGACCTCAGACTGAATAAACACGTAAATTGAGCGTTAAAATGTGTAGCTTGAATTGTAGCTTAAAAGGGCCAATGACAGGTTTTTAGGATTTTCAAATTTTGACTTTATCTGGTGTATTTGTACCTGTCGTACATATAAATTATAGTTGTGCACCAATCAAGTAGGTATTTGTGGAGAAAACGTTGAATAAATCTGTAGAAAATGACAGGAAGTGACATCACACTAGGGACACTCATTCCAGTCAAAGTTTATGCAGAATTTACACAAAAGAAACAACAACATTAATTCAACAAAATAAAGTCGCGCTCATATATTTTCATTTGTCCAAATACAGTGCCAGTGGTTGCTGGGTAATTTCCTAGTGTGATGTCATCAATAACAAACAGGAAGTGAAATTATAAACCTAAAAAATGTTGCTATTCTGTGATAACATTTTCATAATTTTTAGCTAAAGTAACGGCATTTTAGTTCAATGAGTTCGTCTGACCTGTAGGGGCACTTTAATTCCCACATTTTTCACACAGAAGTTTGGACCTTCAATAGTGCGTTTTGTCTGCGATATATGGCGTACGTTAAGACCTCTGTTTCCTCCCCCTGCAAGGTCCCCGATCCCCGCTTCCCGTTCCTGGGGGTACATTTCACCCCGCGGAATGGACGGGCAGCGTGTGGCTCGGCACCGAACGCGGTCCTGGCGTTCAAACGGGAGGGCTTACAAATTGTTCGACTTCAACGTGCGGGACATGGTGGACGCCTTGTCGTTCAGGCAAGTCACGCTTTCCCGTAGGCCGCGATCACACTTCGCACACTCGCACACTTCGCACACTTCGCACACGTCGCACACGTCTCACACGTCTCACACGTCTCACACGTCTCACACTTCACACACGTCTCACACGTCTCACACGTCGCACACTCTCACACGTCTCACACGTCTCACACTCTCACACGTCTCACACGTCTCACACGTCTCACACGTCTCACACTTCACACTTCTCACACGTCTCACACGTCTCACACGTCTCACACTCTCACACGTCGCACACGTCTCACACGTCTCACACGTCTCACACGTCTCACACGTCTCACACGTCTCACACGTCTCACACGTCGCACACGTCGCACACTTCTCACACTCACACACTTCACACACTTCTCACACGTCTCACACTTCACACACTTCTCACACGTCACACACGTCTCACACGTCTCACACGTCGACACGTCACACACGTCTCACACTTCTCACACTTCACACGTCTCACACGTCACACACGTCTCACACGTCTCACACGTCTCACACGTCGCACACGTCGCACACGTCTCCACACGTCACACGTCTCACACGTCCACGTCTCACACGTCTCACACTCACGTCTCACACGTCTCACACGTCTCACACGTCGCACACTTCTCACACGTCGCACACGTCGCACACGTCTCACACGTCACACTCTCACACGTCTCACACGTCACACGTCGCACACGTCGCACACGTCTCACGCACACGTCACACGTCTCACACTTCCTTCACACACTTCACACACTTCTCACACTTCACACACTTCTCACACGTCACACTTCTCACACTTCCCACACGTCGCACGCGTCTCACACTTCTCACACGTCGCACACGTCACACGTCTCACACGTCGCACACTTCTCACACGTCGCACACTCTCACACGTCGCACACGTCTCACACGTCTCACACGTCTCACACGTCTCACACTTCTCACACGCAACTCACACGTCGCACACGTCACACGACACTTCACACACTTCACACACTTCTCACACTTCACACACGCACACGTCTCACACTCTCACACTTCCCACACGCGCACACGTTTCACACGTCTCACACGTCGCACACTTCTCACACGTCGCACACTTCTCACACGTCGCACACGTCGCACACGTCTCACACGTCTCACACGTCTCACACGTCTCACACTTCTCACACGCACACGTCGCACACGTCTCACACGTCACACGTCGCACACGTCGCACACTTCTCACACGTCGCACACGTCTCACACGTCTCACACGTCGCACACGTCTCACACGTCTCACACGTCTCACACGTCGCACACGTCTCACACGTCGCACACGTCTCACACGTCTCACACGTCACACGTCACACGTCACACGTCTCACACGTCTCACACGTCTCACACTTCTGACACTTCACACACTTCACACACTTCTCACACTTCCACACTTCTCACACGTCTCACACTTCTCACACTTCCCACACGTCGCACACGTCTCACACTTCTCACACGTCGCACACGTTTCACACGTCTCACACGTCGCACACTTCTCACACGTCGCACACTTCTCACACGTCGCACACTTCTCACACGTCGCACACGTCTCACACGTCTCACACGTCTCACACGTCGCACACGTCTCACACTTCACACTTCTCACACGTCGCACACGTCGCACACGTCTCACACGTCGCACACTTCTCACACGTCTCACACGTCTCACAAGTCTCACACGTCTCACACGTCGCACACGTCTCACACTTCTCACACGTCACACGTCGCACACGTCGCACACGTCTCACACTTCACACTTCTCACACGTCTCACACGTCGCACACTTCTCACACGTCGTCACACTTCTCACACGTCGCACACGTCGCATACTTCTCACACGTCGCACACGTCGCACACGTCTCACACGTCTCACACGTCTCACACGTCGCACACTTCTCACACGTCACGTCGCACACTTCTCACACGTCTCACACGTCGCACACTTCTCACACGTCTCACACTTCGCACACTTCACACGTCTCACATGTCTCACACGTCGCACACGTCTCACACTTCACACTTCTCACACGTCGCACACGTCGCACACGTCTCACACGTCGCACACTCTCACACGTCTCACACGTCTCACACGTCGCACACGTCGCACACGTCTCACACGTCTCACACGTCTCACACGTCTCACACGTCTCACACGTCGCACACGTCGCACACGTTTCACACTTCTCACACGTCTCACACGTCGCACACTTCTCACACGTCGCACACGTCGCACACGTCTCACACGTCTCACACGTCGCACACTTCTCACACGTCTCACACTTCACACTTCTCACACGTCTCACATGTCTCACACGTCGCACACGTCTCACACTTCTCACATGTCGCACACGTCGCACACGTCGCACACGTCTCACACTTCTCACACGTCTCACACGTCTCACACGTCTCACACGTCACACGTCGCACACTCTCACACGTCTCACACGTCACACGTCGCACACGTCGCACCGTCTCACACGTCTCACACGTCTCACACGTCGCACACTTCTCACACTTCTCACACTTCTCACACGTCTCACACGTCTCACACGTCTCACACGTCTCACACGTCTCACACGTCGCACACGTCGCACACGTCTCACACGTCTCACACGTCTCACGTCGCACACACGTCGCACACGTCTCACACGTCTCACACGTCTCACACGTCGCACACGTCTCACACGTCTCACACGTCTCACACTTCTCACACGTCGCACACGTCGCACACGTCTCACACGTCTCACACGTAGCTCACACGTCTCACACGTCTCACACGTCTCACACACGTCGCACACGTCGCACACGTCGCACACTTCTCACACTTCTCACATTCAGGCTTAATAACTGCTTAATCAATAGCCTTCACTGACTCTACACTAACCTCTTAATGACTAGTTAATAAGCCTTTATAAACTACTTGTTCATGATGAATTAAGTCTTATTTCATGCTTTATTAAGGCTAATTAAGGTGTATTTGTTATAAAGTGGAACCAAAGACTCAAATATGAACCGCGAAACCTTGTGTAGTGGACCAACCATAAAAGGCAAGGTAAAATAAGGTCATTTAATGCAGTGGTCCCGATCAATCAATACTGGGCCACACAAGAATTAATTCTTTATTTCTGTTTTATTTATTATCTGAGTCGAGCGGTCTTTTATTTTGAAACGTCTTTTATTTTGAAATGACCGTATTCTCCTCTCTGTTACATCTCCTCATTTGAGCGCCAAAATTGAACCCAGCTAGCAAAATGAGTAAACGGGTGTCTTTGGAAAGTTCCTTTGTGAAAGGGAAAAGGCACAATGAAGAGAGAGAAGAGCAGCCTACGACTTCCAAGAAAGAGAAAGGTTTTAGCAGACGGTACCAGGGGTCCTACTTGAATGTAGGGAGTATGGATTTATCGCGACAGGTGAGTCCCACACCCCAAGCCCGCTCTGCATAATGTGCGGTGACCGGCTCTCAAATGAGGCAATGAAGCCTTCAAAACTGCTTCGCCACCTAGAGACCAAGCCACCCAGGAATAAAAAGACAAGCCCCCGGAGTATTTTGAAAGAAAAAAACATGAACACGGTCGGTAACACAGAGGTGAGGGAGAAGGGAAAGGAGGGGGGAATGGAGAGTTTGTGAGTGTCGGGCACGCAAACATACAGGAGATTCATTCACGGGCGACCAGAGAGTTTGGTGTTATAATAGCGTTATATTGTTGGAGCAATGTGCTAATAAAGTTCCATATGAGTACACAGTGGATTCACGTTTGTTATTATTCCCCCCCCTGGTCCGCAAGCGTTGACCGGTCCGCAGTTAGAAAAAGGTTGGGGACCACTGATTTAATGAAGGTCAAAAATGATTTAAATAATACAAACATGGGCCCGACTAATGGAACACAAGGGAGAGGAATGAACCTAAAAAGTATCAACCAAATGACTCAAGAAAAGTAACAATAGAATAACTGAACAGAATACAATACAACAACAAAATAACTCCCAGTGTGGCAAGTGTAAACAACAAATTCAGACAAATATGAACCCAAATTAGAAAGTATGTGTCTAAATAAAAAAAGGTATTAAACGGTCTTCATGGGTTTTTACCTGGTTAAAAAAAGTCTAATAAACACAGAGTTTGTTTGTATTTTAGAACAAGTGTGTCTAAACTACCGGGTTAACAGGTTTTATACACAATAAACATCATATTGCAGTGACTCCCTTTATAAAGTGATGGGAAAGCGATGTCGAGTGCGACGTTGTGACGTTTTGTTTCCGACAGGGGTCTCCAGAAGCTGGTTCTGAGGAACATCACGTACGGTTTGGGGGAAATGTACCGAGGCATCAACATCGCGGCGCAAGTGAAAATCCTGAGGAAATACATCCCCGAGCTGTCTGTCAGCGACGTGCTCCGGTAAAAAAAATAAAAATAAATAAAAACGATTTGATACTAATCGCAAAATCACAAGGAAAAACGCCAGAACGGTTAAAAAATACTTCATTCCAATTGCTTAAACGAACAGTATAACTAGTAATAGTGTTTGTTTGTCATATTTATTAACTGAAATGTCTAGTTTCAATGCCCGTTTTGAAGAATCTCATTTTGAATATGTTTTTAAATGTGTTTTATTCCATTCCCGCCTCTCTCCGCCCCAGGGGTCCGGCGGGAGTGCGCGCGCAGGCCTTGGACCGCGCCGGGAACCTGGTGGACGATTTCGTTTTCGACGGGGGCGTCGGCGACGTGGGCGGCCGAGTCCTGCACGTCCGGAACGCCCCGTCTCCCGCGGCGACCTCCTCGCTGTCCATCGGGGAGATGATCGCGGACGAGGTGGAGAACCGTTTCGCGCTCTGAAGAAGGAAGAAAAAGTGGAAAACTACCTCAGCCTCAGGTCAAGCCTTTAAACCCACAGACTTTTATCACCATGGCGACAGACGTTTGGTGCATTTCTTGCTTATTTTTTTTATAATCACATCCCGCTATCGTGCTTTTGTATGACAGCGGGATTTGAAAGAATATGTGCTCTTAAACTCCAGGGCGGTTTGGTATCAGTTCAATGGCATGGAACTTGATGGTGAAGAGGTTTTGAATGGTGGTGATCTGGACCAGGTTCAACAAAGAGTGTGAAAGTGCAACGACCGGAGGAGTTTAGCTCTGAAACGGTACTTCTCGATCAAGTCGTTTACTCCAGAAGAGTTGGAGATTCCTCTGCTGGAGCACGACATATTTAGAAAGATAATTTAAACTCATGATAACGTTCGATCGATCTTATCTACGGGTTTAAGAACCATGAAAATTAAGTTCTTTTTCTTTTTCGGGACAAATAAACATGCTTTTTCATCATCATTTAAACCCCAAACCTCCACTCATACAATGAATAGAATGTATGTCCACTTCCATGAATAAGGGTCCATTCACCGTGGTATAGTTACCGTGGTAACTATCCAGAACAGGCCTTGATACCTTCTTCCTCATCAAAAACAAACAAACACAGAACAAGACACGAGAGCAGAGTAAAAACAAAACAAGTAACGCATAACATCTAAAGACACGAAATCACAGCACAACAATCACAACTTTGAGAAGAACTATTTATGTATCTCTTTTGACTCGTCCAAAAAACCATGAATAATCAACGTGTTTATTCAAGAATGAGACATTTACTTTTCAGAACCGCGCCTTTATTTGACACCATTTTTTTTGTTTATGTTGTCGCCAGTCGACGGTGTCATTTTTGGACTTGTTTGTGTTTACCAAATCATCTCAGGCCAAGCACGCCTGTCACTCACTGTACTTGAGTTCAGGCGGCGCGACTACGGTATCACGCGGGACCGGCGACGCGGCGTTGGCTGACGATCTCGGCCGCTCGCTGGTCGTTAGGCGTACTGCGTGCTGAGGAGGTAAAAACAACAACAACAACAACAACAACAACGCTGTATTTCACTTATTTTCTTATTCATTTATTTAAAAATGAAATCCCGTTGAGGTTCAGACAACACAAAGACAACACAATAGACACAGTAAAGAGAATACATTTTTAGAAGTACCTCGACGTCAAAGGGTTGTCCTTAAAGTGCCCCCTACAGGTCGGACGACTCATTGAACTAAAACGCACTTTAAAAATATATAATAACGTTTAAATATGTTTTAAATGTTGCTAAAAATGATACACACATTTTATCCTGGAAAAGCACATTCTTATAGGTTTATAATTTGACTTCCTGTTTGTAATTGATGACATCACACTAGGAAATTACCCAGCAAACACTGGGCCAAAACTCATCCAATGTCACAATGTTTTTAATTTGACAAATAAAAATATATGAGAGCGACTTTATTTTGTTGAATTAATGTTTAGAAAGTTCAAAAAAAGTTGTTTATTTTCTGTCAATTCTGCATAAACTGCTTTGACAGGAATGAGTGTCACTATTGTGATGTCACTTCCTGTCATTTTCTACAGATTTTTCAACGTTTTCCACAAATAACCTGCTCGATTGGTGTATAACTATAATTTATATGCTCAACAGGTACAAATACACCAAATAAAGTCAAAATTATAAAATCATACAAACCTGTCAGAGGCACTTTAATGATCAGTAGAATTGGGAATATCGACAAAAGGTCAACGTGTCGCCACGGAAATGTCTGACTGTAATAAAAAAACAAACATACAAGTGCAGAAATGATCAACGTTCAGTCCGTTTCTGCAATATATTCGATCGTTTTTGCACTTCTTCCATAAATATTATTTTTATTTGGACAATATATTATGATAACGCCCATTATTATTAATATTTGTTATTGCAGTTTATGATAGTGTTGTTGTCGACATGAACTCTCTGCACTACATGGGAAACGCACAATGAGTTCTGTTTTACTCTGAGACAACAACAAACGCACAGTGTAGAATTATATGTTAATATTTCAGATAAACGGCAGGAATCTATGTTAATCTACGGGAGATGCACAGATAGTTTAGTCTGATTGTCTTTTTGTTAGGGACTGGGTCTTTTTTATTAATATTCTCGCTTGAATTTATGCTTTTTACTGCGGTTGTGTGAACGAGTAATTTAGCCTTGGTTCGTCATTTCGAGCTTTTAAGACGTTGAACTTTGTGGCAGTTTTTGTTTCATGTGTAATTACAGAGCAATTAACGGTGAACCAGGTCAAAACGTCGGCATTTTGACCGTTAAAAGAACAAATTGTACCGAAAACCAGTTCGACATCACGTGAACCTGCGAGGCTATTATAAAGTCGTACTAACGAAACATTGACTTAATTTAGCACAAAGTTGATTAATTGAAAAGAAACTGTAAGATTGAGGAAATGTCTTTGTACTTGTTCAAACGCATTACTTTTTAACATCCACTTCTTGCAAAATAACGCATCTTTGACGGTTTCATTTCACAATCTATGGAAATAGCATGTTTTTTAAAGTTGTTGTGCAAAGTATTACCCAAAAAACATCTGATCTTTTAACGGAGAACCATTAGCATTCAAATGTGAACGTGTGCAGCCGTTTAGTAGAATTGGTTGCCTGAAACCTGCTGAATAATTTGAAGAAAATTAAGTGTATTTGTATATTTCCCGACAGAACGCCCATGTTAGTGGTGTTAAAACGTTATAAATTAAGTACGACAAATGAATGTAATTGCCAATTTGCCGTGACTAAAAGGTTTTCACATGATATTTGTATTCTGATGGCTAAAAGAGATGATGTGCCATGTGTAAATAAATAGGACAGTTCAGTCATTTGAAGGCTGCTGTGAGTCCAGGAGAAGCTAACAGTTTTACATGACTTGTATCCACTCAAAAAGAAGAATATATCAGATTCATTACAAATACTCTTCTTTTCTGGAGTTGAGTTTAGTTTTTATCTGTATTGTTTTTAATAAAATAAAATAAAAAGATGGTTTTGTCTGGTTTGTTGTGTTGTGTAAACATGCTTAAAAAAAAGTTAATTTGATGTCCTGTAGCAGTGTTTTTTCTTATTGATCTATTGGTTTATCTAACACGTATTAATGAACATTACACAGGCAATATATGTAAAGATTACTGCCCTCATGGCAAGTTTCCATCTTCAGTCCTTTGGGTTGGGAAATGAAGTTTTGTCTGACACTCCAAGTCGGCAAATAAATCGTTTTACTATAGTGATATATTGTCAATTATTACTATTTTTTTTATTGCTTTAATTATATTCACGCCCATATCTTCCAAACAATGCAACATTTACTACAAATAACATTTTTCTTTAGATAATATGAGTTTCCCATACTCCTGGTTGGAAACTCTGGCCTGGATGAATAAATACAAAGTTAAATACAAAAATGTATAGACAATGTACACTAACTTCAGACTTTAATGACACCATACTGCCTCTACAGTGCTTGAGTTACAATTGTACGTCTTTAGTAAATGTTTTGATAAGGCTTTCTCATAATAACCTACTTAAAGAGGACACTTTCATGAGCTTTTGACCATGTTATCACAGGGTTCCTTCATCATTTACTTAATCAGAATGGTTTTGTCCTGCATTTGAGACTTGAGTCATCACAAAATGTCTGTTTTCACCTACCTTCCATCTCCTCCACCTGCCCGGCATTTACTTGCGATTTTTAAAATAATTCAGACTCTGGGTCATACATGTAAGGTTCTAAAATATAATACATATTATATTATTATTATTTTATTTTTTTTTGTAAATAAAAATCCGCTGCTTGTCACAATAAAATGTCTTTAAGTTTTAATTTAAACTGTTTTACATGTTACAGAAAAATCCACATGTTATGGTTAGTACTAAATATTCATCCATAAAAGCATAATATGTTTTTAACATGCTTTTTAGTAAACAAGTGAGTGACGAGGGGAGACCGTGCCTTCCGGCTCCAGCAGGGGGCGGTGTATTTTGCGGCCAGGCAACAGTCTCCTCCTCCTCCGTGTGCGCTCACGTGTGCGCTTCATGTTGCTGTTGTGCTGGTCGTGATCGCCTTTGTTTGGGTAAGTCGAATAAGTTCTGCGTAGCATTTGAGCGAGAGAACAATTAAAAATGCTCTGTTTCCTGCCCGAGCGTAGCAAGAAAACACTCTAAAATCGAGTTTGTCCGCTGCCGTAGATACTTCCGTGGTCGAAAGTCGGGAAGGTAGCTAGTTTAGCAAGTTAGTTTTAGCTAGTAAGCAAGTGCAAAACAGACCCGATACAACCCCGCTAGTCAGATGTATTCATTTAAGTAGTATAATCAATCACTGTGCGCAGATTCAATGCTTTTGTACGTGTGTTTCGAATTGGTTTTACGCGCGCCTTTACGCAGCGCTACTCCTGACTTGAAACTTGTTGGCAGACAAATGCTGTCGTGTTACACATTTAGAAAGGCAATACATAAATAAGACCGCACAAACGAAGACATTTTTGGGATAATGTTGCTAAGCTAACTCTTCGTCCACACCGATGCTTCTTTAAAAGAGCGTGTTACATTATTTTCCACCAAAATCAAATGATTTGATCGGTGGATGTATAAAAACAACAATTTAATCGTCTTTGTGCATTTTTTCTGAACAGAATCCTCTATTTGGGGAAAATGGAGGTAAAGGAGCCGCCGCCAAACCTGAGGACACGCCACAGTTGCGCATGCGTAAAGGGAAAGAATCGTTCCAATGCAAAGACTGCGGGAAAAGCTTCAACCGTGCGTGGGCCCTGGTGCAACACCTGTGGACCCATACTGGGAAAAAAACATTCCTGTGCAAGCAGTGCGGTAGTACTTTTGACTGCATAGCGCATCTGAAAAAACACAAGCACATGCACACGGTTGGAAAACATAAAGCGTTGATGAATGATTCGGCAAACAGACTTGATAAAGAAGTCGCCAACAACAGCGTCGCCAGCAATGGAGTTGTCGAAGTCATCGAGATCGAAGTTGCAGAGGTTGAAGTCGCCGACATCGAAGCAGCCGACGGCGAAGCCACCGACAGCGAAGAATCCGTCATCGAAGTCGCCGACAGCGAAGAAGTTGAAAGCGAAGAAAGCCGACATCGAAGCAGCTGACAACGAAACCGCCGACAGTGAAGAAGCCGACATCGAAGCAGCTGACAACGAAACCGCCAACAGCGAAGCGAAATGTCAACCAGATGAAAATGCGATGGAAGCCACTTTGAGTGAACTTGAGCCACACAAAAAAATACCGGTCGTCTCGATTAGCAATCTTAGTTGCGTTTGTGACATATGCGGAAGGAAATTTTCAGATAGGATCCGGCTAATGACTCACCAGCGTTTTCACGAAGGCAAGGAAATCCATCGATGTCTCTACTGTGGAAAGGAGTTCCTGAGCAAGGCCAAAAAAAAATGCACGAAAGGGTGCACACGGGAGAAAAGCCGTACAAATGTGATAATTGTCCAAAACTATTTAATGCGTTGGCAAAAACTGTACGCTCATAATCATAGATGTCACAAAGATATGTCGGTGTATTCACCGTCACTCAGCCCGTCTCTTAAGTGTTACGAGTGCAAAGAAGAGTTTTCTACCAAAACAAACCTGGTTGCCCACCATGCCGCAAAGCATAAGAAAGATCGCTACCAGTGTAAATACTGTCAACTGAAGTTTCCCGATAAAAGTTTTCTCAGGGTACATGAAAGAACTCACGCTCAGGGGAAAAAATCGTGTGCGAGTAGTCCAGAACAAAGGAGACTGCCTGTTCAGCCCAAGAAGATGGACCTCACGTGAAGGTTGCGGAGGAATTTTTCCTAATAAAACACAACTGGAAATACACCAGTTAACACATTTAGGACAAAGATAAGTTTAAATGTCAATACTGTTCCATGGATTTCTTGAATAGAGCCGCTCTGATAATGCACGAAAAAAGCCACACGGGAGTACATCCCGTACAAATGTGATTATTGTGGAAGGTGGTTTGGCCTTTTGGGAAGCTTGTACGGACACATGCGCATGCAGCATCCAGATAAAGAACTCCCCAAAAAAGAGGTTTTCGATTACTTGAAAACAGCCCGACCTCAGCCTCCTTCTAAGCCTTCTTACAAACCCGGTTCTCTCCAGTCTTCTGCCAAGCCCTCCACCAAACCACCTACCAAACCCTCAGCTAATCCCACTTCTCAGTCTTCTGCCCAGACTCCTACCAAACCCTCTTCTCGGCCTTCTCCAAAGCCCTCTTCTCTTTAGCTATGCAATGTTCTTATATTTGAGAGAGTTTTTTAGGATAGAAGTTTTATATTCCGTACAGAGAGAAATTTCCTTTTAAAAAAATGTACTTTTCAGAATTGTTTTGAGGGCCTGTGAGGAAGGCTACAAAATAGTGCAAAATAACGCGTCTTTGACGGTTTCATTTCACAAATCTATGGAAATAGCACGTTTTTAAAAGTTGTTGTGCAAAGTATTACCCAAAAAACATCTGATCTTTTAACGGAGAACCATTAGCATTCAAATGTGAATGTGTGCAGCCGTTTTGTAGAATTGGTTGCCTGAAACCTGTTGAATAATTTGAAGAAAATTAAGTGTATTTGTATATTTCCCGACAGAACGCCCATGTTAGTGGTGTTAAAACGTTATAAATTAAGTACGACAAATGAATGTAATTGCCAATTTGCCGTGACTAAAAGGTTTTCACATGATATTTGTATTCTGATGGCTAAAAGAGATGATGTGCCATGTGTAAATAAATAGGACAGTTCAGTCATTTGAAGGCTGCTGTGAGTCCAGGAGAAGCTAACAGTTTTACATGACTTGTATCCACTCAAAAAGAAGAATATATCAGATTCATTACAAATACTCTTCTTTTCTGGAGTTGAGTTTAGTTTTTATCTGTATTGTTTTAATAAAATAAAATAAAAACAGATGGTTTTGTCTGGTTTGTTGTGTTGTGTAAACATGCTTAAAAAAAAAGTTAATTTGATGTCTGTAGCAGTGTTTTTTCTTATTGATCTATTGGTTTATCTAACACGTATTAATGAACATTACACAGGCAAATATATGTAAAGATTACCGCCCTCATGGCAAGTTTCCATCTTCAGTCCTTTAGGTTGGGAAATGAAGTTTTGTCTGACACTCCAAGTCGGCAAATAAATCGTTTTACTATAGTGATATATTGTCAATTATTTACTATTTTATTTTATTGCTTTAATTATATTCACGCCCATATCTTCCAAAACAATGCAACATTTACTACAAATAACATTTTTCTTTAGATAATATGACGTTTCCCCATACTTCCTGGTTGGAAAACTCTGGCCTGGGATGAAATAAATACAAAAATGTATAGACATGTACACTAACTTCAGACTTTAATGACACCCTACTGCCTCTACAGTGCTTGAGTTACAATTGTACGTCTTTAGTAAATGTTTTGATAAGCTTTCTCATAATAACCTACTTAAAGAGGACACTTCATGAGCTTTTGACCATGTTATCACAGGGTTCCTTCATCATTTACTTAATCAGAATGGTTTTGTCCTGCATTTGAGACTTGAGTCATCACAAAAATGTCTGTTTTCACCTACCTTCCATCTCCTCCACCTGCTCGGTAAGGTTCTAAAATATATATATATTGTTGTCATTTTTTTTTGTAAATATAAATCCGCTGCTTGTCACAATGAAAATGTCTTTAAGTTTTAATTATACAACTGTTCTTGCATGTTACACAGAAAAATCCACATGTTATGGTTAGTACTAAATATTCATCCATAAAAGCATAATATGTTTTTAACATGCTTTTTAAGTAAACAAGTGAGTGACGAGGGGAGACCGTGCCTTCCGGCTCCAGCAGGGGGCGGTGTATTTTGCGGCCAGGCAAACGATCTCCTCCTCCTCCGTGTGCGCTCACGTGTGCGGCTTCATGTTGCTGTTTGTTCTGGTCGTGATTCGCCTTGTTTGGGTAAGTTCGAATAAGTTCTGCGTAGCATTTTGAGCGCAGAGGAACAATTAAAATGCTCCTGTTTCCTGCACGAGCGTAGCAGGAAAACACTCTAAAATCGAGTTTGTCCGCTGCAGTAGATACTTCCGTGGTCGAAAGTCGGGAAGGTAGCTAGTTTAGCAAGTTAGTTTTAGCTAGTAAGCAAGTGCAAAACAGACCCGATACAACCCCCGCTAGTCAGATGTATTCATTTAAGTAGTATAATCAATTCACTGTGCGCAGATTCAATGCTTTTGTACGTGTGTTTCGAATTTGGTTTTTACGCGCGGCCTTTACGCAGCGCTACTCCGATTAAACCTTTGATGATACTTGTTTGGCAGACAAATGCTGTCGTGTTACACATTTAGAAAGGCAATACATAATATAAGACCGCACAAACGTCAAGACAATTTTTGGGATAATGTTGCTAAGCTAACTCTTCGTCCACACCGATGCTTCTTTAAAAGAGCGTGTTACATTATTTTCCACTACCAAAATCAAATGATTGATCGGTGGATGTATAAAAAAACAACATTTTAATCGTCTTTGTGCATTTTTTCTGAACAGAATCCTCTATTTGGGGAAAATGGAGGTAAAGGAGCGCCCTCCGCCAAACCTCCTGAGGACACGCCACAGTTGCGCATGCGTATAAGGGAAAGAATCGTCTCCAATGCACAGAGACTGCGGGAAAAAGCTTCAACACCGTGCGTGGGCCCTGGTGCAACACCTGTGACCCATACTGGGAAAAAAACATTCCTGTGCAAGCAGTGCTGGTAGTACTTTTGACTGCATAGCGCATCTGAAAAACACAAGCACATGCACACGGTTGGAAAACATAAAGCGTTGATGAATGATTCGGCAAACAGACTTGATAAAAGAAGTCGCCAACCAACAGCGTCGCCAGCAATGGAGTTGTCGAAGTCATCGAGATCGAAGTTGCAGAGGTTGAAGTCGCCGACATCGAAGCAGCGACAGCGAAGCCACCGACAGCGAAGAATCCGTCATCGAAGTCGCGACAGCGAAGAAGTTGAAAGCGAAGTCGCCGACATCGAAGCAGCTGACAACGAAACCGCCGACAGAATGAAGCGCACAGAAGCCGACATCGAAGCAGCTGACAACGAAACGCCAACAGCGAAGCGAAATGTCAACCAGATGAAAATGCGATGGAAGCCACTTTGAGTGAACTTGAGCCACACAAAAAAATTACCGGTCGTACTCGATTAGCAATCTTTAGTTGCGTTTGTGACATAATGCGGAAGGAAAATTTTTCAGATAGGATCCGGCTAATGACTCAACCAGCGTTTTCACGAAGGCAAGGAAATCCATCGATGTCTCTACTGTGTGGAAAGGAGTTCCTGAGCAAAGGCCAAAACAAAATGCACGAAAGGGTGCACACGGGAGAAAAGCCGTACAAATGTGATAATTGTCCAAAACTATTTAATGCGTTGGCAAAACTCGTACGCTCATAATCATAGATGTCACAAAGATATGTCGGTGTATTCACCGTCACTCAGCCCGTTCTCTTAAGTGTTACGAGTGCAAAGAAGAAAGTTTTCTACCAAAAGAAACCTGGTTGCCCACCATGCCGCAAAGCATTAAGAAAGATCGCTACCAGTGTAAATACTGTCAACTGAAGTTTCCCGATAAAAGTTTTCTCAGGTACATGAAAGAACTCACGCTCAGGGGAAAAAATGATGTGTGAGCTAGTCCAGAAACAAAGGAGACTGCCTGTTCAGGCCCAAGAAGATGGACCTCACGTGTGAAAGTTGCGGAGAAATTTTTCCTAATAAAACAGAACTGGAAATACACCAGTTAACACATTTAGACAAGATAAGTTTAAATGTCAATACTGTTCCAATGGATTTCTTGAATAGAGCCGCTCTGATAATGCACGAAAAAAGCCACACGGGAGTACATCCGTACCAAATGTGATTATTGCGGAAGGTGGTTTGGCCTTTTGGGAAACTTGTACGGACACATGCGCATGCAGCATCCAGATAAAGAACTCCCCAAAAAGAAGGTTTTCGATTACTTGAAAACAGCCCGACCTCAGCCTCCTTCTAAGCCTTCTTACAAACCCCGTTCTCTCCAGTCTTCTGCCAAGCCCTCCACCAAACCACCTACCAAACCCTCAGCTAAACCCACTTCTCAGTCTTCTGCCCAGACTCCTACCAAACCCTCGTCTCGGCCTTCTCCCAAACCCTCGTCTCGGCCTCTCCTCAGCCTTCTCCCAAGCCCTCTTCTCAGTCTTCTGCCCAGCCTCCAACCAAACCCTCTTCTCGGCCTTCTCCAAAGCCCTCTTCTCAGTCTTCTGCCCAGCCCAACCAAACCTCGTCTCGGCCTCTCCTCAACCTTCTCCAAGCCCTTTCTCACCCTCGCCCAGCCTCCAACCAAACCCTCTTCTCGGCCTTCTCCAAAGCCCTCTTCTCAGTCTTCTGCCCAGCCTCCAACCAAACCCTCTTCTCGGCCTTCTCCAAACCCTCTCTCAGCTTCTGCCCAGCCTCCAACCAAACCCTCGTCTCGCTTCTCCTCCAAAGCCTCTCAGCCTCTCAGGCTTCTGCCCAGCCTCCTACCAAACCCTCGTCTCAGTCTCTCCAAACCCTCGTCTCACCCTCTCTCTCAGTCTCTTGCCCAGCCTCCTACAAACCTCGTCTCTACCCTTCTCCCAAGCCCTCTTCTCGACCTTCTCCCAAGACCGCTCCTCAGCCATCTTCTTCTACTCATATAAAAGTTATCAAGAAGCCATTCATATGTCAATATTGTGACAAGACATTCAGGAAGAAGCACCATCTCCTGGAGCACAGGTACATTCACGAAGGAAAACCGCTTCGTTGTGACATTTGTGGACACGGTTTTATCAGGCAAAAGAAACTAGATATTCACCGACAATCCCACACCGGATATGACCTGTACCCGTGTGACGATTGTGGCCTCAAATTTTCCTCCATGCTGAGGTTGGGGTCTCATAAACTTAAAAAACACACCGACAAAGCGCTCACAGGTGAAGAGAGCTGCAGGTGTAAATATTGTAAACAGGTCTTTGCACACTACGCCAGCCTCAAAATACACATGGCATGCCACGCAGAGGAGAAGGAGCAGCGCGACGACTGCGACGACGACGACGACGAAGGTGAAAATTCATCGGTGGAGAATTCCGATTCAAGTAGCGCCACGCGTTGCAGCGCGGAAAAGGAGTTCACCTGTAAAGACTGCGGGACCGTGGTGAAGTTGGACAGCACAACAATGTCAAATGTTTTTGCTGTGACCGACTTCTCGAACGTGAAATGCTTCTTGAATAACCACAAAATAATCTGACAATGCGATCTCAGTAACTTTGTTTACTACTACTACTACTACTAGTGCCTCTATTACTGTAATTTTTTTTTTTACATGTTTTTTATTTTATTTTTTTAATGAATGTGTACATTGGATTGGTTGGTGGGAAACAATCTAAGCTCCTGCTGCTCACCGTTTTTATTATTGAGGCTATTTTCTATTTGCTACGTAGAGTTGTCATGATATAAAATGTTTGTGTTACGATTATTGTGAGGGAAAAAAACATCACGATTTAACGACTATTCAGGATTACTGAGACTGTGACCACACAACAGTGGAATCTTTTCATTTTCTTTCATTCCCGTGGTCTGACATATGTAAAAAAAATGTTTTCAATTTTTCTAAAATTGTCACGATATTGTGACCTGAATAATCTTGACAACCTTAGTCAGCCATTGAATGCAGGAGTCGACTTGATGTGGTATTGTACTGTTTTGGTCGAAGGTTGCCCTTTATTGGAGAACGTAAAAGTGTGATTACTTCATTCACAGTGCATAATTCGGTTTATATTTTAGCTATGCAATGTTCTTATATTTGAGAGAGTTTTATAGGATAGAAGTTTTATATTCCGTACAGAGAAATTTCCTTAAAAAAATGTACTTTCAGAATTGTTTTGAGGGCCTGAGAGGAAGGCTACAAAATAGTGCTCCAGAGTTTGGCCACAAGGAGGCGTCACTACATTCCATGTAATGAATAGCTACTGGGAGTTTGAGTTGTTTCCATAATGCAGTCAAAAAGTAAACGTTAATTGTGCTGCTGTTTTGTTTGGATTTTTTTAATATTTCTTGATTTTTAGGTAATAGGTTGTGGATACTATTATTATTATTCTGAATTAATACATTTTTAGACTTCATACTATATTTTTGTGACCTATTGCATTGTTTACTATTGTATTGTGTTGACAACTACTGGAAGCAAATGTTTATGGCATGTGTAAGTTGAATAAAGTTTGAAAAATATGATTTTAATTCACTAGCCTATTTGACTTTTTTTTTTAAAGCAAGCAAACACAAATTGAGATACACAAGTTCAACCGTTTGTATCGCTGGATTAAAAAAAAAGTATATATACTGTTAATATTCCCTATCACAACATTTAGGCTGTTATGCCACCAAATTTGTTTAACCTTGAAAACATTTACTGACACTGCATGTTAATGTATATACATGATATACGTGCTGTAAACACCAGTTTGTAGCATTGGCCTAATTTCTATCTGCTGTCCACATTGGCTCTCACAAAAGCTCCATCGTGTACTTTAAAACCGGATCCAGGGTCTTGCCCAGTTGAGACAGACAGTATGCACTACAGACACACTGCCCTGGATCCTGGTATTTCCAGCAGTATCCCTTCCATGTAAGTTGATGACTTGTTTTAAACATTATGTCTAAGAACGGGCTATTTTGTCTGTAAAAAGACGATTCAGAAGGGCACTCATGTCAGCCTTCTTGTTCTGGGCCCCAAAAAGTCAGTTGACCGTATGGATGGGCGATATTGCCAAACATCTTTATATCTTTTGCATCTTTAAAACCACAATCATGTGCCACCACTATTTTCCAGCAGTCAGGCGTCAGTTCTCGCTCAAACATAACACCAGAGCTCCTGTCAGTGGAAACTGTCATTCCAAAGGTCAGAACTGCTTTTTGACAGTCCAGTTTCTCCTCCAATGGACCCAGCCAGTGGAACTCTTTCCACTGACCTAAAACTGCAGACTGACCTTAACATCTTTTATGAAGTCTGAAACTGCAGATGAAGTCAGGGCAGACTTGCACACATGATGAGTGAGATTGTTTTTATTAATATCATTTTTTGTGGTGAGCCAAAGCCGCCTATGGACAGGTGTTGAAAACTAGCCTTTTTCAACACTTGAAACAATGCATTTGGTTAATCCAATGTACTTGATATTGTCCATATAAAATAAGTTTATAAATAAATAAATACATACATTATATATATATGTATATGTGTATGTATATATGTGTATATATATATATACACACACACACATGCATATAAATAATGTCGTGTAATCCCTCATTCGTCCAGGAGTGTTCCATTGTAGAAAAAGATTCAGTTGCAGTCATCTTGATTCTGTTTTAGAAAAAACAAAACGTTTCAACTCTCATCCATATATATATATATATATATATATATATATATATATATATATATATATATATATATATATATATATATATATATATATATATATATATATATATAAACGTAGTAGTGTGTGTGGGCAGGACTTTCACAGAGCAGGATATAAACCTGAGTTCTCAGACTTGTTTCACAGATTGAGAATGACTCTTGGATGAGAGTCGAAACGTTTTGTTTTTTCTAAAAAGAGTCAAGATGACTACAACGGAATCATTTTCTACAATATATATATAATATATATATATATTTATTTATTTGACATGGACAATAGCAATTACATTGGATTAACTAAATGTGTGTGTATATATGCATGCATACATACAAATCTAAATATTATTATCAATAGTCTCATGCAACTTGAGAAACATTTTGTCTCTACTGAAAACATTGTTGAAAATCTGAACCGACTCGCAACTTTTCATGAAAACAATCCACATCAAAAGTTAATGTCAAATCCTGGAAGAAAACGGGGGTCCCTTGTCCCGCCCGTGCCCGTGTTGTTTACGCCCCTGCGCCTGACAGACAGCGCAGAGGGAGACACCGAGCGGAACATCTCCGACTTTACCCCAAAAACACCGCTGCCTGCCTGGCTGCTGCTGACCGCTCTCTTCCCGGACCCCGGACCTTGCCTCTTTTGTGGGGATTTACGGGATTTACCGAAGCATCCGCTCGCCCTGGGGAAAATGACTAAATGTGAAGCAAACGGTGCCAGAGAAAGTGTGCCTTGTTTGGATCTAAACGGGTCGTGTGCCACAACATAAAACTCACCAAGGCCAGAGCGAGCCTGGAGTTAGCATTAGCTAGTTTGTTAGCTCGTTAGCTCTGGTGATCTTACAGGTGTTTGGCAGAAAAATAACCAAACACAGCTTATTGGCGTTGTTGGTTGCTAACAATTAAACGCAAATGTCTTGACTTTACCTTGAAGTTAACGTGCCTGTTATACGCGTTTTGAAAGAATCTAGTATAAAACGTAGCAACATTATTATTAGCCATTAGCGCTCCACCTAGCATTAAATTAGCTTGTTTACAGCAGGCTAGCCGCATTAGCCCAAAAGCTAGCGCCGTAACTTTATCGCTACATGTGCTTATTTACCAATGTAGCTGGGGTTTGCGGGGACCGACTCGACAACAAACTAGCCATTGGGCTTTAGGATCATTTTATTCGCTGCTAAGTGTCTGGATTTTTCCGCGGCGCTTGTCCTGGACTGACCCACCCACAGGACTCTCAACCCGGGGCCGATGCTGACAGTTCAGCCCGGAGCACGGCAACGCCAGGAGCCGCTACAGCCATGCAGCCCCAGCAGATATACGACTTTTCCAGTGACGAGAACAGTCACAAATGGAGAGGCCTCTTCGTGCAAGCCTTACGAAAGGTAATGCAAGATTTTTCGGAGACATTGTACAAAGTGTTTTTTATCCACATGCATTCACACACAGCAGCCAGCAGAGGCGTCTGACAGCACCGAGGGGACGAGCGTTGAACCAGGGCTAAATTATTCAGTTTTATCATAAAGTTATTAAATTATTAGCTACAGGAACACATAGAGCCCAATGGAGGCAAAGTGAAGCTGAACATAAAACATTTTCAAAGCTGAACTAACATCTAAATACTAATGTCATAACAACAACAAAATAAGCAACAATTTTAAATTGTATTTGTTGTCAAATATGTAATATCTGTGGATACTATTTAAAAACTATTGTGGGCTAAACATTTCTGTAAGTATTTATCCAGTAAAACCTAATAATCAGGATTTTCCTTCATTATAACTGGCTGCAAAAGTGTAATCATAGTTTCTTATTAAATAGTAATTTAATGGTTCATCATATTCTGTCCTCTTCTGAGATTAATCCCAGTTTCTCTGGGATAATAAATCCCTCTTTTGGACTTCACTTTCTCCTCCCTTCCAGAATTTAGATTTTTTTTGTTTGTTTACAACATTTAAAAGCACCTTTTATTTCAGTGTTTCCCACAGGTTTATTCTGAGATTTTGGTGGCACAAGCAATCCATATTTGAATCATTTGTTGAAATACAATTTTTGGAGTATGATTGTCACTTATTGTCTCTATATATACAATGTTGATACGTTCATTTCAGTTATATTGAAGCTAAAATGTCTTGCTTTAATTTGCTAGTCAGACTTTGTCAAAGCAAAATCTTAACATAGTCAAACCCAGATTAATATCAAGGCTAATTTAGGACTTTAGAAAAATAATAAATACAGTCTGCCTTTTTACATTTTCATTAAACGGTTCAATTCTGCCAGATGGAGGACAATGGCGTTGTTGTAATATATTTAGTTTGTTGTGATATTGATTATTGTGTTCACCAATTATGCAACATTGATAGTTTTGTGATATATTTATTGGTCAGCCGTAGTTTGTATAACCAATTTTTGTTCCGTTTTTTTAAACGATGGGAAGGAAACTGTTTTATCTCACACTTGAAATGTGTGAAATGTATCATAGACGCATTGTTCATCTTTATATCAACTCTGTAGGCGCTATCCTATAAATAATGCAATTAGTCGTCATTGGAGTTTTCCATCCAATCTGAGTAGGTGCTTCGCTCAACATCCCGCAGAGTCTGGTCCAAAATATAATATTTGTTTATGTATATTATGAAACCTCTGTCTCAACCACCGTTAGTCTTTTTAGTAGCAGCATCAGCAAAGTAAGTGAAGTAGTAAGTACTATTGTCTACTTGAGTTAGACTATGTATTTTTAACTGAGTTGTGAGGCCCTTGTTTCATGTAAATTAACATGATCATTCTGCAAAATTCTGCCACATCTGAAACTATTGGTGATACTTTTAAATTTAAAATGCATATACTGTAACTCACTAATTGCATTACACTACGATGTATATTTTCTGCACAATCTGACTGATTTTTACTGTTGCTGTTGAATTGGCATCGTCATTTCAGCCACTTCTTCCCCATGTTACACCCGCCTCCATCTGTCCCATTCCTCTGCATCCTCTGCATCCTCTGCTCTCAATGCCTGCCATCCAGAATACACTTCTTCAATTCTTTCCGCAGAGTGAGTCTAGTCACAACTCCCTCTGTCTCGCCTCGAGCCAAACTCAAACAGAACTGTGCAATCAGATGTTGTTTGTTTCCCTGACACAAAATCAATTCTTCTCTCACCTCAGATTAACACAGTTTTGCCAAAATCTGATGTGTTTTTCAGTCCCCGTGATTTTTTTGTTGTTGTTGTAACTTTCTGTTTTCCTCGTGAGCAGCCACGTTTATCTCGATACAGAGAGACCTCGCGTGATTGGCTAATCCACCTGTCAATCACGCCCGTTTGAACTTGCAGAGATGAAAACGGTGACCAGACTGATAATGATCTGTATAAAAATGCAGACATGTCATTTTGGACTTTCCCGGCAACTTCCCTCGCACCATCTGGCGTCATGTTCTTTCCCTACATGTGTAACTCGCTGTATACATGGATATATATGAAAGCGTGTTAAATGTTGACTTCATTTATGTTTTGATTGTGTAGAATAACAAAATGCTATGGAAGTTCATGTCCACAATGCACTTAAAATCAGAACATGGTCGTCTTTATATGAACAAGTCACTTTTTTTACATAGTATTTAATTAAAATAGTTCTTTTTAAATGTTAACAACATGCCCTTTTATTGATTTCTTATATACGTTGTTTTTATTATTGATCAGTGTTTTATGTTGCACCTTTTACTGCCGAGACAAGTTCCTGTGTTTGTGAATTTGATACCGCGGCCCGCCTGCCCCGACACGCCGAAGCAGTGACAGAGTTTGACAAATGGGCCTAATATTTGCGAGTGTGAGAGTGGTCTTTTCCCGTTGTGGAGAAAACCACAGGCCCCCCCCCCAAAAAAAAACAGCAGCCTGCAGACTCAGCGTTTCTCCACATTTTTCAGATCAAATCTTTTTTCTCCACTTGTCCAGTCACACATTTAACCGTGTGTTGTAAAAAGTGTGTGGGTTTTACATGTAGAAAAGTATGCTTTGATTGGATGAATCTGATGTATTTCTGGGCCTTTACAACATGTGCTCATTTTAGTTGCAGATTGTAGTTATGTTAAATAATGTCTGGGGGAAAAAACATTGCGTTTATCGTGCGTCGCGAGTGAATTTGTCGCACTTATTTAATGAGAAGTTTTGTCTAAAAAAAAATGTCTAGGGCGTTTAAAAAAGCATTTTGACTCAGAATAAAGACTGGATTCAAGTCCCTCATGTTTGGACTTTTTCTTTTATAAAAGAAAACGTCCGAGCCGCTTGATATGCTGCACATAAAAATAAAGCTGTAACTCTCTTATTTCCAGTCAAATCAACCATTCTGGAAAGCATCAGGCTCAGTACGTACTCCACAAATAAAGAAAAAATAACCCTAGAATAAAATGAAAAATGAGTAGGACTTTACATTACATTACATCGCCCGGACATTTTTGCTTAGTCCCTAAAACTAATTTGGAGTGCATTTACCTTCAGCTTTTAAAAGAGAATTGTCATTGTCATTTTAGTGTCAATCAGACCTTCATCCAGAAACCAGCTTCACTCATTCATATATTTAACAGAGAAAATCTAAGCGGAATATAAAATCATCAAAAAAAATGTCATTGAGATTGGTTTTGTCCATGTTCGGTGTTGATTTTTTTATACACGAGTTTGACACATACTTAAAAAGTACGGCATCAACATGGTTTCGATGTAATCCTTGTGCCCAAAAAGTACTGTTATTTTCAAATATCGCGCACCCATTTAAACATATTATAGTATTATAGTGATCGCGATGCTTTAAGTAACAAGTAACGTCTCCGTGTTTCTGCAGTGTGTACTCTAGTATCTGTAGTTTTTTACTTTTACTGCTCATATTTCAGTCTTCTCTCAAATGTTTCCAACTGAATCTTGATTTCTAACGATACAATTCCGGTGTAATTGACCAAAAACTGTCTTCACTTTCTGTTCGACGTTTGCAAAACCGGGTGAAACTGTCGGCAGGCGTTTCAGTTTCGTCGTTTGAACTTGTCAAAGCGGCGGCGTCGTCATGGCGTCGTCACGCGCGCACGCTTGTTATGGTCCCCGCAGCTGTTCCTCGTCCTTTCGTCATCACAGAACGCGTCGCCTCCACAGGTTTTTGGAGCCAACGTCCCCCGAAACGGTTTAGTCAGCGTTTTACAGTCGATGATTAAGGCTCCTAAAGTGACGACAGTTTCGTACAGGGAACTCGAGGATGCATCGGTACCAGAAGCTTTAAAACTGCAATATATCAACATTCGGATCATACTGTTTTGTAGATGTAGATGTTCTGCATGATTAGAATTTATAGTTTTAAAAAAAATGACACAAAAATTACAAAAATGACACTGAAAACAAGTTATAGTTAAGAGTGTCGGGTGATATTTCTGACATTTCACATTTGTCTGATAATTAAACACATTTACCGATATGTTCTGACTCAGTGCTGTTCCAAAATATCGATATATCGCGATACTAAATTTGGTGATATCGTATCGATATCGTGGGCTGCTGTATCGATATATTGCCACGAGTAATTTTTGGTCTAATTTCCCGAATTATGTTGCGACCGCGCTACAATTTTGTTGCCTGTTTTAAAGAAAGGAAACTTCTTCACGCAAAACATTTGACGTTTTGATGAATAAAATGGGTGTATTTCATTGCGAGTTTGTGCAGATCGCGGTTTTACAAGGAAAAATGTTGTTAAAATGTAGTAGTAGTAGAATATCCAGAGCGATATATCGTTTATCGCATGTATATTGTCGTATCGTGAGCTGTGTGTCGCGTATTGAATCGTGAGGGGCCCAGTGATTCCCAGCCCTAGTTTTGATACATTTCTGGCGGATTTATATTTGAATATAGTTACCTGGATACTCCCCCAAAAAATTACAAGTATTTCATTTTGTCAACATCGTCCACCCTTCGGCTTCGTACAGAAGACGCAAACGGAACAATAAGAGTGAATTGAATTTGGGGTTCATTTCAATTAGTTTTCTTTCCCCGCAAAAAAAAAAGGTTTTTCCAGAAAAAACACAAACTAGAACAAATGTGCGTCTCACTCTTTTATGAACACGCTATAAATGTACAGGGAAATCGAAGGAGAAACGGTCGAAAAGCGAGCCCGGGTTTGGACGGGATTACGGCCGAACCCGCTGGACCAAAGTTTTAGAAGTGTGAAAGTGCGTGTCACGTACTTAACGCCACCGACTTGATCCGCTTTTAGCTTTTATACTTTATATTTACATGACTACGACAAAAGGAACACTGTAAACCAAAAGGGACGTATTATTTACCGCATACTAGTCGAGTGGGGGAAAAACAATCACAAGTTTGTGGTTTAAAGATAAGCAGAAATAAAATCTATATGCATAATAATGGGTAATATTTTCTATATATATAATACAAATATTTTCATAATGATAAAATAATTAATTAATAATAATACGTACATAATAAAAAAAATATGGCCGACTAAAACGCATTGAAATACTGGTGTTTTCTTTTTTTTGGTCAGTTTTTGTTTTGTTTTAGGTTATGATGAGTTTTTGTGTGCGAATGTGAGGTGGAGGGTGGGGTATATTTTTGTTTGTTTTTGTGACTGTATTGTTATGTTAATGTTGTGTAATATTTAATTGTCGTTAATACATTTTTAAAAAAAGATTAGCATTAAAAAAAATAAAAAATAAGGAACTTTAATCTGCCACAGTTTCCAACCTCGTCATCTCATGTATTTGTGACGTTAAAAATAACATCTCCACTGACCACAGGGACCCCCCCACACACATACACACACACACACACACACACACACAGAGGTCCTGACTTCTGCCCGTCTCTGTCACGTTTAATGCCTCTTTATTTAGAAGTGGAAAGTACTTAATTTGACGGGCAAGTCGAACGGAGAAGGCTCAAAGGCGGGAAATGTGGGCAAAAAAATTAAGAATATTGCAAAAGTTGAATTGAATTAAAGCTGAATTTGATTAGATACTGCCGGCATCGCGTCACATCAGGGGGCGTGGCCTGGCGTGCG
Source organism: Chaenogobius annularis (assembly GCA_015082035.1). Classification (NCBI taxonomy): domain Eukaryota; kingdom Metazoa; phylum Chordata; class Actinopteri; order Gobiiformes; family Gobiidae; genus Chaenogobius; species Chaenogobius annularis. Next base: position 413,098 of record BJKM01000457.1, read on the forward strand.
GAGGAAACTCGACTCTTTCCCTCTTCTAATACTCTTTTACTGGTGGTTTACTGTCTGTTTTATGCGCATTTTATGTGGCTCGTCGATTCTCCTGAAATCGTTATCATTAATTTAATCCGAATGTCTTTTTCACGCCTCGTTTGTTTTCGAACACAACCGCTTGGCCGCGCTTCAGTCGTGAATTAACAGCGGCATGACGGCGGCTTTTCCCGGACATTACGCCGTTTTGTTTCGATACTTTTATTTCGGACGCAACGGAACGATTGAAAACGGCGAAAAGAACGCGCAAAAAAATCAAACGCAGAATAATAACACTCAGTTCAGTTCAGACGCGCTGAAAAATAACTATTATTATTATTTAACTTGAACAATCGCAAGCTCTGTGGTTTATTAAGCATCAATACCAATTTAGATAAATAAAATAAGGGGTTTATTCTCACTCTTTATCTTTGTTCATTCTTTAAATCCACTATTAAAAACAAAACGCTCCCTGTGTGTGTGTGTGTGTGTGTATATATGTGTGCGTGTGTCTGTGTGTGTGTGTGTTTGTATATATGTGTGTGTGTGCGTCGTCTGCTGCCGTTCCCCAGACCTTTGCTTTAATGGGATGATGTCACCGTATGAATCATAACAGTGACATCAGCCTGAGGTCGATGACGTGACCCCGCGCCACACGCACACGCACACACACATTGGGTCTCCATTAGGGCTGCGTGGATTAAACTAATCGTAACGAGGGTTGTCACGATGTCAAATGTTAGTGTTACGATTATAGTGAGAAAAACCGTCACGATTTAACGATTATTCTATTTATTATTGAGACTGCGACCGAACAACGGTGAAATCGTCAATTTTCTTTCATTCCCGCCGTCCGACATGTGACCGTTTCGAAAGTTTGTGAGCGGCTTTACGAAATGTAGCTTTCTGAAAGACAAAATAAAGTAAAATATGACAAAAACAACCCGATAAAAAACATATTTACATTTAGGTCTATTTTTTTGGACTGTATATTGAACTAAAAAGATGTAATTTTGCTTCTAAAACTGTCACGATTATTATTTTTTGGTTGTTACGATTATATTGTGCCCTGAATCTGGGCACACGATTATCGATTCACCAAATAACCTTGACATCCCTCATCGTAACTAGTCGACTATAAAAAATTATCACAGCTGTATTTTTCTAGTTTAAGTCATTATTTGAGTCCAAAACGCATGACTAGTTCTTTGTAAATATTCTCTAGCTAGTCTTTATTTATTTGCAATTATTTAACCTTCCTTTGGTTTAATGTGTTTAATAACAACAAAAAATCTGATGCCATTCCCTCCTCTCCTCCTTCACTCCTTCACCTGCCTGATGTTCCACCTGCTCCAGCTCGTTCTTTGTGTTTTGGGTTTGCATTTTTTTCCTTCTCTTTCTGTTGTTTTTGTTGATCTATGTTATTTTACAGAGTTTAGTCGCTACAGTGTGATAAATATCCGCCCACATGCACACACATGTGCACGCACACATACACACACATGCACACACGCACACATACACACACACATGCACGCACGCATGTGCACACATGCACGCACGCATGCACACACATGCACACACATGCACGCACACACACACACACACACACACATGCACGCACACATACACACACATGCACATGCATGCACACACACATGCACGCACACACACGCACGCACACACACATGCACGCACACATGCACGCACACATACACACGCACACATGCACACACACATGCACATACACACATGCACGCACACAAACATGCACGCACACAAACATGCACACATGCACACACAAACAAACGCATACATAAATATTTATAATTTTAACTTCAAGATTCAAGAACCATTACAATTTTATTATGTGGCTTTAATTTAACTTTACCCTTTTTTAATTAAAAAAAAAAGTTTTGCGATTAATGATGATATTTTTTTGTTTTTGTTTTTGTCCACAATCTGAACATACAAAATGTCCAATGAACTATAATTTTCTTTTCCTTTTTTGTTGCTGTTGTGATTAGCGATGTGATTGATTATTGATTATGGTCCCGTCCCAGGGCAAGTGTAGCTTTCGTTCATCGTTGCTTTGGTCGTTAATTGACTAATCGCAACTCGACGTCCCATTTTGCCCAAACTGAACTTGTTATTGAACCCTTTGGAGCACAAACACGTTGCTGGGCTCTTTGTGACGCTTGACCCTCTGTCGTTTTGACCTCTGAACTCTGATTTACTCAGATTATTAAGTCTGGACGAGCTCAGATGTAAAATTCCTTTTGTAACTATATGTCGTAGTAAAGCTGGAGTTGGAGGAGGGTCTGACTGACACTCGTTTGAGCATTTGTTGGGTTTTCACCGTTCCTCTTTCAAAACTGAACATAATTTGACAAAAAAGTGAGTTTTAGGGACTTGTAATAAAGTAAGAGAAAGTTCCGGCAAAATCCCTATAAATGTTCTATGATTTCTTTTTTTTAAAATTAAATTGTTGATAAGTTCCCTTTTACCAGATGGCGGACAAAAACGAATTGAAAAAATGACAATACAGACTCTAAAACACAGGAAAAAACACCTTTTATATGACAAAAAAATGTTTGTTTCATCATTATTATTTATAATTATTCTCCACTTAAAAGCCTTCAGTCATCACATTTCAACATTTATTGGATTGATGTGTAAAAAAAAGTCTCGATGTGCAGTAGAAATAATAGTTTGGCCCAGAACACATCATAAAACCTTTAACATTTGTTCTGTTCGTTTCGTTCCGTGTCTGTTCCAACGACTTTGCAGATTTGAGTTAATATCTCCTTTTGGTTTTGAGATTTGGAGAAACGCCGTGTTTTCCACTTCAGCGAGCACATTTGAACCGAGTCGGGGTTTTTTTGTTGTGTCACTCGTGGTCAGAAGACTTTTGAGAAATATGAGCTACTTCTTTTTCAGAAATACACAACATTTGAATACATTCTTTTCTTCCTGATCACATTGTTACCGTAGTGTTTTCTCTTTTTTGAAGCGTTCAAAAAGCGGCTCTGCTCTGGCCGATGCTGCGTCCATCACACGGCGGGGTCGAGTTACAGCGCATCAGTAAATATTCATCAGGAACATAAAACTAACCGGTTTAAACTGCGAGCGGTCAGTGCAGGGAGCGAGGGGAAATATTCTGTGGAGCTCAAGTCACAGGTATAATCTCGAGAAAGAACTAAAAATGTTTAATCACAACCATTTTAGAAGCGAAAATATGAAATAAATTCAAATTAAAATGTTCTTGTGCCAGATCACAGTTCAGATTTTTATCACGATTCATATACACATCGGCCCTAATTTAATAAAAATAAATTAAAAATATGACATTTCAATTGAATCCGTGCTGTTTGTCTGATTAACTTAATGACTGTCACATAAAAAAATAAAGAGCATAATTAAACATCTGTATTTATTTATGTATAAATTACCATTTACACGTCATTTAGCGCATTAAAAAAAAAAAAAGACACTATAAACATTGCGTCCCCCAAAAAATAAACAGTAACAAAGTTTCCTGTTGTTATTGCAATGAAAAGACACGATAAAACATTAAACTCCAAAAATGTTGTTCGTCTCTCATTTATTGAACATTTATTGAGTCGACATGGTAATAAATGATCCTGGAGGATTGGTAGACGTGTGTGTGTTAAAGAAGATGGGTTCATAGTGTGAAAAGAAATCTATTTTTTGAGATCTTCACACGTTTGATTTCCGAGCAGCTGAACACTTCTCTCGCCATCAGATTCACGTAAAAGGAGGTTTCTGTGGCTTTAGTGTTTCCACCACATTCTGACGCCTCAGCTTCTCTAATGGGCGTGTCCTCAGCTTCTCTAATGGGCGTGTCCTCAGCTTCTCTAAAGGGTGTGTTCTCAGCCGGAGCCAACTCTCTCGATCTCTTACATAACATTAAAACCCTTCTCCCTCTGTAACTGTAGTAACCCCACATCACATGGACAGTCTCTGTAGAGTCTGTGGTGCAGGTGACTCTGTAACCGTAGTAACCCCACATCACTGGGTCAGTCTCTGTAGAGGCTGGTGCAGGTGACTGTAACCGTAGTAACCCCACATCACACAGGGTCAGTCTCTGTAGAGGCTGTGCATTTGACTGTAACCGTAGTAACCCCACATCACAGGGTCAGTCTCTGTAGTCTGTGGTGCAGGTGACTCTGTAACCATAGTAACCCCACATCACAGGTCAGTCTCTGTAGAGTCTGTAGTGCAGGTGACTCTGTAACCGTAGTAACCCACATCACAGGGTCAGTCTCTGTAGTGTGGTGCAGGTGACTCTGTAACCGTAGTAACCCCACATCACAGGGTCAGTCTCTGTAGAGTCTGTGGTGCAGGTGACTGTAACCGTAGTAACCCCACATCACAGGGTCAGTCTCTGTAGTCTGCGGTGCAGGTGACTCTGTAACCGTAGTAACCCCACATCACAGGGTCAGTCTCTGTAGAGTCTGTGGTGCAGGTGACTCTGTAATGTAACCGTAGTAACCCCACATCACAGGGTCAGTCTCTGTAGAGTCTGCGGTGCAGGTGACTCTGTAACCGTAGTAACCCCACATCACAGGGTCAGTCTCTGTAGAATCTGCGGTGCAGGTGACTCTGTAACCGTAGTAACCCCACATCACAGGGTCAGTCTCTGTAGAGTCTGGTGCAGGTGACTGTAACCGTAGTAACCACATCACAGGGTCAGTCTCTGTAGACTGGCGGTGCAGGTGACTCTGTAACCGTAGTAACCCCACATCACAGGGTCAGTCTCTGTAGAGTCTGCGGTGCAGGTGACTCTGTAACCGTAGTAACCCCACATCACCGGGTCAGTCTCTGTAGTCTGTGGTGGTGCAGGTGACTCTGTAACCGTAGTAACCCCACATCACAGGGTCAGTCTCTGTAGAGTCTGCGGTGCAGGTGACTCTGTAACCGTGGTAACCCACATCACAGGGTCAGTCTCTGTAGAGTCTGGTGGTGCAGGTGACTCTGTAATGTAACCGTAGTAACCCCACATCACAGGGTCAGTCTCTGTAGAGTCTGCGGTGCAGGTGACTCTGTAACCGTAGTAACCCCACATCACAGGGTCAGTCTCTGTAGAGTCTGTGGTGGCAGGTGACTCTGTAACCGTAGTAACCCCACATCACAGGGTCAGTCTCTGTAGAGTCTGTGGTGCAGGTGACTCTGTAACCGTAGTAACCCCACATCACAGGGTCAGTCTCTGTAGAGTCTGTGGTGCAGGTGACTCTGTAACCGTAGTAACCCACATCACAGGGTCAGTCTCTGTAGAGTCTGTGGTGCAGGTGACTCTGTAACCGTAGTAACCCCACATCACAGGGTCAGTCTCTGTAGAGTCTGTGGTGCAGGTGACTCTGTAACCGTAGTAACCCCACATCACAGGGTCAGTCTCTGTAGAGTCTGTGTGGCAGGTGACTCTGTAACCGTAGTAACCCCACATCACAGGGTCAGTCTCTGTAGAGTCTGTGGTGCAGGTGACTCTGTAACCTAGTAACCCACATCACAGGGTCAGTCTCTGTAGAGTCTGTGGTGCAGGTGACTCTGTAACCGTAAGTAACCCACATCACAGGGTCAGTCTCTGTAGAGTCTGCGGTGCAGGTGACTCTGTAACCGTAGTAACCCCACATCACAGGGTCAGTCTCTGTAGAGTCTGTGGTGCAGGTGACTCTGTAACCGTAGTAACCCCACATCACAGGGTCAGTCTCTGTAGAGTCTGTGGTGCAGGTGACTCTGACAGTAGTAAATCCAGGTCAAGTGTCTGAATGGGAAAACCCCAGAGTTTCAGCTCATGACTCACGGCTGGGCGTCTTCTGGAATCTGTCCACAGGATGTTTGAAAATCCACTTCTGCTTTGATATTTATAGTTTTTTCCAAGTACTGAAGATTTATAAATGCTTCTGTCTGGTGAGCCTCGGGCTTCTAACAGTGACGTAAAGACACACAGAAACTTCCCATGTTGGTTTTCCATATGCTCCTGACTTGAATGAGACATTCAACATTTAGAGTAAAACTCTTGCTAATCCACTGTGAAATACTGCAAATGTAAAAGCCTTTTGTTCTGCCATTGCAGCTGTATTGTCACTGGTGCGACTCATACGGCTGCATACTCCACTATATTACATTCAGTTTGTCGATATCGCTGCGATTATGGACACAATGTTTATTTTACTGGAACTGAACTGAAGCATTTCAATCATTGTTGCAATTATCAGGTTTCAGCTTTCATTTTATTCTCATTGAAGCAAAGGGTTAGAAATACAATATGCTGTTTTAGATTAAATCAAATGGTGTATGTATACAGGCAATACAAAATACATTCAAATCACAATACAATATATATCACAATGCAAACACAAAAGCATCAATTATAGATTTTTGATTACTATGTTTGTTTTAGATGTAAATAAATCTGTTCCAGCATAAAGAAAACGTCACATGCTAATCCTAAAATCACAACATCAGAAAAAAGACAAAAAGTTGGCATTATCTAAACAAAACCTAGCATAAAGATTGGGGCTGATTCGATTAATCGTAACTAATCGGCTTTTTGGAAATGATTTTCAACTAATTCAGTGATCAAATAATCGTTAACTTGTCTAGACACAGGATCCCGAACACGCCACGAGCTGAGAAAAGACGTTTTATGACTGAAATTGAGCCGTAATTCCATGAAAATGACGTGTGAAATGTATAAATTGAGTCCACAGACTTGCTCCACAAGGATCAGCAAACACTTCAGCTTCATCTGGGTCAAATTCAGTAAAACATTTGGGCCGGCACAGTGGGAGTCACGGCTGTTTTATATTGTTTCATTCTGAATTGAAAGTAAACGCGGCACGTTTTTGAGGGAGTTGCTGTTTAGTCAGAGCTGAGGAATGCGTGACACTTTCACTGCGTTGCGCTGCACACATTCCTGTGCCCTGTAAACGCTGGGCGCCAAGTAATGTGAAGCAGGGCACAAACCCTAAACGGGCTGCGGAGTGTATCCCTAAAAAAAGAGTGGAAATATTGCTTTATACACTTTGAAAATCCTCTAAATTTGCATAAAAGAGGAAGAAAATGTCTAAAAACAGTTATCAAAATTCTGGAAAGGAAGCAAAATTAAGTAGTTATAATAACGTTCTATGACGAGCTCACATCTGATCTAAATACTAATAGTTTTAAGTCTTTGTTTGGGGGAAAAAAGCTACACATTTGAGTTGCCATGGTAGAAATGTCAGATAGTTTGTTTTTTTTTATTACAAAGAATGGAAAGAAGCGCCACAAAAAGTGCATTTTGTTGTAAATCATGTAATATATCTGTCATAAAATGAAAATTAACCATTGGTGGAGTCAACATTTCTGTAAATATTTGTCCAATAAAATAAAAAAAATTAGGATTTAAGTTTGTTTTTAAATTAAAAAATTTTTTTATTATTTTTTTTAAAGGATTTTAATTTGTTATTTTTTTATGAATTAGCCTTCATCAAAAATGCTCAGTGCCAATCATAATCTCCTAATAAAATATGCAATAATGTAAAATACAACTGTAAATGTGTTTAAACCAGGCTCTGATATCACTCAATTGTGTCCGAGTGGATTTAATTTGACAAAAACACTTAGATTTTTCTGTGACTATTCTGATCTTAATCCCAGTTGTTCCACTGAAATCACATCATGTTCCACTTCCCTTTTCCCTCCATTCTTTAATTATGTTTTTGTTTATTGACATTTAAAGGCAGAGCAACAATTGTCATTCCAAAACTACATTATTATTATTATCATTATCATTATCATTATTATTATTATTATTGTTATTGTTATCATTATTGTTATTTTATTTTTATTTTATTGTTATTATTATCCGATGTTATTCATGATGTGAGAAAGTGACATCAGAGTGGAAACTTCCTGGTTTGGATCCAACGTTACTTTTGGAAAAGATTAGGAAAGGAAAAGATGATGAGGACTCAGAAACTCCTGGAACACGTCAGAGCTTTGACCTAATGAGTGTGAAGAACAACAGCCACAACGTGTTTTGGTCAGTTAAATCCTCGACCGGCGGCTCTATACCAGACTCTTTTATTTATGTATACATTTACTTTACATTTATCTTTGTGTTCTTACATCTTCCTCAGGGAAATTTGGCCTGTCACAATATTAAACCAGCTTTATTTTATTTTTATTCCTGTTGTAATTAAAAAACTCAACAACAAACCTGTCACAAATGTATGAATGGTCATTATTTTTGAGTCAATTTCTTAACATTTGATTACAATACCACTTTCAAGACCACAACAATATCACAATATTTTGGCCATTTTTACATCCTGGTCTTGCACTAGTTCCTGAACCGATCCAGATGTTTCTAAAATTATTCAAAAAAAAAAAAAAAGCTTTAAAAAAAGTCTTATTTATGGGATTTCTTCTCTGTCTGATGAGTTTCCCACTCTCGTTTTAGTTTCCCTACATCAGTTGCTCCGGGCATCGTTCTTGGTGCTTTTCTGTCCTAACGTGTTCTCCTGGTGCGTCTAGCGTGTTCTCCTCGTGTTCTCCTCGTGCGTCTAACGTGTTCTCCTCTTGTGTCGTAGGTGCAGAAGCAGGTGCACCCGAACCTGCAGGCGAAGGAGGACGCGCTGCAGCACATCGAGGAGCTGATCCTGCAGCTGCTCAACATGCTGTGTGTGGCCCAACCGCGCTCCGTAACAAGACGTGGAGGTGAGGAGGGGAGGGAGGAGGGAGGGAGTGTGAGGAGGTGAGGGAGGGGGGAGGAGGAGGTGAGGAGGGAGGAGAGTGAGGAGGTGAGGGAGGGAGTGAGGAGTGAGGGAGGGAGGGGAGTGAGGAGGTGAGGGAGGGAGGGTTGAGGAGGGAGGGAGGAGGTGAGGAGGGGGAGGGAGGGGAGGGTGAGGGGGGAGGAGGGAGGGAGTGAGGAGGTGAGGGAGGGAGGGAGGGAGTGAGGAGGTGAGGGAGGGAGGGAGGGAGTGAGGAGGTGAGGGAGGGAGGGAGTGAGGAGGGAGGAGGGAGGGGGAGGAGGGGAGGGAGGCGAGCAGAGGAGGGGAGGGAGGGAGGAGGAGGGAGGGAGGGAACGAGGAGAGGAAGGGAGGAGCGAGGAGAGGAAGGGAGGGAGCGAGAAGGGGAGGGGAGGGAGGGGAGTAAAAGTAGAAACCTTGAGGAGAACCACAGTGAAGGAGAGATCCTGCTCTCACGTACGTTCGTACGGACAGACTGACGCGCTTCCGTTTGCCTTTCTGTCGTTTGGCCCGATCGTCCTCAGAGCTTGTGGATCAACAGAGCACTACATGTGTTGACCACTGGGGACAGTAGGGAACGCCGCGCAACAGTCGAAGCGCAACTAGAAAAAGCTGCAAAACTAATAATCACTACTTGTTTCTTTCGTTATTTTCTTAATTCTCTGACTCATAAACATCACAATATAAAGATTATTCAGGATTATTGACACAGAACAAAACTAAAGTAAAATCCTTCATTTTCTTTCAATTTTAATACGGTGACCAGCTTCAAGTGCTTCTAAAAATAGTCGAGATTGCTAGTTTTTAATTCTTGCGATTATATTGTGACCCGAATTGACACGATCGTTGATTAACGGAACACAGATTCGACATTTGAAACGGTTCGGAAGTCTAAGCGCGGTGACGGGCAGCTAAGCTTGAAATGTGTCCATCGAAAAAGGAGCGTTTCCACAAAGTAAACCACTCCCCTCGGTTCTGCAGGAGCGCGTGCAGAAGACCTTCCCTCACCCGATCGATAAGTGGGCGATCGCCGACGCCCAGTCGGCCATCGAGAAGCGCAAACGGAGGAACCCTCTGCTGCTGCCCGTCGACAAGATCCACCCCCTGCTCAAGGTAAACCACGCCTACTTCACAGAACATCTACTTCATCTGTACTTTCTTCTACGGTTCAGAGCTGTATTGTTTTACTTTCATTAGCGTGAGGCGTCTTCCAAACTCTACACTGTGGTAATATTTAGACAGCTTGTGCTCCAGTAATTGAATTGTAATTGAATTGGCTTAAAGTGGCGTATGACAGGTTTTTACGATTGTCTAATTTTGACTTTATTTGGTGTATTTGGCCCAGTGTTTTCTGGGTAATATCCTAGTGTGATGTCATCAATTACAAACAGGAAGTGAAATTATAAATCTAAAAAATTTGCTATTCTGTGATCACATTTGTATCTTTTTATGCAAATTTCTAAATATATTTATCTTCAGTGCATTTTAGTTCAATGAGGCGTCCGACCTTTTTTGGGCACTTTAAAGTGAACATAAAAAATAAACATTAAATAAACATAATTGGTAGATGGAGCTTTAGTCGACTAACATTTTTGTTAGTTGGCGAATTATTTTGACTGGTATTATTCTTCTTTCTGCCTTTTTGCATGTAAACAATTAGTATTCTAGTACTTTTCTGTATAATAGTTATTGCTTTTATCAAATCCTGTGGTCATGAGAGAGATTTGTGGGATTTCAATGTGCAATTTTGAGCTAAAACAACGTCGTTAAAGAGACCGGTTGACGTCCGGTCCAATGGGGGAAACGAGCAATAGCATAACGGGAGAAGAACATGCATGAAGGACAACCCTAACGTTATGATCTCCATCGTTGCGCTGTGTGCAGGAGGTGCTGGGCTACAGAGTGGACTACCATGTCTCGCTCTACATCGTGGCCGTTCTCGAGTACATATCGGCCGACATCCTGAAACTCGCCGGGAACTACGTAGGCAACATCCGGCACTACGAGATCAGCCAGCAGGACATCAAGGTGTCCATGTGCGCCGACAAGGTAGGGACCACCACTGCTCTAAGTGTGTCTGAGGGTCTCTAAGGGTCTCTGTGGATGCAGGGTTTGTTAGAAATGGTTGTTAAGGTGACTGGCATGTCTACTTAGGCTGAAAGTCTTTACTCAACTATAACATTAAAAGTGAAACCAGAACCAGATGTTCCACTGTTACAACATTATGCTAAATCAATGGTTATGGATGTAACTATAGTTCTATGAATTCTGGACACGCGCACCTTTTTACTTTTACAGAGAACACAAGGAAAATGAAGGCACACAAAGTCTAAAATAAATGTCCCATTTAGTCTGTCAAATCTGTCAAATTTCAGTCGATAATTCAAAGAAATCAGTTTTTTAACTGTGACTTGGGCTAAAAGTGAACTCATGAGCACATTATAGGAAATTAAAACTCATGAAAACACTGTCATTCTTTACTTTTAATAGAACAAAACTCACCAAAGAATGGGTAATGCAACTTCTTAACCTCATTGTGCACTACATTTTATAACTTTTTCTTTTTATTATTTTTATATAAGGCAAAATAACGACAAACTGAGCAAACCGAAGACAAAAGGAGTATTCCGTAGGAAGTCAGCCTGGCATAAGTCTTCTACCTTTTAAACGGTGAGCTTGCACAGTCGTAACGTTTCCCGTCTCGCGCAGGTGCTGATGGACATGTTCGACCAGGAGGAGGACATCGGCCTCATGTCGCAGGGCCCAGAGGAGCCCTCGTCGTCGGGGGAGCTGACGTACGACGACCTGGTCCGGCTGGAGATCGCGGAGGAGCGCCAGTACCTCCGAGAACTCGACCTCATCATCAAAGTGTTCCGAAACCACTTCCTGTCCAACCCCAAGATCTTCGCGCCACAGGTACGAGCGCGCCGAGCGGGAATCCGAGGTGGAAGAGTGGCCACAACGTGTACTCGAGTAAATATGGCTGTAGTCGACTAAAACGAGGGCGTGGCACCATCAAAATTAAGTATCTGATACTAGGAAACTAGAGTATTTACGTGGAAAAGGCAGATTAGAAACTGCTAATTCACTTCATGTCTTCTCGTTTTGCAGTCCCATTTAAATCCTCATAATCAAAATTCATTCATTCATTCATAATCTAAATCAAATAATTAGTCGACCAAAATGCCACTGACCGATTAATCGACAGACCAACTAAAGGCCAACAGCCCTACCAGTAAGAACGAGCAAGAATGACATAAAAATGACACAAGAAAGTTTGTTTTTTAATGAAGAAACAATTATGTCTTAAATAAAACCTATGAAGTTCTCTAGTAGAATCTAATTGGCTCTGTTTCGGTCAATTTTAAACTTATGGATTCACAAAAGTGGTTAGCTGCAGCTCTACTTACTTACAAAATAATGTTACTCTAGTAAAAGTACAAAAATAGGAGTCCAAGGAATTACTCGAGCAAGAGTAAAAAAGTATTTAAGCAAACTCAAGAGACTCAAGTAACTTTAAGAGTAACTGTCTGGACGTAACATCTGGTTTATGATTTTAAGTTAAAGTAATTTGAAGGACAAAACATTGAAAATATCAGATTCTGTGCATTATTTAAAGGATTGACATAAAATTGATAAAAAAACTGAATCCTAATTGAAAGAGCGGTGCCAGAAACACAAACGTTCCAATCCTTTCATGTTGTCGCCATAACAACATGACACCAGCACTTTTACCCAAGTAGGAATACTGTCCAATGGAGTGCTCAAAGAGAAGTAAAAGTATCTGAAAACTACTCCAAACAAACCACAGAATTATGTTTCTTGAACAGCAGAGACTCAATTATGAAGTCATTAATGGCTAAATCCAGATTACAGTTCAAACCCTGTAATCTTCTTAAATCTCCAACATGAAACACAAGCTTGGAATAAGTCGTGTTTTTTTTTTTGTTCAATTTATTTAGTCCAAAAATTGACCCTAAATGTAATTTTTTAAATTTTTAATCTGGCTGTTTTTGTCACATTTAACGTGATTTTGTCTTGCAGGAAGTTCAGTTTCGTAAAGCCGGTCACAAACTAGAGGAACGGTCACACGTCGGACCACGAGAATGAAAGAAAATGAAAGATTTCACTCTTTGTTCGGTCACAGTCTCAGTAATAATCGTGAATAATGGTTAAATCCTGATGTTTTTGTGACATCGTGTCATCCCTATTACTGATATGATCCCAATGATTAGTCGACTGTGAGAAAAAAATCTTATTTTGAATATCGTTTGTAACAAAACAGATTTCCGTATGCTGTTTTAGTGTCTAAAGACGGTCGCATTATTCAATCAAAATGTCCAAAAACAGATTGAACTATTTCTTATTTCCATCAATAATACATTTTATTTGTAAATGTTCTCCATCTAGATGCTTCCAGTCACCACGTTTGAACCTTTATTTGTTTGATAATGTATTTTAAAAGTCTTAATGTTTAATCGTAACTAAAATTTGGTACAGCCCTCCACTGCAATACAATACAATTTTTCTTACTTATTGTTGACAGATGTACCGTTTAAGACCATTTAAGTGTTTATTCTTTGTTCGTTTCTTCTATTTTGAGTAAATTGGTTCAGCCTTTTCTGCCATGAACTGAATTGAAAGATGCTGCTGTGTGTTTTATTTACTGCAGCATCAGCTTCAACATCCGAATAATCTTTTCCCTTTTTAACAACGCAACGATACGACGCGACCTTCCCGTTCGCGTACTCGGTGGGAATCCAGAGCTTTGCCCGCAGTTTTGCCTTTCCCGCGGCCAGCTCATTTTCGCGGCGATATCACTGGGTGTAAACCTCCGCGAGTCTCGGGAGGAACGCGAAACGTGCAATTATGTTGAGACGCGAGGCATCGCCGGGCAAAAATAACCTCAATTATCTCTGTCGAAACGGAGAGAGAAAACTGCTGTCGAGAAAGTCACAGTGTCGAGCGATGGAACCGGCGTGCCTTTGGACTGTTGTCACTCGTCTATTTCGGGTTTGTCCGTCGTTATCTAAAGTCTGACTAATGGTTTCCTCCGTGCTATTTTTGACTCGGTGCTATTTTCGTTTAGTTTATGTTTTTATCCGCGCGAAAGGAGTTTGTCACAGACGCTCTCCGTAAACACGCCGCTGTGGATTACTGCCGTTTGACGAGATGAGCGATGCATCATCTTTACGATTTCATGATATATTGCTGCAGAAAATATAAAACTGTAAAGGATTAGCCCCAAAAAATTATTCTAAATGTACATTACCGTAAAAAACAAAACAAAGCATGAGATGCAATAAATAAACGGCACAATGAAACGCTTTATTAGTTAGTTCATACAAGTTATTTATTCAATCGTAAGTGGCTCAAATCTTATTGTATTACAGAAAAATAACAAAAAACTCACGCACTAGCAGGGATGTCACGATTTAAAATGTTCCTGTTACGATTATTGTGAAAAAAACAAACAAAAAAACGTCACGATTTGGCGATTACTCTCGATTACAGAGCCAGTGAACAAACAAATCTTTCATTTTCTTTCATTCCTATTGTCAAACAACAAAATTTTGCGACCAGCTGTACAAAACAAACGTACTAAATGACAAAATAAATGTGAATGTTGCAAAAACAGCCAGATGAATTAAGTACTTTACATTTAGATCTCTTTTTAGGACAATAGATTGATTTAAAAAGACGTAAGTTTCCTTCTAAAATGGTTGTGCGTCTTATTTTTCGACCCAATTAGGCTAAGTACCCATGACACACATTATCGCTCCAGCTGTCATTTACGAACGATAAATCGACGTAGAAATGGTGGCGACGGGCCTAGAAACGAGTGACGTGTGTCTTGTCGTTTTCAGGACGCCGAGGTGATCTTCAGTAACATCCTGGACATCCACGAGCTCACGGTGAAGCTGCTGGGTCTGATCGAGGACGCGGTGGAGATGACGGCCGACGGGAGCCCTCATCCGCTGGTCGGGAGCTGCTTCGAGGACCTGGCGGAGGTACAGGCGACACGAGGGCGTTTTGACCCGGCGGATATGCTGCCGCGAAGGCTTTTTTAATAAATGCGTGTAACGACACCTGTTATAACACAAGTCTCACAATAACAAACTGTAATAGCACTCTGAATAGTCGTGACAGGTCAGCTAGGAAAGTAATAGTTGGATGTTTATTGATTCAGATTTTTTTTCAGTTGTTCTCGCTCTGGTTTTGTTTTATCTATAAATTTATTTTCATTATTCTTTAAAATTGAAAAAATAAAAAAAAGAAGAAAGAAAATTAAATACAAATAACATAATAACATCATAATAAAATAAATAATAAAAAGTAAAGGAAATAATGGTAAACTTTTAATAATCGTCATTATCTGGACTATACAGACTCTAAACTCGGGCCATTTTATAACAAACATCATTCATTTAAAAGGGATTATTAAGCCTATAAATTTCGTACAAATTATTAACAATTTGTGATGTTTTTGTTGGGTGTCGTGTACCGTAACTTAATATGTTATGCCTTATGTTGCTTTTGTCTATTCTGCTTTCTCGCTGTCTTGTTCAGTGTTCCATGTTTTTCTCTTCGGTTTCATTTTCTCCATTAAAAAAAAAAAAAAAAAAAAAAAAAAAAGAGAGAAAAAGATTCAAAGCTAGTGCTCTGAACAATGGTTATCCACTAGTTATTTTCAATCTGGTTGGAAATACCTTTCAGATGGCAGTGGAAATGTCTTTTAAAAAAACATTGTACAATGGGACACTCCCGGTCTCATGAGGGACTACACAGACTTAGATTTTAATCAATACAACACTTAATTAGTAATAAATTAAAAAGCAGTTAATTAGTTATTAATAGATAATAAATAGCATTAGTTGGCGTAAGATGTATTTTATAAATATCCATATACAGTACAAATAATAATTTTACTAGTCATCTACTAAAGTAAATGATCTTTAGTTGCAGCCCTAATAACAAAGAAATACATGCTAGTTAGCGATAGCATTATGTATGTATTAAAGGGGCTGAACCAAACATTAGCATGCTAACGCCACACACTTCCTGCTTCTCTGGGAATAAAACGCTCTATAATTAGACGCAGAGGAAAGCGCTGTGGTCTCATTTTCACCCGAACAGATGCTCTTTCAACACATCTGTGCTGGAGCAAAGCAGATTTTACAGGAGACGCAGAAGGGATCGCACAGGTTCAGCGAGGGACAAGCGCTTAAACGTGTAAACGCATAAACTCCCATCAGGCTGTGCTTTTCCTGCCAATAAAAAATACAATTAACGTAGCTACAGCGCCTCGGGCTTGCGTTGGGCGCGTACGTACAGGGAATGTCGGGGGTTTCTGTATTAACAGCTCTTGTTTTTGAAAATGTATTTCAGGAGCAGGCGTTTGACCCGTACGAGACGTTATCCCAGGACATCCTCAGTAAAGATTTCCACGAGCACTTCAACAACCTCATGTCCCGCCCCACCGTCGGACTCTACTTCCAGGTAAGACGCGCGCGTATAGACCCCTGCGAATAATCAAAATCACAGTTTCAAGAGGCTGTGCTGCATGCTTTATTTCATGTAATAAAGTTGAATTAGTTGTGCCCCAGTGCAGATATGTCGGAAAAGTAGCTCTTTGGGTCAAAATGAGACCACTGTGTGCTGTCCGCATATCATTATTAAGCGTTTTTATAGTCTGTGTTAGCATTATGTGACATCAAAACCCTGCTCTGGCCTCTGAAAGTTGTGAAAAACTTATGTCGGCACCAGCAAACGTCTGGTTTTCATGTTATCAAGACGGTAAAAAATCCGGTACAGCGTCTTTTAATGGCCGTTATCAGCACATGAAGGTTGCGATCACCTCCACAAACTCTGCGTTTCCTCTTGGCGTGGCGGTGTTGATGAATGTCACGTGACGCTGCTTGACTTTTTGCTTAATTATATCAAAATAATAGGCATGCTAATTGTTATCTATGTCTCATTATTGCAGCGATTGCACAAAAAACGTATACATTTTTATAAGTTTTTTGTTTAAATTGGGCAAAGACGGAAAATAAAAACCTTAACGTCATCAAGTTGTGGCTGTTTTAGAGCATTAGCTTTCCTCCGCTGCAAACGACAACAACACAAGCTAAACCACGGAGTAAAATGATTCGATTCGCTAACGGTAGCGCTAATATCCTGTTCATCTTTCCACTACCTCGTCGTAGTCTCACGTGAGTCTCCTGCGCGCTGTGTGTGTGTGGTTCGTGCGTGTGAGGGTGTGGCAAAAACGCTAGCAAATGCTAATAAACGCTAATAAATGAATAAAAATGGCGTCTACTAAGGCCTACGTGTCACAAACAGCGTGTTAAATGCTAAACGCGAGCTAATCCTCAGTGCGCGTGTTCCCTGTATTCGTTTAGCAGGTCATACACGCTCCTGGATGTGTTTTTTAAAATGTACACTGTGAACTTAATTTGAAAACAAATAAAAAGTCAAAAGTCAATATTTTTCGCTTCATAATTCTCGTATATGTATATAATGTAATAAAAAGTAATCACATATTTATCTATTTCTTATGCCTTTATTAATGTGAAGGTAGAGCTAGTATTTAAAATCAGATGCTAATCGATACTACAACTGGTATCGAAAGTAGATTCTCATTTGAGCATGTATCAGAATAATACAGATATAGAATAAATCACAAAAAACAAAATGTAACGTTTCCTGAACAGTTTCAGAATGATTTTGAGTTTTGTTTGAACTAGACCACACAGTACCATAAAGAAAGTACTATTATTATGTGGTGAAAATGACAGTTTAAGCGTTTTCATCAGTGGTATCGAAATTTGCATCGAAATGTGTCAAATACTGTAAAAGTGTCACATTTGAAACTTCCACCTTCATTTTCTGAACCATCTCGACTCTTTTGATCTTAATCTGGATGAAATGAAAACTTGTCGGCACACATTTGTTCGCGTCTATTGAGCAAACAAACGGTGTCATTCCTGTGAGTTTTGATGTGACGGCGGGTTCCTCTCGGTCCGGTCCGGTCCCGGCCCTCGCTCGTCCCGCGTCGGGTTTATTTTATGCTGGAGCATTGTTTTATTTGGACATTCCTCATGAGAATAGTATTGAATTAGACTCGACGGGGAGCAGCCTTTGAAGACCAAGTATTTGCAGTGTTTTCTCAGGCTTCAGACCAGGCGGTGTGAGGAGGGGGGCCGGGAGGGGCGCCGGGAGGGGCTTTTCCGATCTGGTCAACAACAAATGCACGTTTGAAGGAGACATGTCACGCAAAATCCACTTTTTATAAGCTTTTAAACGGAATATATATGATTTCCTTCATCATAAACCTATTAGAGCTGTATGTATTTTGATGAATGCATGTTTGTGTAATCTTGTATTGTCCTGCATTCGAGGCCCGAGTGCAAATGTTAAAAATGTTGTGTAGCCATTTTTCTACTATAAACATGTGAAAAAATGCCATATATATTTTTTTTTCATACACGTTTCGATTTTTAACATGTGAAGCAAAAAAACATATATATCTAGATAGATTTTTATCAAGGACTGAACGTAGTATTGTCCGATATAGACTGAATATATCGGCGCTGTACAAGTATAATATTTGGCGCTGGTATTTTGTGTCTCTGTGTGTGTCTCCAAGTGTCATTCTCAGCTTTCTCTTTTTTTTAAACAAACTCATGAGTGGAAATGGAAGAGCAATTAGGCCAGGGGTGTTCGAACTACTGCCCAGGGACCAGATGCAGCCCTCAGAACAAGCTAAAGTAGTACCTTTGCTGTAAAATTGGATAAAAATCTGATGTTATAACTCAAATAACAACCATTTTGATGTGACGCAGACCTCATATTAATGTCCCAGGTCGTATTAAAGCTCATCAAAAGTACAGCAAATGCGAAATTCTGAATGATTCACTTCCTTGTCACGTTGTCTGCGGCCCGAAATGTTTCAAAATGCGGCCCTCGGTGCAAAATTGATCGGAGACCCTTGGAATTAGGCAAAAAAAAAAATGGTTTACACAATCATGCAACGAATAATTTCATTGTCCAGATAATAAACAACAAAAAACATCCCATTATTATTTGTGATTTTTGCCTAAATTTAAGATGAATTTGCCGTGCTATGGATTTAGAAAACAACATTTCGGTATCTGCAAATATCGGTTATCGGCCACAGTAGCAAGCCAAATATAGGGTATCGGTATCGCCTCAAAAAAAAAAAGAACATCCCTAATTTTATCACTGAATTCGTACTATTTCATCTTTAAAGACACTTTATTAGGGCTGCAACAATTATTCAGCATAATTGTGACTTACTGTGATCATAAATGTCTTTTCGTAATCAATAATTGTTTTCCGGACTATACCGACTTAATTATTTTACCATTTTTCTGTAGTTTTTTAATCAATATTTCACTTCATTTGTAAATACTCTACATTGTTAAACCTTCTGTTACCTTTTTAAAACTGTATTTGATTAAAAATGTATTTTAAAAAACCTCAACATCCGATAGAAATGCCCGTTTGACTGGTCGACTCCTAAAATAATTGTTAGTTGCAGCTTCAGTGTGCAGTAGAAAGACTTCCACCTCCTCGTCTTGTTTATGCCCAACTCTAATCTAATCTAATCTAATCCAACGTCTCAGACGGCGCTCGTCGGTCCGGATCACATGAGGACATTTACACTGCAGCGTCTTCTTTAAACTTACTCTAAAGCTCTTTTGGCGTGTGCAGTTTATATGAATCTATACAAATATAAATGCTGGTATTGGAGAAAAATGCCCTAGAATCACTGGTCTAAAGTGACTAAACTGTTAACAAATTTTCAAAAGAGACAATGATTTAAAAAAGAAAAGAAACTTGCAGATTTGAATGTCACAATATCAAGTTTTTGTGCTGTCAGAAGAAACATCAGAATTTAGATATTTTTGACAATTATTATTACATCATTATTATTATTAACCGTGAAATCCGTTGTTCACATTGTCTAATAAATCACTATTCTTCTAATATTTCACCAGAATTAACATTAAAAAAAACAAAAAAATTGGATTTTTTGAGATTTGTAAATGACTTATTTTTGCGTTTTAAAATTGTAATTGTTTTTTAGTATACTTTATATTGTGACCTAAATAATCCCATTATCGATTACCCAATAATGTTGACATCCCGGACATATTCTAAGAAGTAAACTGTAATTAAAGCCGAGCAATGAAACTGTTGTTAAATCCAGTCAGAGAGAAGAGCACAGACGACTTCTCCATCCTCAAACACACAAAGAAACAAACCAAATACTCCATAAATCTGCTCAAATCGGACAAAGTACGTCTGTCGGCGTGGCCATGTTTGTCCGCTTGACTTCCGCCCCGAACTACACTGCTGCGCTGCGATTGGTCCGGCCCGAACAGCACAAGCTCGGACCAGATCATGAAGAGAAGCCTCTTCATGTCGTACCATGTTGGTTTCTTCTGACTCGTGGCTCCTCCTCCTGTCTCTCTGAGGACGCTGACGCACCAAAACATGATCGAAACTTAGGTCATCGTTCAGCCTTTGTCCGCCACTCTCCGTCTGGTCTCTCTGCCCCAGAAGACCCTCTCCTCGTGTCTGGTTTAGTCCCGGGTCAGTCCCGGTCTTTTGTTTCTTTCTGAGCCGAAATGTGTTCTGGTTAAATTTATTTTTCGTCTTAATTTCCTGTGCTAGTCTTGTGTCTGGCCTATGTTTAGTCTTGGTTTAGTCCTGTTTTAGTTCTACTTCTTGCCTGGTTTATTGCTGCCGGTCTTGTTCTTTCTTCAGATTACATAAATCGAGATTAGTGCCAGCCTTTTGGTCCTCATTAAATCCTATTTTAGTCCAGATTCATGTTTCATTTAATCAGTCTTGGTTTAGATCTAGTCTACTCCTGGTTTAGCCCCCGTTTGATTTGATCCTACTGGTTTTTTCTTGTTTTTGTGCCCCATTCTGTCCTGGCTGTGAAGATGGCTGATATGAAAGAAAAAAAAAAGAACAATTTTTTCCTCTCATCTCATATTGTTTATTTTAATTTTTTTCTGGTCTCATTAAAAACAAATAAAATGGCTTTTATAATTGGAAACGACTGCGATATTAAGTACTGCAATATCGATATGATTGTGATA
Organism: Chaenogobius annularis; assembly: GCA_015082035.1. NCBI lineage: Eukaryota > Metazoa > Chordata > Actinopteri > Gobiiformes > Gobiidae > Chaenogobius > Chaenogobius annularis. The sequence continues at coordinate 434,009 of BJKM01000457.1, forward strand.
TTTGAACGTGCTTTTTGACCCAATAATTCCCGATGTATTAAAACAAATACAGTACGCTCGTGCCTTTTATGTATTAGTCAAACACTATTAAAAAAACCTAACAACTTTACGATGACAAAACAAAGCCAGAATCGAGGCTAATTTAGACAAAATCATGAATAAAATCAGCCCTTTTCCCACGTTTTCTCGTCAAAAACAGTACATTTATGTGCAATGGCGCGGCTCTACCTGGTGCGGTCCTGTTTCCGTCTCTTCCGCGGTTCAGACGGCGCGATAGGCTCTGAGTTCACTGTATTGATTTAGCCTCTTGTGTCGAGGGAATAGAAGATTTAAACCATGACTGGGCCCTCTCCGGTTTCCCCCTCCTCACGCCGGTCTGGCCTTTTGTCTGATCACATTTAGGCCATTAAACCAGAATAATGATGTTTCTGTCTGTTTCGTATTGTTTGTGATCTAAACCGAAGTATTTCAGTTAGATTTGTGATATATATGTATATATATGTGTTTTAAAAAGTAGTGTTTTGTTCAGAGTGCGCACTTTGAGCATATTTGAGCAAAAACTGAAATATGAACTTGTACACTAACACGCTAAGACGCTCCTGAAGTTTGTCGAGGTCTGAACTACAGCTACAGCAAGAATGTTCTTTAAAAAGACAGGTTATTTCGTCCCTTTTGGAGGACATTCTATGATCTAAATGCAGATTTTTGCGATTCGATTGCAGCATATTGTGCTATTTAAATGTTATTATTTTTAATGGTCTATGAGCAATACGTTTAAATAAAGGCTAAAGCATGTTTTCTGATATCTTCCAAAAAAAACCAACAGAAAACGTAGTAAGGATAAGATGGAGAAGTCGGTGTTGCAAAGGAAAAATACAGCGGTAGAATTCAAATACACAAGTTTAACCTAGACTAATAAAATGTACTTTGAATAAAATTTAAGACACTAAATTGAGTAGGATAATTAAAAAATATATTAAAAATGCTATGTAAAAGGAAAGTTGGTTAAAAAATATATATACTATATTGTATATTATATACAATACGTCATATGAAAACATTTGCGAATTTCTACTGATCAAATTCATTTTTTTCTCATTCTTTTTGTTTTTCTGATGAATTTTCTTTAACTTGCTGTTTTGTGAAGCGTCTTTGACTCTCCTGAAAAGCACTACATGAATCAGATGTATTATTATTGTTCTCATCGAACGTCTGTTGCTAACGTTTGTCGTGTTTCGTTGCAGTCGGTGGCCGAGGGATTCAAAGAGGCCGTTCAGTACGTCCTTCCTCAGCTCATGATGGTTCCGGTTTATCACTGCATGCACTACTTTGAGCTTCTGCAGGTAAGCACTGTTCTGAAGATGAGACCGGTTTAAATATTCGTATGTTTTTAGCTTGAATGCCTTATTATCGACTATTTAAATCATTATCTGGAATGTACGGACTCTAAAACACATGCCAAAAGACGTTTTATAACAAAGACGGTGGCAATATTAAATCAAAATGTGAATAAATTATGATACATTTGTAATTTTCTTCAATCATGCTGGGGCTGCATTATTTTTGTTGCGTTGTTGCAGCCCTAAATACACTTTTATTTTTATTTTGCTTTGGTTTAAAATGTCTTTACAAAATGTGTACGGTAGAAATAATTGCTTGACTAGTCGACTACTAAAATAATTGTTTCTTGCAGCCCTATCAAACACATACTTGAGAGTTTTTCTTTCATTCATGCGTGTTTGAGTAGTCTTGCCCTTTCAGTCAATCTTCTTCTTCATCTCAAAACACCCTCTGTGTTTTTAATGTCCATAAACATTCACTTGTTCATTTCAGTCCTCAATTTGCCTTCACTGATATGGTTTTAGCCTAATTCGAACTGCTTCACACCATCTGCGACTCAATGAAATTTTAGTTTTTCGTTTCTTTTAACCTATTTTTCATTGATAAACTTAAATTTATATTGCAATATAGGACTGCAACGATTAAGCAGAAGAATTGTGACTAAAATAATCGTAGTTGTATTTGATGATCGTAATTGTCATCTGAACATACATTTTTTTAATAACAAAGACGTATAGCAAATATATAACATTATTAGATAAAAATGTCAAAATATAATAATAAATAATAAATAATAATAATAATCATAATCATAATCATAATCGTAATCATAATAATAATAATAATAATCATAATATCTCAGTCGCGCGATTTAGTTTCCTTTTGTGTGTGTCGTTTTGCAGCAACTCCAGGAGCGCAGTGAGGACGAGGACGACCGCGAGTGTCTGAAACAGGCCATCACAGCCCTGATCAACCTCCAGTGCAGCGTGGATCGAATCTACGCCAAACACCAACCAAGGCGCAAACCCGGGTCTGTACCGTGACGCTTTGACTTCAGGAAAGCGTGAACACATTTGAGCACTTTCCTGAACAGCATTGTGAAAATATCATTTGAACATTGATGAACTACCAGTCAAAAGTGTGGACATTGTTTTTGATTCCATGTTTTTCCTTCATTTTCAATATTTACATGGTAGATTGCATGAAAACACATACTGCACACATACGCACCAAACAAACAAAGGGTGAAATAACTCAAAGCATGTTTGCTCTGATCACGGAAAACATTAGAAGACACACATTTTAAGCGTTTAACCATGTTCTAACATTGTTCCCACGTCAAAAACACATCACACAGCTTCATTCACCCTAGTTTGAGGACTCCTCTCCCCTCCGACCGTCAAAAACACTCTTCTGCATTTCAAATCACGATCATTACAACATTACAACATTAGCTTGCCGCCGATATTTTTCTCTCTCGAATATTTAATTCCCTCTGCTGCCAGTAGATGGAGGCCAGAGGCATTCTAAGTAATTTTGTCAGTTTTTTTTTTTAAACCCCCTTCCCCCCCCTAAAAACATGAGATGCCAAACTAAAGGCACTTAAGAGCATGTTTAAATGCTAATAACAATACAAATAATGCATAACTTTAGACTGGTAGTGTGCATCTGAGTTAAATGAAATCATTTAGAATAAAAATTAGCCCAAAATTTGAATTGTTTAAAAATACAAAACAAAAAAAACATCATTTTAAAGCAATCAACTGTTTTTGCTTCACGTTCCCGTCGCTTTTCAGTGAAGTATTTCCGTACGTAAAAATATAACCTCCCTCATTACTCTGGCGCTCTCTCCCTCCCCCAGCGAGCCCATGTACCGCCTGTACAGTCGGCAGGTGCGCTCCAAACAACTGGCCATCAAGCGCATGAACGAGATCCAGAAGAGCATCGACGGCTGGGAGGGCAAAGACATCGGGCAGTGCTGCAGCGAGTTCATCCTGGAGGGCGCCCTGATCCGCGCCGGCGCCAAGCACGAGCGGCACAACTTCCTGTTCGACGGCTTGATGATCAGCTGCAAGGCCAACCAGAGCTCGCGACTCCCCGGCGCCTGCTCCGCGGAATACCGGCTCAAGGAGAAGTTTGTGTTGCGAAAGATCCGAATCGTAGACCGAGAGGATACGTCCGAGCTCAAGCACGCCTTCGAACTGTTGGGCAAAGACGAGAACTGCGCGGTGTTTTGCGCGCGGACGGCGGAGGAGAAAGCGGCGTGGATGGCGGCTTTAGTGACGCTGCAGTATCGCTCGACTCTGGACCGGATGCTGGACACGGTTTTGCAGCACGAGGAGCAGGCGCATCCGCTCAGGTTGCCCTCTCCGGAGGTCTACATGTTCGCGGTGCAGGACAGCGAGGAGAACATCGTGTTTGAGGATAAAGTCCAGAGCAAAACGGGGATTCCCATCATCAAAGCGGGGACTGTGGTCAAACTGATAGAGAGGCTCACGTACCACATGTACGCAGGTAAGGACCAGCTCCAGGTGTGCACATGAAATCGTTTTGGTTTGATGTTGTGGTATTGCCTAAAACGTCTGCTGTGGTTTGATTGCGCTGAAATATTGTGAATGATTGGTTTCTGTTTTCTATTCATGGGTTTCAGTGATGGAAATCTATCGAGACAAAGTATATCTTTTGAAGGAAACACACTAATGTCTTTAGTTCTAATCTATTCTTGGGTCTGAAGTCACACACTCGTTGCTACTGCCATCTTGAGGGCAAAAGCTGCATGTTCAATGTGGGCTGTTTAAACAAAAAGTCTCAAAACAAAGGATTCTTTCTCTTCTGTAACATCCCCAAAGACCCCTTTTGTCCACAAATGTGTGACTGTGGTCAGGAGGAACCAGTGGACTTTCAGAACTCACTCCGACTGAGGCTGAGCGGTTTGTTTCAGGTCGTTAGCAGCTAATGCTCATGCTAGTTTACGTATTATTGCGTGACTATGCTAATAAACGTTAGTCTACTTGGAGACAGTCTTAAAAAGCCTAACTTCCAACTGTCCGGGTGTTATATTTTAGGATCAGACACAAAGTCCGTGCTCTTGAAAGCTCTGAGGGCGTGTCCGGTGCAGTGGGCTTGTGGACGAGGAAGAGCAGATGGAAATGTCCACAAATAAGTCACATGACTGAAACCCATGGATATATTGACATTTATTTATAAAATGAGTGATGTTTTGGTTTATAGAATAACAATGATCAAGATGACTGTATTGAAAATAATAAAACTAATCTTAAATGATCAAATAACTAGTTTTCGAGGGCTATAATAGACTAAAGAAATTCTTCGATTTAAACGTCTGCCAAAGCTATCAAAACTATCTTACCGGCTGATAAGTGTACGGATAAGGCAATAAAAGTACTGGTAAGCACATATTTCTGTGATATGGCAGAATAAATTCTCCTTTTTCCTGTGGTCCATAAAAATACTTTATGATCCCAATAAAATTATATATAAGACGCCATCGGCCGATTAATCGATTGAGCACCAAAGAGCTACAGCCCCAATGTTTTCAAAGGTATGTAATGAAATGATACAAAGTCCTTTTCTCTGCTGCTTTAGACCCAAACTTCGTCCGGACCTTTCTCACCACGTATCGGTCCTTCTGTAAACCACAAGAGCTCCTCGCACTCCTAATAGACAGGTACAATCTTCAAATGTGATTATTTTTATTCTTTGGGACCTTGCTCTTCATCCACATTCTACTTTCCAAACACGCCTGTCCCTTTCCGCATGCGCCATTGTTGTTTTTCTTCCAGGATTGAGATCCCGGAGCCGGAGCCCACGGAGGAGGACCGGCAGGCTCTGTGGAACGGAGACCAGCCGATGGCCGCCGAGCTGCAGAGGTTCAGGAAGGAGTACGTCCAACCGGTGCAGCTCAGGTACCTTCTGCTGCCACGTGAAGGAATAAGAAGCTCATTCAAGCTTTTTTTTTTTTTTTATAGCGTTACGTAAGATGTTCCTGGGTCCGTTCATTGCGTAAATACATTTTTGCGGGCCGAGTCTCCCCCGACCATTAGCAAACACGCTAGCTAGCTATTAATGTTGTCGTATTAAGTTAATCTGAGCAAAACAAAAGCTCCATGGACAAGAATTAGGCAAAAAAAAGAACACATTTTATCATTTGTGCTGCCTGAGATCCTCTGTGTACAAATACTGCGAACTTCAGCAGTATTAATCCAACTTGTATTACCAAAGTCAGTGGAAGATCTTGGGTGGTCTCGTGAAAGATTGAAGTTTATTTTGACTCAAACACGAGTCCATTAAAGCCAAGTGTCCTTTTAAAAGTTCCCTTCAGGATAAAAACATTGGAATGTGTTAAATAAAGATCTTGTATTTGTCACGTTCTGATCTTGGCACAGGATCTTGCTTTGTTAAACAGCCACGAAACAAAGTTGTTTTTAAATTTATAGTGCCTTGTTTTGGCAAATGTAGAGATTGGGATTTCATTTAAATATTGCAAATGAATTGATGAATGAATCATTTTTTTTATTGTGTTGTTTTTGGCAGAGTCCTGAATGTTTTCCGACAGTGGGTGGAACATCATTTTTATGACTTTGAGAACGATCCGGAGCTGAGGAGCAGATTAGAGGAGTACATCACCAGCAAAATACAACTCAGAGGTCAGTCTTTTTGAACCACATTCATTCACACATAGCCCTGGTTTTGCCACGTTATAGCCATGGTTTAGCCCTGGTTTAGCACTGGTTTAGCACTGGTTTAGCCTGGTTTAGCACTGGTTAGCACTGGTTTAGCACTGGTTTAGCCTTGGTTTAGCACTGGTTTAGCACTGGTTTAGCACTGGTTTAGCACTGGTTTAGTCCTGGTTTAGCTCCTGGTTTAGCACTGGTTTAGTACTGGTTTAGCATTGGTTTAGCACTGGTTTAGTCCTGGTTTTGCACTGGTTTAGTACTGGTTTAGTACTGGTTTTGCCATGTTTCAGTCAAGTTTCAGCCCGGTTCAGCCCCGGTTCAGCCCCGGTTCAGTCAAGTTTCAGCCCCGTTTCAGTCAAGTTTCAGCCCGGTTCAGTCAAGTTTCAGCCCCGTGTTCAGCCCCGGTTCAGCCCCGGTTCAGTTCAGCCCGTTCAGCCCCGTTTCAGCCCCGGTTTCAGCCCGTTTCAGTCACTCAAGTTTCACAGTTTCAGTCAAGTCAGTTCAGTCAAGTTTCAGTCAAGTTTCAGTTTCAGTCAAGTTTCAGTCAAGTTTCAGTCAAGTTTCAGTCAAGTTTCAGTCAATTTCAGTTCAGTCAAGTTTCAGTCAAGTTTCAGTCAAGTTTCAGTCAAGTTTCAGTCAAGTTCAGTCAGTTTCCGTCAGTTTCAGCCCCGGTTCAGGTTCAGCCCCGGTCAGCCCCGTTCAGCCCCGGTTCAGCCCCGGTTCAGCCCCGGTTCAGCCCCGGTTCAGCCCCGGTTCAGCCCCGGTTCAGCCCCGGTTCCCTTCGCCGTTCAGCCCCGTTCAGCCCGTTCAGCCCGGTTCAGCCCGCGGTTCAGCCCCGGTTTACTAAAAAGTTTAATCCTTTAATTCTCAGTCCTTCTTTAGACCTAGACGAGGTCTGGCATAGTCTTAAATGCTCAATTGTGATTCGTTTGAGTTTCATACTTTTTTCCTCACTTTAATCGAAGGATGTTGACCAATAAAATGTCTGTTAAAGTAACTATGCAAATACAACAAACGTTCACATTGAACACTATGAACATGGTTTTAACCTCTTTGATTAGGAAAGTCGATGAGGAAGTGGGTGGAATCCATCAATAAAATCATTAAGAGGAAGTTGCAGACTCAGACAAACGGCGTGAGCCACAACATCACGTTCGAGAGCCCGCCTCCTCCCATCGAGTGGCACCTCTGTCGCGCCGGGCAGATCGACGCCTTTGACCTGCTCACGCTGCACCCCATCGAGATCGCCCGCCAGCTCACACTGCTCGAGTCTGAACTCTACAGGTGAGGGGAGGAACTGCAGGTTTGGATCATCAATTGCAGTAGGGATGTGGATCTATTTTACGACAACTAAAATCATCATTCAGAATGGGCTTTTTGAGCTTTAACCACGTGATGACATTGTCCCATCATCAAAAAACACGCCTGGAGTTGTATTTAGCTTCATTCACGCTTGTTTCATTAATCCTGTTTACGAGTTATTTTGGCTCAGAACCTCAGAAAACAAACAAATCTAAATATCTTTGATTTGTAACGTTAAAAGCACATGATCTGCACAGTTTTTAAGTCCACAAATCATCATCGCCAGACTAATTATGAGCATATTTGCCATCAAATTACATTAGCATGTCCGGGGGGATTTCCCTCTGCCGCCAGTAGATGGAGAGCTAACACCAAATCCTGACGAGTAACACCTTACTGATGCCTTATTTTGAGTTCTAAAACATGAGATATCGATGTAAAAGTTCTTAAGAGCATATTTTACAGGACAGCAACAATACAAATAATTATATTTGTACAGTTCATCAGAAATTAGGTCAAATAGGCAGAAAAAGTATACAGACTAGAATTAAACCCAAAAGTGCAAACCCAGCTATTTTGACAAGATCTTTGTAGACAATATTTCTCCTTAACACAGCGTAACTTGGCGAACAACTCAATATCTCGTCTTCATTTGGTCTTTTTCTGTCTGAAACCTGTTAATCCTGCAGTTTAGACATCCACAAATACGTTCTGAGCAGCATGAGATTCTTAGAGGTTCATACTGTATCTCGGTCTTCTCTCAAAATGTCTAAAAATGACTCTGAACTGCAAAAGTGGGAGGGAGTCTGCGGCCGTCAAACTGAAACGCTCCCTGTCCTCCTCAGGGCGGTTCGTCCCTCGGAGTTGGTCGGCAGCGTTTGGACCAAAGAAGACAAAGAGAAGAACTCGCCGAATCTGCTGCGAATGATCCGCCACACCACGAACCTCACGCTCTGGTTTGAAAAGTGCGTCGTTTCGCGCTTTCGTTTCGCCTGTACACGATTACGGTTTTATATATTTTACAAGTTGGTTAAGTTGTACTGAAGTAACTATTATTTTGTGTTGAAAATGACTTTTTCTATTGTCTAAAAAAGTGTTGGTATCAAGCCTTTCCTTTGTATCAAGATCAAGTTTCAAATGTTAGCATTGTGGAGTATTGTCAACTAGTTAGCGATTATTCGTTTTTGATTAATCGTCAAAGATTATTTCTATTGCACATGGCCATTTTTTAAACACATTTTTAACTAAATAAAGGTTGAAATATGGCAACCGAAGGCTTCTAGATGAGGAATAGTTAGAAATAAAGTGATACAAATCAGAAATTGCTTGATCCCTTTCCTTTTTTCATTCATGAATGCGTCTTACATGTTTTTGCAGCCCTTGAAAGCACAGTAAATGTGTTTATTCAGTTTATCTGTTTATTCCCAGTAGTTTGCCAACTTTTTAAACCAAAGTTGCCCAAGTTTTAGACATTTTATTCACAAATACACCCAATGTTTGCTCCACCAAGTATAAAAAAAGATGCAGTATGTATGCGACCTGCCTTGCTGTTTTTACATGACGTTTTGAACCTTCGTCTGTTGGGTCCAGGTGTATAGTGGAGATGATGAACCTGGAGGAGCGAGTGGCCGTCATGATTCGGATCATTGAGATTCTGCAGGTTTTTCAGGAGCTCAATAATTTCAATGGGGTTTTGGAAGTGGTCAGCGCCATCAACTCGGTCCCGGTCTACAGGCTCGACCACACCTTCGAGGTGAGATCGAGACCACCTGAACAGATTATCAGCTTTTTAATGGATGTTTTTCATTTGGTGATTTTGTTTATTTATTTTTAATGGATGGGGAATTTATTTTGTTCGGTATAAAATTGACAAACCTGAGCCAAACCTGAATTCATTACACATAATAACTACACTTTTAATAAGCCATATTAAAGCATGATCAAGGATTTACTTTAGGTTTAGTCACTACTTAATTAATAAAACAAAAATCAAATGTATTACTTTAATGGTTTTTAAAATAGATAAAATATGTATAAAAATAGCTGAAATTGCCCATATTTGGGACATAAACAGGCATCGAAACAACAGAGAAACAATGGATGGAGCCAGGTGTAAATGTTTCACTTCATTATATGAACAGTTTACATTTATTCTACTGAGGAAGTGTTGGAGATCATACTTAATTTTTGAGTAAACTAGATCTAACTGAATTTTTTGGTTGAAAAATCAAATTTCCCCCCCTCCAAAAACTGTCATTAAAACTTTAATAAATCAGGTTTAGAATTAGAAACCAACAAATCCTTCAGTACGCCCCGTCAAAATCTTGTTAAGTTTGGTGCGTGTAGAAGCTCCTTTTAAGAGCTGATATTTATGCCTCTTTGTGAGAAAAATGTCTTTGCAACTTCAAAAAGGACGTTTTCTCCAATGTCCCATATAAATCTACGGCTGTGAGTGTGTTAAATAATAAAGAATAAAACAAATGTAGGTGCAGATTAGACAGTGGTGTTTATGAAATCGAAGCTTATATGTTCACAGAGAAAACTAACCTGAGCTTTGTCAAGTCTAATGAATGAAGTTATGTAGTAATGATGAAGTGTTGCAGAATATATTTGATCTCTCCCTCTCTTGAACAGGCGATCCCGGAGAGGAAGAAGAAAGTTCTGGAGGAGGCGGTGGAGCTGAGCCAGGACCATTTTAAGAAATATTTGGCTAAACTCAAGTCAATAAACCCGCCCTGTGTGCCTTTCTTTGGTAAGACTGCACCGCTGCACAGGCTTTTAATAGGTTGCCACGGTAAAACTCAAAACGTTCACCATTGAGGAGCCGCTTATGAACGCTTCAGGAAGAACTGGACTTAAAAGTGCCTCTACTCGTTTTGTGTCCACGTATTCGAGCTACATTTGTTTTTCCCCTAGTACAGATATATTATAACTCGTCACAATACTGACATTTCAATCTCTATTATGATAAAAAAGGAAGAGGATTGATGCAAAATATATACCAAAAATAACCCAAAAACATGTTATATGTTAGCATTTGGTCTTATACAGTTCTGATATAGCTCAAAATCTTTCTAAAACTGTTCAATAAGGGTCCAATGCTCCGCCCTGGCCTCTGAAAGTTGTGGAAAAACTCATCACTGTGAATAATTAGTGAATTAATTAGCGATTAAATACTTGGAATGAAGCGTTTTTAAGACCTCTAAAGGCGCCGTTCCTGATTTTGACTGTCAAAATGCAGATGTTTTGACCTGGTTTATGACTTAAAATCTCTGGAATGACTAGGCCTATCCATATGAAACTAAGACTGGCCAAAGCTCAACGTCTGCTCTGTCGGGTGAAATCCTTTTCTCACAACAGTATCAGAAGTTGGTGGTACTATTCAGTCACATGTTCTTTAAAAATAATGAATTGTCCTTAAGATTGTACTGCTCTTCATTTGAGTATTAAAGGTGTTGTGTTTTACTGTTTGGACGTTGCTGAGTCAAGTCTGTTGTCACTGTCGTCACGGCGCTGCACCCGCATTTATAGTCCACGTTTCAAAGGAGTTTCTAGTGTTTCCTAAAACAGAACTGGTCTTTACTAAACATTCTGAAGGTTTTGTTGTGGAAAAAAAGTGTTATATTTCCATCCAGGAAACAAACCTTTGGGACATAATGTTCTAGTCGTGTTTGAATGAAGAAATAATTAGTTTAATTTATTAGTAGTCGACTAGTCAGTGGTTCATTTTTTGATTTATCGACGAGTCAAAATTATTATTTGTATTGCACAGAGAGACTTTTTAAATATATTATCAATCAAATGAAGGTTGAAACATGGTGACGGAGGCTTCTAAATAGAGAATAATTACAAATAAAAGGTGTTATTGATGGAAATCTGCTTTATTTTGATCCTTTTTTTGACCTTTTTATTTAATAATGCCGCTGTCTTTGTTATAAAAAGGTCTCGCTTGCAGGTTTTTTTTCAGTCTGTTTAGTCCAGATAATGATTACGATGATCAAAACACGATTAGGACTGTCTTTTATTGTCGACTAGTTATGATTAGTTAATTAATCGTTGCAGCTCTACCTGTAGAAATTGTATTCTAAATGTTAAAGTTGTCTGTTTTGTTACTATTTATACAGTATGGTTTGTTATTGCCTAAAAAGCCTGATAAATAAATAGTGAAATAAGAATAAAAACAACTTTAAATGCATGCAAATGGCTAAGCAGAGGATGTTCTAACTCTTCTGTCATGTTTTCAGGAATATATTTAACCAACATCCTCAAGACGGAGGAGGGAAACCCGGACTTTCTCAAGCGCCACGGGAAAGAGCTCATCAACTTCAGCAAGCGGCGGAAAGTGGCCGAAATCACCGGGGAAATCCAGCAGTACCAGAACCAGCCGTACTGCCTCAAAGTGGAGCAGGACGTCAGGGTGAGCAGTGTTGGGGAAAAAACAACAACAAAAAACGTGGATTCGGGTTGTTTAACATTAGAATTGCTTCAGATTGTGCAATTGTTTGGAGGAAATTATGTCTTCACACTTAGAGCTGCAATAGTTAATCAACTTACAGTGACTAGTTGTATTTTTTGTGAACGTATTTTCCTGACGCCCAAAAAGTCGCCCAAAAAATGCATAATAGAGAAGGAAAACGCGTATATAAGTCGCACAGGTGTATAAGTCGCATTTTTGGGGAAGATGTATTCAAATCCAAGACCAAAAACAGACATTTGATCTTGAAATGTTTAAAATAAGTTTAAAATAATAACAGATTAGAGAACAACATGGTGAATAGGTGTGCGTATGTTAACGTCACACCTTTAGCGACATGACGCATAAGTGTCTGGTATGCTAACGGGTTTACCAAAGCATTAGCATTACCCCAAAAATCAACATGTGAAATGCGGTTGCCAGTGTGAAAATAACAAACAAAATGATATAATAATGTGTTAATAATTTCACATATAAGTCGCTCCGGAGTATAAATCGCACTCCGGCCAAACTATGGGAAAAGGTGAGACGTATAGTATAGAGAATACGGTAGTCGTATTTTGTTGGATTATAGACATTTTTATAACAAAAGACTATGCCAAAAATGAAAAAAATCAATGAACAATTTCAGATTTTTATCACTAATTCACTTTATTAGTAATTATATGTGTCTAAAATGTACTTATGTACAGTAGAAATAATATTTTGACTGCTGGACCACTAAAATAATCGTTTGTTGCAGCCCTGTTTTCCCATAATATTTGTTCACAGAAGCCATTTATTCCTTGAAAAATGTTATCCTTTACCATGTTCTTAATTAAATATTCTATTGAGATTTAGATTTAATTTCCATTCATCCTTGAGCGCAACTTTTGTCATCATTTTCTCACACTTTTAACACATATTTTCATATTCTCTTGTTTTGTGCAGAGGTTCTTTGAAAACTTGAATCCGATGGGGAACCGAGGCGAGAAGGAGTTTGCCGATTATCTCTTCAACATGTCCCTGGAGATCGAGCCGCGGAACAGCCGGCAACCGCCACGATTCGTAAGTCCCTCTGATCACAGGTGTCCATGAAAAACTAGATCAATACATGGACAATTTTTGAGCTGTCATAACATCCTTCCCTCATCGAAAACATCCCTAGACTTGCATTTAGCTTCAGTCACGCGTATTTGATGAGTTTTGTAACAAGTCGAGCTCCGAAATCTTCTGTTTTTCAGTCCTTAAATCATTTCCGCCGTTAATTCACGTTCATTACAACTGCGTGCTGACGTTTGCATATCGGTGAGAAGCAAGGTTGTTTAACTCCCCCTTGTAATTCCCTCGGCTGCCAGTAGATGGATTGCTAACACAAATTCAGATGAGAAAATGCCTGACTGATTTTTTTTTTTTTAAAGTAACGTGTGGTTTTCAGTACATGCATTATTACATGTCGTGAAGCATGAGACGGTGAAGCAAAGATACTCGAGAGAATTATTTAAAGGCCAAAAACAAAACAAAAAGCTTGAGATTTCCTGTGTTTACTTTGTGTTGTGTTTAGTGGTTTTAACCATTTTCAATTTGCATGTTTTTGTCTTTTGTCAAAGTAAAATCTGATTTGCCCAAGCACAGATACATCAGTTATATTGTGAAAGCAGCTCTCGGGGTCAGAATCAGACCGCTGTGCCGCTGTCTGAGTCCAATTATAGAGCGTTTTATGCCCTTTAAACAGGGAGTGCGGCGTTGGTAAATGTTTGATAGCTTCACCGTGAAGATAAACTGGCCTCAAGTCGTGATAAACGCTTATAAACTAATCGATGGATGATTGCAATGCGTTAAGAAAGTGAGCGAGTGAGCGAAGAGTTTAAAATGAACTAAAAATCAGGTCCAGCAGAGCCTTTTTGGATGTTTTTAACTGTTCTAAACATAAACTATGATTGATTTATGGATAAATATAGTAACTTCGAATGTGTTGTTCCTCACTTCAGCCCAGAAAGACGGTTTACTCCCTGAAGTCGCCGGGGATCAGGCCTGTCCGCACCTCGACCTCGGGGACTCTGAAGGGCCACCCGGTCCCGCTGGAGCGAGAGCCGCCGCATAAGATCACCTTCAGGAGCATCGCGGAGACGGAGCAGGAACCCTCGACCTCTGCCTCTGTGCCCACGAGCCCCAACACTCCCACGCCGCCGCAGTCCGCCTCCTCGGACCTCAGCAGCGTCTTCATGGAGCACGATCTCATCGGCTTGTACGGAGGTAAACCCGGACGGAAGAGAGACTGAGAAGTGACCAAAGAGAGACTGAAGCGAGAGACTGAAGAGAGACTGAGAAGTGACCGAAGAGAGACTGAGAAGAGACAGAAGAGAGACTGAAGCGAGAGACTGAAGAGAGACTGAGAAGTGACAGAAGAGAGACTGAAGCGAGAGACTGAAGAGAGACTGAGAAGTGACAGAAGAGAGACTGAGAAGAGACAGAAGAGAGACTGAAGCGAGAGACTGACGCGAGAGACTGAAGAGAGACTGAGAAGTGACAGAAGAGAGACTGAAAAGTGACAGAAGAGAGACTGAGAAGAGACAGAAGAGAGACTGAAGCGAGAGACTGACGCGAGACTGAAGCGAGAGACTGAAGAGAGACTGAGAAGTGACAGAAGAGAGACTGAAGCGAGAGACTGAAGCAAGACTGAAAAGTGACAGAAGAGAGACTGAGAAGATAGACTGAGAAGAGAGACTGAAAAGTGACAGAAGAGAGACTGAGAAGTGACTGAAAGAGACTGAAAAGTGACAGAAGAGAGACTGAGAAGAGACAGAAGAGAGACTGAAGCGAGAGACTGACGCGAGACTGAAGCGAGAGACTGAGAGAGACTGAGAAGTGACAGAAGAGAGACTGAAGCGAGAGACTGAAGCAAGACTGAAAAGTGACAGAAGAGAGACTGAGAGATAGACTGAGAAGAGAGACTGAAAAGTGACAGAAGAGACTGAGAAGTGACTAAAGAGAGACAGAAGCGAGCGACAGAAGCGAGCGACTGAAGCGAGCGACTGAAGCGAGCGACTGAAGCGAGCGACTGAAGCGAGCGACTGAAGCGAGCGACTGAAGCGAGAAGCGAGCGACTGAAGCGAGCGACTGAAGCGAGCGACTGAAGCGAGCGACTGAAGCGAGAGACTGAAGCGAGAGACTGAACTTTGAGTGTCTTTGGACTAAACTTTTGGACTAAACCTGTACAAAACAGCCACTTAAGAAGGACTGCTCTGGGACTGAGCAAAAACAGAACTGAAAAGAAAGAAAAAGATGCGGGACTAAACATGGAATGGAGGTGGACTAGAGTAGGACTAGAGTAGGACTAGAGTAGGACTAGAGTAGGACTAGAGTAGGACTAGAGTAGGACTAGAGTAGGACTAGAGTAGGACTGAACCAAGCTCAGTCCTTTCGTTTTTGCCTCTGTTTCAAATTCCTTAAAAACAGCTGTATTAGATAGTAATTCAATCTTATAACTATATTAGGGCAGATCTTAGATATTAGGGCAGATCTTAGACATCAGGGCAGATCTTAGACATCAGGGCAGATCTTAGACATCAGGGCAGATCTTATATATTAGGGCAGATCTTCTGGCTTCTGCTGCTTAATTGTGTTCACATTCTGATGATTCGATGTAAAGAACCTCAGGTGGAGCTCAGAAGTCTTGTTCTTGTTACCACCACGACCCTCAACAAATAAGGGCGAAGGGCAATAAATGTTGAGTAAACGCACTGTGGTCTAATGACTGCGACTGAAGCGAAGCGCCCCCTAGTGTCCACTGGACCGATGTGCTGTCTAAAACAAAGTCCTTTGACAATATTGGAAATTTCTTAACTATTACATATTAAACTATAGGTGAGGAATATCCAAACAGATATTCTAACATGACATTCTTCTCTGTTTTCCAGCGGGCAGTAACTCTGTTTTCGCTCCGGTTCTTCTGCCGCCTTCAAGTAAGTGCCCAGGTCTGCCCGCGCTCTCCTTCTCCACGTGACCCTCTTTTATTAACGACAAAGGGATATTATGTCGATCGTTGATTGTATTTCGTGTCGTTTGGTCAGAATTTCAGTCGGTGTCGTGTGGCAGCCTCCATCAGCTCGGGGAGGAGCCTCTGAAGCCTCCGCCTCTGCCGCCGAGGAGGAAGGACGCGCTGTCGGAGGCAAAGGTCAGAGGTCATACTGCAGGGCCCTCGGGTAATATGGGCGCACGTGCTTGGAGAAAAAGAAAAAACAATCATATTAAACACTTCAATTTAATCTTTGTTCTGAAGCTCACGGATCAGAAGTGGATCAGATCGTGAAGCTTAGAACCCATTCATGTTTAATAATAAAGACAAAATGGGTGGGTCAAATCTGACAGCAAACTCCACGTCTTTCCCTCCAAAACGACCAAGAATAGTACTTAAAGTCAATATAATTTAGTTTTATTGGTCAAAAGTCAAAACTAAAAAACTGTTGACTCTAATGGTTTAACCCTGATCTGGAGATGGGTCTCTGGGCGCTGAGACGCTCCAGCGGCATCGAAGGACGGGTCAAATGCAGAGGACAAGGTGTATCTGAACCTTCACAGGCTCCTCACGGCACGTTGCCTTCACATAGATCCTTGATTCGTTTATGTTATTGTAAGAACTCTTGAGCTCTATCAGAATACTACATTGAGAAACAACAACAACAAACATAAACTTCTATTGTCCTAAAAAAGTATCGAGTATTAAGGTTTTGTTTGTTTCTGATTGTTATGTAAATGGAGTTTAAAATCCCCCCGCTGTGAGTGACATTCTCTTCTCTCCTCAGATGGGCTCCGGCTCGGACAACCCTCCCGCCATCCCTCCCCGACTCCCTCCCCCTCTTCCACGCACGCAGCCCCGCGCCCCTTACAACGGCCCTCTGCCCGTGGACGGCCCCTTGCCCAGCCCGCCGCCTCCTCCGCCCCGCGACCCGATGCCCGACACGCCGCCCCCCGTGCCCCAGCGCCCGCCCGAGATCTTCATCAACTACCCGCTCAACCTGCAGCCCTCCCCCGGCGGCCGCTACCACTGGGACTTCGGCAACAGCTCGCCCAGTTCGCCCAACACGCCTCCGAGCACGCCGTCGCCCCGGGTGCCGCGCCGGAGCTGCCCGCTGAGCGCCAGCCAAAACAGTCTGTGCCCGCTGCCGCCCATCGCCGCGCCGCCCGTCCCGCCGCGGCACAACTCCAGTCCGCAGCTGCCCAAACTGCCGCCAAAGACTTACAAACGAGAGCTGCTGCCGCCGCCGCTCCAGGGGCTCTCATTGGTGGAGAACGCCGAGAGCAGCCAATAGAGTCGCGGGGGGGAGGGGTAAACCAGGAAGTGGCGACTGCGGGGCGAATGTGCGTGACATGAGTTTGACGCGCTTGGATTGGGCTCAAACTTGGGGTCAACGTTGTCATGTAGCAACCGGATCGTGTGTAAACAAATCTTACAAAACACAATCTATTTTCAGTTTCATATAAAAGTCACTAAAACCATTCATAACCAGGCTTCGTCAACAACTGATAAAACACTATTTATTTTCTGTAAGTTTGAATATGGAGCTCATGACTATTTCAGTAAGCGTTATTTGGGTTTACTGACTTTAAAACGCAAGACAAAAACGACATTTTAGAACTAAAACAGCTCGATTCGAAGCATTGAGTCAGTGTATTTTACCTTTTATTTGGGGGAACAAAAGGGTTTAAAACGTGTAAATATACAATAAAAACAATGACTACGCAGCTACTAAAATAATCATTAGTTGCAGCTCTACAAACTGTAAAACCTGTAATTATTTAGGCCATTTGATGAACAAAACATCCGTTCTTGTAAACGTTTAGCAGTTTATGTTTTCAGACTTTTAGCACGTAAGCTAGCTACTTCCAACGCCAATTTTCACCCCAAGTTTGCCGCAAATTCCGACCGTTCAAGCTCGATTTCGACGTGAATCCCCCCGCGCAGAATCCCACCGAGCGAGCGGATGTAAATTTCAAACTAAAAGCTACTGATCATTCGGGGAAAAACAACAACAACAAAAGGACACTTCCTCGTTGGCCCGTCTTAGTCCCCGCCCACCTCTTCCATCTCTTCTGTCATTCGCTGTGCCTCTCAGGGGATCAGTAGCTCCGCCTTTCTTCGCGACCCTCTGTGCCAATGAGAATGAGACACACCGGAGTGCCAGCCAATCAGCGACCGTCGAGCGAGATTTGAAAAAGGAGGAGGAGTCTGGGGGAGAGGGTGGAAAAAAGCGCTCGATAAAGACGTTTTAAAAAAAACAAAACAAAAAAAAACACTGGTTTCGGGGCAAACTCTGTGTTTTGGTCGTAATAAACGGAAGCGTTTGAGCGTTCGGAGATGCAAACACAGTATTATAACGGAAAGTGACACGTTTCCGCCGGTTTTGACCCGTTTTCTGGTTCCGCAATCATGGACTGAACTTGTTGAATGTAATAATGTCACAGCGTAATCACTGCAGGTGGAAAATGCACTTAAAGACACAAAATCATGGCCTCTTCTACAACTAAGTATTGATATAAACGTTTCAATAATTATAATAATAATAATAATAATAATAATAATAATAATAATAATAATAATAATAATAAAGGACAGAACCAAAGGACTAAACTTGCACTAAACCAGGACAAAAACAGTATTTAGTAAGGTCTAAACCAAGATCAAACCAGGTCAAATTTTGATCTAAACCATGTGTAAAGAAGTATTAAACATAACGTTTATACTGGGTCTAAACCTATTCTAAACCAGGCCGAAAACAAGTTAAAGCAAGAACTAAATTTGATGATTGAAACCAGGATTAAACTAGACTAAATCTGAACTAAACCAGGACTAAAATAAGATGAAACTGAAGTCTAAAGTTAGTAGTTGACAAGTAATATATAAACCAGGACTAAATGTGAAATAAACCAGTTCTTCTCAAGGACTAAACTAGGTCTGGGGGGAGGACCAAGTCTAAATGTAAGCGTAAAGTAGGAATACAAACAACAGCATTACATTTGTACAAAACAGGACTAAAATAAGTATAACCCAAGACTAAACCAGGTCTGAATTTTTTGTATGCAAGACCAGGTTTGAAAAAGGCCTAAAGCAGGACAAAACAAGGACTAAAAAGGTTTAAAGCATGACTAAAAAGGTCTAAAGCAGGACTAAACCTGGACTAAAAAGGTCTACAGAAGCAAGACTAAACCAGGACTAAAAAGGTCTACAGAAGCAAGTCTAAAGCTGGACTAAGAAGGTCTAAAGTAGGACTAAACCAGGACTAAAAAGGTCTAAAGCTGGACTAAGAAGGTCTAAAGTAGGACTAAACCAGGACTAAAAAGGTCTAAAGAAGCAAGACAAAATCAGGACTAAAAAGCAGAACTAAACCAGGACTAAAAAGGGCTCTAGAAGCAGGACAAAACCAGGACTAAAAAGGTCTCAACAGGACTAAACATAAAGTGTACACTACATGTTCTCTAACGTCTCCAGTCGCCTCCGTTTGTTCCGGTCAACACTCCGGCTTGACCCGCTCTCGACTCCGAAGCATTATTCAAAACCCCATCTTTCCTGGAATGGGAAAAAAAAAAAACGTTTTGAATGTGTTTGATTTAAAAAAAACAAAACAAAAACACAAAGGGGCCGTCGGACTTTCTCTCTGTAGCCTCAACTCGTCGATCGCTTTGTTTTCGGGGCATTGGCGCCATTTTGCCGCGATTCACACCGGACTTTTGAACTGAGAAGACGATTCGTGTGAACGGCAAGACGTTTCTATGGAAAAAACAAACAAACAAAAAAAAAAACGACAACAACAAACTATCGCCAAAGTCTTATTTTATGCAGGGGGATAAGGGATTTTTTTGATTTTTGTTTTGTTTTGTTTTTTAACATTGTACCGAGGCGACACTGAATCCCCCTACTTTGAACTTTATCTACTCTTTCACTGTGATTGTCAAGAATTATGGTCCGCTAAATAATGATATTGCCTTTAAAAAAAAAAAAGAAAAGAAAAGAAAAAATTTTAAAAACGGGAGAGGGGGAGAAGGCAGCCGGAAAAAGGGGGGGATTTCTTTTTTTTGCACATTTGAACGATAAAACAAACGGCGGAAACTGTTCCACGGGAGAAAATATCTGCCACGATACAGCAAAGAACGAAAGTAAGTACGGGAAGAGAAAGACGGAAGAACGAACTCTGAAACGCAGTGAATTTGTGCTGGAGTTGTCGGCCATCTTGGAAAGGTAAAAAAAAAAAAAAAGTGACTTAGCATTTTTTTCTTTTTCAACTAATCAAGGCCTTATTTGTCATCGATACTGAATTTTTGAGCGTTTTGGTTGCTTGAGAAACCGTACTTTCTTGCGTAATTGCCTTATTTCCAGACGTGCTGAAGTAATGGTGCCAAAATCCGTCGCGATTGAAGCTTTTCCTACCTTCGTTTTGGCGCCGCGGCGGCCCGAACGGGCGCGCACTTTGAATGTAGCTCGACGTCAAGCCGCCCGTTCCGCTTTGAACTGCGATTTCTGAGCAACAGAGGCCTTTGTTTTCGCGGCGAAAACTGAAGAATGATGAGGGTTTATTTTGGTGTAGAAATGAACCATCATCCATTCATTGAAAGAGTGGTGATTTTCAGTCAGATTTAGTTCAATGTGCAGCACTTTATCCTAAATAAAAATGACTAATAACGCCACTGAGAGTTGTAATAGTCATTAGTTATGTCTGGATTTTTAAATTAGTGTTAGCGAGTCAAAACAAGGGACTAAATCTAGCACGAAACCAGGACTAAACCAGTGCTTGATACGGTCTAAATTAGGTCGCCTCAGTTGTAAAGGAATATTGAACCAAAACCTAAAAAAGGTGTTAAAACAAAAAGAAACCGGTTCAAACCAGGATGAAACTAAATTTGGACCAAAGTGAGTTGAATCCAGGACTAAACCATGTCTAAACTATGAGTAAACTTGGATTATATCTGAACTAAACAGTTCTAAAGGAGGATTATACTAGGCCTCAAGCAGTATGTCCAAACCAAGAACTAAATCAAAGCTAAAACCGTTCGAAAACCAGGTTCAAACCAGGATGAAACTAGGTCTTACCGCCAGGACGAAAGTAAGTGGATTCCAGGACTAAACCAGGTCTAAACTTGGATGATATCTGAACTAAACCAGCTCTAAAGCCGGACTAAAGAAGGTCAAAACTAAGAGTAAACAAGTCTGTCACTTCCAGGACTAAAATGGTCTCGAAACCAATTCCAAACCAGGAACTAAACCACGACTAAACACAGACGATAACGTTTACTTTAATGATGAATGATCTTTGGCACTTTCTTGTACATTTTTGATTCAAAGCCAATTCTTTGCATTATTGGTTTCACTGGCACTTTTTGTATAAGCTAGTTTTTACAAATTCTGTTTAAAAAAGAAAAAGAAAAACAATAAAAAAGCAAAACTATGACTTTCTACCGCCAACATTGCTCGTCTAATCGCGCCGATTTCAATCTACAGCCGATTTATGGCGACTTCCTGTTTCGTTTGTCGACTTTCCAAGATGGCGGCACGATTTCGACGCAAATCCGGTAACGGCGGCAAAAGACGACTTTTTCTTCTTTTTGACACTGCGCTTTTCAAAACGTCAACTCGGCACTGGACGGATGTCAAACTAAGATTCCCCCCACCAAAAAGAACCCTCTAGTGGCTGCTCCTAGTACTACAACAACAACTACACAACAACAACGAACTTCTCAATATTTCGTTCTTTTTTTCTCTTTCTCTCGGCTTGAAACGTTTTCGGAAACAGACTGAATGAAAAATAATCCATATTGCATCGGATGTGCCTTTTAATTTTGTTTTCTACTTTACCGAATACGCGAATGGTGTCTAAAATGCTAAAAAGAAATAAAAGTTGCCTATGTCACGTTGAGAACAAACACACTATGAATTGTACATTTGTTGTGGATACCGTGTATATAAACCATGTATACACTAACTAAATAATTTGTATTTGTAAAGAATTGCCTTTTTTTTTCTTCTTTTTTTTCCTGTTCTTTCTTGTATCGTACTCGGTCAGAAACATTGCCTATTAATAATACGATGCTGCTACGGAAAAATGACAAAAAATAATAAATAAGACGCAAAAGTGACACATTGCAGGTCGTGTTATGTGCAAACGACGGACGACGCGAGGGTTTGTTTTCCTGAGGGGGTCCGCCGGCCGCCTCGTCTCCACGGCGATGACGTTGCGGATATTTTTGTGCGTACGCAGTGCTGTATGAACGAGAACCCAGACGTGCGGCGCGTAACGTCGTCTCCCGAGCTTAATGCCATACCGTGGAACATTCCAGGCCACGCAATGACCTCTCCATGGAGACGAGCAAGCGGCAGCGCCCCCTCTAGACGTTTTCGGGGTTCACTCGTTCACACTTGGTTCTCAACTGGGATTTAATTTGGACTAGACCAGGACTAGACCGGGATTAAACCAGGATTTGTTAAACCAGGATTGACCAGGATTTAAACCAGGATTGGACCAGGATAAACCAGACTGGACCGGATTAACCAGGACTGGACCAGGATTAAACCAGGATTTGAACAGGATTAAAACCAGGATTTGAACAGGATTAAACCAGGATCTTGAAACAGAGATTAAACCAGGACTGGACCAGATTAAACCAGGACTGGAACCAGGAATAAACCAGGATTTGAACAGGGATTAACCATGATTTGAACAGGATTAAACCAGGATTTGACAGGATTAAAACCAGGGACTGCGAACAGGATTAAAACCAAGACTGGACAGGATTAACAGGACTGGAACAGGATTAAACCAGGACTGGAACAGGATTAACCAGACTTAGAACAGGATAAAACCAGGACTTAGAACAGGACCAGAGGTGTAGTTACGCAGTGATTAATTTGGTTTCTCGATTCACCTCCAACAAGACCAAACCAAGTCTGCATTCAAGGCCTGGCTCAACCTGGGCTCAACACCTGCGCTCAAACCTGGGCTCAAAACCTGGGCTCAAACCTGGGCTCAAACCTGGGCTCAACCTGGCTTCAAACCTGGGCTCAAACCTGGGCTCAAAGAACCTGGGCTCAAGCTGGGCTCAGCCTGGCGCTCAAGCCTGGGGCTCAAGCCTGGGCTCAAGCCTGGGCTCAAACCGTTCGCTCAAACCTGGGCTCAAACCTGGGCTCAAACCTGGCTCAAACCTTACTTCAGAGTCATCGCCGTCTCAAAGCTCCTGGTTCAAGACTGGGAAGGTCCGCTTCAGTTTTATGGCGTCAAATGAAGCGGGGCCAATGCATCTCCACAGCAACAATAACGTTTCTCATCAGACACATAACGTTTACAATTAAGAAGTAACAAAAGCAGGACAAAGATGGCGTTGGTTTCCTCCTCAAACTGGCGAATTCAATGTTTAAACTGTAAACTCCACGCTACAGTTCTAAAAGTGGCCCTATTTTGCCGCTGTGGATCCCTTTGGCTGCGAATACCTCCCAGAATAACTCGTTCCAACGTGTTTGTGTAAATCTCAAAATCACCACCGACATCAGCAATTCGTTTGGTTTTTTTATTGCGTGAATCAGCAGAATATTGTGAAATATTAAGGAAAAGCTCTAGTTCAACAGTCTTTGTTTTCGTCATGCATTACAACGTGAAAGTCGAGTTCCAGTCCCGTGTTCAAACGGTGCTGCAGGGGCCCTCGCTGTCGCTGTCGTCCCACAGTGAGGCTCCTGTGTTCCCTCCAGGGGGCGCTCCTCTCTGCTGCAAAAGGCTCTGTCTGAAAACAAAAGGAACACGAAAAAAAACAAGTCAATAAACGCTCAATGTATTTAGCGCGGCTTGTTCCTGTTGGCAAAACACTTTAGATCTTCTCTTCTCGTTCTGTCTTACATCTTTTTTTAATTTTTGATTTATTTAAGTGACTGCAGAGAGCGAGTTCCAGATGGATAATCACTGCAGCAGGTTAAGACTTTTACGTCCCATGTAAATATGTCTACGTGTTTATAAAAGTGTTTTTGTCTCGACGCTAAAGGCTAACATACAATAAATGTAATCAGTAATGTTAAAATAACGCCACAAACTTGCAAAATACACTTGACTTTTATCAATTTGTCATGTTAAGACTCTACATTTCACTAAAATGTAGATTATGTTTCAGATTTCACTAAACATTTTGCCCGTTTGCCCCCAGTTTGATCGTACTTCCTGGTTGGACATGAGCAGCAAATATGACATGGGTAGACGTCATTACGCAACTGTTACCAAGCAACCAGACCGTAAACAAGAGCTAAAATCCACATAAACGACACAACAGTTCTGATTTGACAAACAATAACGCCATAAAACACTTTTTTTTTAATTTTCGAATGATGGTTTAAACTGTGTGTTTTCAACCGCACGTCGCACAATGATGACATCACAGAGGGACTCGGCTCTGCTTCCTGTCATTTTAAAATTCTAAATGTCTTCACAAACTGCAACTTAACGGAAGTAAAACGATGATAAATATTGACCACAGATTCTACGCCACCAAACGAAGTCCTAAGTAGAAACCTTCATATGAACTTTAATGTCTTTTTTATTTATTTTTTTGAGAATGAACGGAACGAGAAGTGAAGATTTGAAGATCTGCACTTTTACCCCACTGGACCTAACCGGGCCGATCGTGCAAAGGGTCTTTTTCACCTGCTGTAACAGAAATATTATTCCATATCCCCAAACGTGACGCACATTTCTCGTCATTTGGAAGTCAATCAAACTTGACCTGAATGGATTTTCGGTTGATGTTTGACCCTTGTGTCTTTTTGTTTGGGAGTTTCAGGAGTTTGAGAGGATTCCGTGGTCAAAACCGAACTCCAAATGTATTCTAGCATTCATAATATCACTCCTGTACTGCAGGTGGTCTTTGCTGACTTGGACCCCAAGATACAAACAAGATCTCTGTATTTCATATCGAGACACTCTTTAAAAACTGGCCCTCCTCCGGTTCGAAAGGTTCTGTTTCGAAAGGGTCCGTCGAGTCGGGGCTAAGCTCGTTAGCCGTCGTTACCTGAGGTTTTCTTTCTGTGAGTGTTGAAACAGGTGGAAGCTCGGTCTCGGGGCCTGGATCGGGACGAAACCCTGCCTGCCGTCTCTCTCTCCCCGAGGTCCAGCTGCCATCGCACGGACGACAGAAGGAAAATAAATTAAAAAATATTCTCACACAACAGTACTACAGTATGATAATCCCCCAGACCCCCCCCGTTCAGGCCATACACGACCCAGACCACTCCCATGTGCGCTTCTAAATCGGATTCAAATCTGATGTCTCCAGAGTGAAACATCTAAATAAGCAATTCAGGACAAAGCCAGAGGGCGGTGTCGAAAAGGTTCTGAATATCCGAGCGAAACCCCAGAGCTGGAACTGAATAAACGGGGGCTTAAACCAAACCCCCCCTGCGCTGCACCTGTTTCGTGGGGTCGTCCCAGATGGGCCTGAAAGCACTTTTGGGGTTCAGAGGCGGCGAGCGCGTCGTGACCGTCACCGGACGCCTGGCCCCCGCGGCCGCAGGCTCCTCGTCCCCCGTCCTTCCTGAGCGGCGGCGGTGGGGCGTCAGTCTGGGAATCTGCCACCGCAAACACACCTGCGGGAGGAAGAGCGCACACGTCTGAAACCCAACGCCGCGTCACGCCTTGTGCAACGGAAACGGAAAACGGAAACGGAAACGGAAAACGGAACGGCGAAACGGAACGGAAACGAAACGGAACGGAAACGGAACGAAACTCGAACGTCGCGGCAGCAAATTATTCAGAGTGCGACGGTTTTTTGTGAGGAAAAAAAACATCACGATTTGACCATGATTCACGATTTTTTGAGAAAATGTGACAAAATAAAAGACAAAATAAAGCTAAATGTGACAAAAACACAGATAATAAAAGTTATTTTACATTTAGGACTATTATTTGGGCAATAAATTGATCTAAAAAGACTGAATTTTGCTTCTAAAATGGTCCTGATTATTCTTTTTTTTGGTTTTACGATTATATCGTAACCTGAAAAATTACGATTATCGATTAACTGTTGAACGCACGGCTCCTCGTTTACTTCTTTACATGATCTATCAACACGTTCGCCGATTAATCGCAACGAATCGATTCATTGAGATGCGTCGTAGTCGATTTAAGCGTTGTCTGTGCGGCGTGAGCGCTCCTGCCGCGGTGCGAGAGAAGATGCTTTACGACCCGTACGACGCAGGCATCGCGTCAAAACGACACAGGAAACGTGCACTTTGAGCGGTTCTGATGCGGTTCTGATCAACATTAAGTAGGAATCTGACTCTTCGATTAATCGCCAGACTTAATCGATGATGATGATGCAAAATGGATCGTTCGTTGCAGCCGTAGTGCACGTAACACAGAATAAATGCACAGGTAAAACATGAAATCATTCACACTTTAGACTGTACAATAAAAAGTATGAACGAGCCACTTAAACGACTCGATTTAAAGTGCCCCCTACAGGTTAAGATGAATACATTTTAGAATTTTGCTAAAAAATTATGAAAATGTTCTCACAGAAAGCACATTTTTTTTAGATTATTTATAATTTCACTTCCTGGTGGTAATTTGATGACATCACACAGGAGAAAAATTACCCAGCGACCACTGGGAAAAAACTCATCTAATGTCACATTTGTATTATTTGACAAATACAAATACATGAGAGCGACTTTATTTAGTTGAATTCATGTTTAGAGAGTCAAAAAAAAAGTAGTTTGTTTTAAATTCTGCATAAACTTTGACTGGAATGAGGTCCCTGGTGATGTGATGTCACTTCCTGTCATTTTCTACAGATTTTTCA
Organism: Chaenogobius annularis; assembly: GCA_015082035.1. Lineage (NCBI taxonomy): Eukaryota > Metazoa > Chordata > Actinopteri > Gobiiformes > Gobiidae > Chaenogobius > Chaenogobius annularis. The sequence continues at coordinate 460,628 of BJKM01000457.1, forward strand.
CATTTTCTCCACAAATTAGAGTATCGTGAACCCCGTCAGAGGCACTTTAAAGGGAAAGCTCTAAATTAGACCCCCCTCACCGTCCGCTCTCTCGGCTTCAGCAGCACCGGCACGTGACTGTCCTCTTCCTCCTCCTCCTCGTCTTCCCCGCTGTCCCGCCGCAGCGTCCCGTCGGGGCTGCACGTCGTCACCGAGGAGTAGTCGAGAGGTGTCGTCGTCCGTGTCCCCGTCGCGCAGCGCCGCCGCGGGGGCCCGCCGTGGCGTGGCTGTGCGTGTACGTGCCCTGGCCGGAGTCGCTGGTCTCGCCCCAGCACTGGGAGCGGTCTCCGGGCGCGAGCAGGCGCCGCGGGGAGCAGTGCGGGGCAGTCGCTGGGCGAGTCCGGGGGCCGGTTTGGGGGCCGGTTTGGGAGCAGAGTGGATTTTCGGCGGACGGGGCTGCAGGAAAGGCACTCCACGCGCAAGAGAAGGGCAGCGGGCGACGCCGTTGGTCAGAGCGGCGTCTCTGAGGGGAAAGAAAGGGTCAGATCAGTGATTCTAGTCCTGGTTTGGATCTGAGCCTACGTAAGTTTAGTCTGGATTTAGCTTCATTGGCACTGCAATTACAGTCGCCAATTTAGATTTTCTGTGCACATTTTCAACATGTAAGAGACTGAAATATGACATACAAACTAACAAAGTTTCTAATGCCTTTCAGGACTTGGTTTCTGATCGACTTTAGTCCTGAGTTAGACCTGCTTTAGTCCTAAGAATGGTGTCAGGATTTGCAGAAGTTCTTGCAGCAGCTCTTTGTGGGTTTGTTCGTGGTCTGCAGAACTCTCTCACCGCTTTGCTCCGGGCTTGTCCTCCCTGCTGTTCCCCGACACTCCACCAGAGGCCGCCGTGTCACTACAGAAATGCGCAGAGAGAAACTTGTCAGACGTGATGGACAGATTGTTTGCTCAGTGCCGTAATACCGAGTCGCCAAAAGAATTAAACTTATTGTTTAACGTATTATCCTCGTTTATTTATTTTTTTTAAACACTTTTAGTCCGTATTCAGCGGGAACACCGCTCCGTCCGGTAAAGACTGGCGCAGGCGCGACGCGTTCAACCGATTTAGACGTGTTGTTTGGGGCGTGGACTCGCTCGATTTAGACCAGCGGGAGGCGACAAAACGGATACGCAGGGTTAAAATGGATGTGGAAACTACCGGAGCATCGACGTGCTTCGATTAGCGTGTCTGAAAGAGATCGGTTATCGACGTTTTGGTTAGAAGGAGGGTGTGTAGGTTTTTAATTTGGCGCTAATGCTTAAATCGCTGGTCGATCTGAAACGCCCCTCAAGCGGCCCATATTCTGACCTTTTAGCTGTTGTAAACTGGGACAGGACCGGTCCGACAGGCTTTGGGTAAAAAACGGATCGGGCTCAGTCGTTTGGCGCGGTCCGACGTGTCCGCGCATGTGGAACGTAGCGACTGGGACGCGTTTGCTCAGCGGATTCCAACAGATTTTGGCGCCACCTGCTGTTCGGCTTCGTCAGAACGGCATCCCCGGGGCGTGAGAAAGTGGCTACGCCCCCTCGTCCCGATTCGCGGTCAGTCTTGTTTCTTTTTCACATCCGGTTTTCAGAGATTTAGAAATAAATAAATAAAAAGATAAAACAATCAAAATGTAGTGATTTAACTTATTGTTAACAATGCGCTGCAGCTATGTATTTGGGCCTCAAAACTCTTGTCATGGATGCAATAAATGGATACCTTTTTAGAATGTACTTTTGGCCCTCACAAAGAAATGGATGACACAAACGTCACCAAAAAGCAAGGGAAAAAAATGACATTTAGACTAAATTTGGAAATGAACAAATTTGACAAACTTTGGACAAAATCAGACTTTTATTTTAATTTAAATGTCCAGTAATTTAGTTGTTTTTTAATGTTTAGTTGACGTCTACTTGTGTTTTATTTGGATTTTTACTTTGTTGTTCTGTGTTTTATGTTTATTCTTTAAATTAATTATTTGAATGTTTTGTAAATAAATACTTGTTGTTTTCTTTCACGTGACAAAAGCCGCCGAACAAACAACTGCGCGCTAAACTGACCTGGCGCCGCTCTCTGGCTCCTCCCACTGGACGTTCTGCTCCAGTATTTGGTGGCACTGGTTCAGGAGCGACCTCAGCGCCCGCTCTGAGCCCAGGAGCAGGCTGCAGTCCGGGTGGTCTTTACCGGTCCACTGCAACAAGCTCTGGGGGGGCACGCAAACGCCGTTCGTTTTAATGAAGTATTTTCGTTACTCAGCATTTGGTTTGTTTGTTAGTTTGCTCGGTCAGCATAAAAAGCTTTCACGTGGAAATAAACTGTCCAATCTGCACTTAAATATGTTTTATTCCTTTCATTTAATCAACTTTTATGCATAGATTTATACGAGACCCTGGTTGTTTTCTCAAAATGCATTATCCCCCCGCAGAGACATAAAGATCGGCCCTTAAAGTCTCTCTGACGGGTTCTCATGGTCTAATTATGACTTAGTTTAGAAGAAGAATGCACTTTATTGTCCCCTGGGGGATTTGCCACGTCACATTAAGAACAGCAAAGACACAATTAAAATGAATTCTTGAGAAGCAACATCTTTAAAATGACAGCTCGAAAGTGCATCGTGCTTATTAAAGTCGTTTAGAGTTCAGTAGTTCAAGTGTCGGGACAAAAGTTAGAGCTGCAGTCGGGCCTGGTGTCATTAATGCAGTGGTTCATGGTCGTTGTGTCTGATTATCTTCATCTTCGTTTGGGTGATGCAGAACCTGTGCTAAATGTTTATCACAGTTTTGTTTTTGTTTTAACTTTGAAATGACAGGAAGTTGCGCTGAATCCCTCTGTGATGTCATCAATGTGCGACGTGCCGGTGAAAACACAACACAATGCGACAAGTGCGAGTGTTGGGATAAGGTCATAGTTCAGAGTGACTTAACTGACACCTTTTCAGGCCGGGACCCCCAAATGACTATGAAACCGACTCGGGGACCCGCACTGCAGAATGTCAAGATTTAAACCACTTAAAATGAGTTTTAATTGTATTTATTTTAGTAGTTTATTGTGATATCTGAACCAATGTCACCAAACATACACTTTTCAATTAAAAGAGAGATTAAAAACAGTGTAATAGATTTAACATTGCATCCTAAACCATCTTGCGGACCCCCACTTTGGGAAACACTGGTTTAAAACATCATTCAACATGTTATATGGTGTTATTGTTTGTCAAATCATCAATGTTTTGGATTTGGGCCATTTTTACACTTGAAATGACCTGAAGAAAGATGTTGGATATTTCTAACTCTAAGATTGCTTCTTTTGCATCTGCAGGGTCTTAATTTTAGTGTCTAATCCCAAGTTTTCCTCCCGAACAAAGAGAACTTCAGACGCAGAAGTGACTCAAACCTGGATGTGGCTCAGATACCCATGAATCCTCGAGACGGGCGCCAACAGCAACGACAGAAGCTTCATCTCCTCCCGCTCCAAATCACAGCTCTGAGGCGGGGGGGGAAAGAAGAAGAAGGAGAAGAAACCCCCTGTTGTCAAACTTGAACATGTCGAAGGCGAGCGCGGTCGACCATAACGTGCAAACCTGCGACGTGTGGCTCTGGTGCGAGTTCCGATTGAGGCGGTTGAACTCCAGCGAGAGGAACGAGGCCAGGGTCGTGGTGTAGCCCAAGTACGCGTCTGAGAAGGACGACTGGGAGGGGGGAAACGCCACACGTGCACGTCAAACATCCACCTTCCCGCTGAACACCAATCTCAATAACACGATATAGCGTCTCCCCAAGTTGTTAGCGTTCAATCGAGCCCTCATTGATGTCTGTCGCTTGAAGAAGTCGAAAGTTATCAAACGTTTTCGAAGTGTCTCCAAAAACGCATGGATAAAGTATTACAAAAAGTGGGGTAAAATACTTGTTTCTACAGATATTGATTTCAAATTGGAAACTTGAGTGGCCAACTAGTTTTTGTAATGATAGATAGTGTATTTCAGGCCTCACCTACCAACAGCAGCTATAAAAAACATTATTTATTTTAAAAACATTTAGGCGAGAACAAAGAAAACGCCTTTAAATCTGACGGAACAAAGGTTTTTTCAGAGTCGTTCAGACTGTTGAGGGTAAAAATAAAGAATGTTACCTTTAAACAGAGACAGAGTTTTTGTATATAATCTATTTACTTTAAAAAAAACATGTATGATTTTAATTTGGGGAGGTGTTTTTCGAGACGGTTGCATATCAATAGAACGCGTCTTACGTCGTTCTGCCCGACGAGCTGCACCAGGATGTCGCCGATCAGAGACTTCCAGTGTTGGGCCGAGAGTCGCTCCTGGAGAGTGTTTCGGAAGAGGAGCTGCCGCTGGAGGAGCTGCTCCACAAACGTCACGTACGTCTGGCTGAAACGGAGACACGGTCACGGCGACGGTAGGAAGAACGCCAAACGACTCTCTTCACACAACATTTCACATCATTTTGAACTCCATTTGATCCAGTCAACAGTACAAGAACAAGTATGATAAGAAGTCATTTTAGTGCATTCATTTAACGGTTTAACGGCTGATTTAAAGCGCCCCCTACAGGTTGGATGACTCATCGAACTAAAATGAAGTTAAGTTTTATATATGAAAAATTATGCTAAAAATGATTTTTCTCAGAATAGCAATTTTTTTTGTTTTATCATTTCATTTCCTGTTTGTAATTGATGACATCACACTAGGAAATTACCCATCAACCACTGGGCCAAAACTCATCTAATGTCACAATTGTTCTTTATTTACAAATATACGAGAGCGACTTTATTTTGTTGAATTAATGTTTAGAGGGTCAAAAAAGTTGTTTCTTTTGTGTACATTCTGCCTAACCTTTGACCTGAATGAGTGTCCCTGGTGTGATGTCACTTCCTGTCATTTTCTACAGATTTTTCAACATGTTCTGCACAAATACCTGCTCTATTGGTGTAAAACTATCATTTATATGTACGACGGGTACAAATACACCAGATAAAGTCAACATTATGCGATTGTAAAAACCTGTCATGGCCCCTTTAAGTCGTTTAAACCACAACACACACATTCTCGGAGCTAAATGTAACTAATTACAATCACATGGTTGGAATATTACTCAAGTACAAGTAAAAGAAAATGATTAAAAACGACCTCCTTCTGTGTAGTTTTAATATAAAAACAGGATCTAGACCAGACTCACTAGGGCTGAGGGCAGATGTGGTGGTCTGGGGGGCTCCTGTACTTCTCGTAGAGTTGGTTCAGAGTCGAGACATATTCCCATTCAGAGTGCAGCAGCTGCATCGCCACCTGGTGACGGGCGTCTGCAAGCACAGCATTGTTGCATTATTATTATTATTATTATTATTGTTATTATTATTATCATTATTATTATTGTTATTACCATTACCATTATGATTATTGTTATTATCATTATTATTGTTGTTGTTGTTGTTATGATGATGATTATTATTGTTATCATTATTTGACCACTTTCCTCAGCGCCTCACACAATCTTAACACGCACCATATAAAGACACATTACTCATATTTATTATCTTACTGATGTTCACTGTTTCAAATAAATATATATGTATTTTTAAAATAACAGTAGTTTAGTTTGTGTGTTTTAAACTTGAGTAGATTGAAAAGTAATACAGATCCATGCTCTTATTTTTGATCTTCTAAAATGTTCCTGGTGCATTATGGGTAAATTCACCAGTTCAAGGCAGCGAAGGCTACGCTAATGTAGCCTCCTCAATTAGCCACATGCTAACCAAACTAGAACCTTGTGTGCCAGTTATAAAATGGCCTTGAGTACATCTGCAAGTCCTGGTCTGGCTCAAGTCGAGCCCAGTTTAGTCCCAGGTTTAGTTCTGGGTTCAGTCCCGGGTTCAGTCCCGGGTTCAGTCCCAGGTTTAGTCCCGGGTTTAGTCCCGGGTTTAGTCAGGGTCCCGGGTTCAGTCCCGGTTTTCATTCCCGGGTTCAGTCCAGTTCAGTCCCGGTTCAGGTTCACCGGGTTCAGTCCCGGTTCAGTCCGGGGTTCAGGGGTTCAGACCCCGGTTTTCAGGTCCAGGTTCAGTCCCAGGTTCAGAGGTCCCAGGTTCAGTCCCGGGTTCAGGTTCAGTCCCAGGTTCAGTCCCAGGTTCAGTCCCGGGTTCAGTCCCAGGTTCAGTCCCAGGTTTGATGTGGTGGTCACGAGTCTGAATCTAGTGTTGATCTTTGACCTGTTCCTTCGCTCAGTCCGGCTTTCAGTCCCTGCAGGAAGCAGTGCAGCAGCAGCTTTCCTCTGGAGCCCGAACAGCAGCACCGAGACCTCGCCGGGTCCTGGTCGGTCCGGTCTGGGTTTTGGTCTAGGTCTGGTTCTGGATCTGGTTCTGGGCTTGGGTCTGGACTCGGTTCTGGACTTGGATCTGGTTCTGGTGGAGGACTGCAACGAGTGGGAAGGAGGTAAAGGTTAATTTATTGCTCCATTGCCTTGTCCTGGTGGTCCTCTTTTAGACCTGGATTACGCCCTGTGGAGTCGTGGTTTGAGACCTGGTCCTGTTTCAGACCAGGTTTAGTCCACGGTTACTTGCCTGTCTCTGGGCTTGTTGTGTGTGGGCTGGCTTGGAGCTGGTTTGTTTCGTCTGAGGTCTCGTCTTGGCGCTAGTGAAGGATCTGAACCTCATCAAGTCAACTCCTGGAAGGAAAGAGAAGAAGTCTTCATCACAGTTCAAAGCTGCTAGGTTGTCGAGTTTTAAATCAAGAACTTTAATGTGTTATAACTTAACAATGTTTACGATATGAACCAGATACACTAAAAGAGTGGTTTGAAATCAACAGCCTTTGTATGTACTTTAATTACTCTACAACATTGATAGTATCGATTATGGTACAAAATATGATTCATCTATAGACCTGAGAGCGTCTAGCTTCTCCACAGCGTCTCACTAGGCGGTGCGCTCTTTGTGGCAGCCCGCCGTTCTCCTCCAAGCTCATTCTTCTGAGGAAGAGTCGCAGTGCTGGATCTGACTTTGGGCTCAGACGCAGCAGCGAAGCCGACCATTCAGCCTCAAGCTTTAATTGATGAAACAGCTTTTAATTAACAGGGTCTACCCATCACTTTGCAACTTGATTACAAACGGAGACGTGTTTGAAACGAAGATGCTACGGCATGTCTGACAGCTCACGAGTAGGAGGCTGCTGCTCTCGCTTTGTGCTCTACAGATGTTCAGTCTACTTGTTTTGTCTGATGCATTTCCCATCGCTCTCGAGAGGAGATCGGGTAGAGGACACATGACACTTCAGGATCCACCAGTGAGCAGACATTGAGCCAGTTTACACTGTAATGGTAAGTTTATGCTTCTCATTTCATCTTGACAATCGGTCAAACGCTCTCTTTGTCGGAGGATCTTGTCTTTGGTCGTGCGTGGTACCCATCGTAATGCAGAACTTATAAACATTGGTCTTCATTTGCGGTAGACGGGGACGTCAGTAGGTTTGCCCCCAATGGTTTTACTTGATGTTGCGAGTGCTCTGTCAACTGGGATGGGCGTCAGTGATGTCTTTGAGTTTTACTAATCATCAATGTAAGTATATATTGGAGTAAATGATATTATGTGCTGCGTGTAGAGGAATTGAGAAGGGTTGCTGAACATCTTAGCCAGATGTGCACAGCTCACGGCCCAAACCTTAACCACAGTGACCTCTGCTCAGTTTAAGACGCTTCACACTTCCACAGGTGAGCTACAGGAATGCTTATGGGTTACATTTAGCATTTACACTGTCAAAGGAATACAAAGCTATTTTGTTTTGGGTTTCCAGCTAAAATAGAGCTAATTTCGGCCAGGCAAAAAAAAAGAGAGACCAATGTGGTGCAAGAATTGCACATGTATGGATTGATTGATTGTTGGTGCACAAATGGCAGATGTAAATACACATTTTGAATACAGGCTTAAGACTTATCTTAATTTGAGAAGATTTGGAGAATTTCCAGGGAGTGACCAGGCTGAGGCAGTATTAGTTGGGAAATATATATATATATATATATATATATATATATATATATATATATATATATATATATATATAATGTAGAAAGTCAACAACAACCACATGCAGGTTTTATTTCATCCTTCATCTTCGTATTGTAAAGAAAACCCTCCATCTGTACACAATCGAGCCAGTCTTTTCTAACTCACTGAAAAGATACAAAACGTAGAGTAAATATCAGGTGGTGCGTCCTATAGAGCATGCTTGGTTAGTGAAGCCCTTCCTCCAGCAGCAGACTTTAATCAGGACAATGGTGTTTTTGGCTGTCAGATCAGGGGGCCTCGCTGAAAGCCTAAAGCCTAAACCATCAACATTAATAGTGATCAGGTTCCTCACAATCTGCTTGTTTATCCTCCACTCTCCAAAGATCAGTACAAAGCTACTTAACAGCCTCTTAAATCTGCCATGTTTCTCTAAGACAATAGAGCTGCAACACAAACACAGCTCAATGACTTCAGTGATTCAAACCAAGCAGGAGTTTGGGATCAGGACGAGACGCAGACACTTCTCTGAGCTCTCCATCTCCAAATCAAGTGCTTTTGGCAGAGGCACCTTGGACACATCCAAAGTTCTCCACTCTGAAGAACAATGCCACGCTCGCTCCAAATCGATTGGTAATACGTCTCATCCCATTGATGCCATCTCTAATCCATTCTGGGCAGAGTTGGAGTAGGGAGATGGGGAGGCAGGCGATGGCACGGCGTGTGGAGAGAGAGGAGTCAGAAGCAGAGGCAGAGTGGGCCCCGAATGCGGCTGCTGCTGCTCTTCCCTCCGCTGCGACGGCCTTGTGTGGTTAAGCTCTTTAGTCCGCGTGGCTAATGAAATAGGGTTGGCAGGATTACACAGGGCTAAAGCGCTGTGCCTGGTGAGCCTCGGAGAAACCACTGTAGCTCCGCCAAGTGAACGAGACACGAGAATGAGGAAGGAGGAGGGGATTTGTGGAGCAGAGAGGGCCACTGCAGGCTGCTGGAGTGAGGGAAGACGCTGGCTTGATTGTAAAAAGAAAACTCCTCTGATACAGAACCATTATCACCAATGGCAGCTCTCGTTTGGAACAGTTTCTGTTGCAGTGAAGTTGACCTGTGTCCACTGCTGGCCGCTCCCCAATGTGCTCCTTTCAAAGGTGCCAAAGCAATGCAGCAGAGAGGAAACAGAATGAAGAGGAGATGGCTTACACTCAGTGGCTAATAGCCATAAAAGTAGCAGAAGGTTTTTAACTAGTCGTAAAATCAGTGGTGGGAACAGGAGGGCATTAATTACATTAGTGCATTCATGGTCCTGTGATCACCTTTTCTGCTTCCATGATCATTTGGGAGAGATGGAATTAGACCAATTCATCATGTGATAAAGTGTGAATGATGTGGACACAACGCCCTCAGCGGCAACGCGCTAACTTAGGAGAAGTTTTACAGACATTTGAAAGTCTGTTTGTTGCCCTGTGTTGTCTTATGCGAACCCTCTCCTCTGGTCTGAATATAGGAATAGATGTGTTACTAAACATAATGGAACCCTCAGGAGGGCGGGGCTCTCTTTAGTATTCTACCTTCTGATTGGCCGCCATGCAGTGTCGTATATGATGATAAATCTGGCCCAGGTGTCAGCTCCTCGGCAGCCGCTCAGGATTGATGGGATACAGGAGGACTATCCATCATCCCGGGCAGGAGGCACGCTATCGGAATTTGGGAAATCTGTTCCCAATCAGAGTCCCGCAGAGCTCGGCCGAGTTTGCAGCGTTGTTTGGGAGGAGTTACTGGAAATCAATGGCGAGCACTCAAGGTCAATGTAGTGTTAGAAAACTCCTTAGGCTCTGACAGATAGATGGCTGCACGCGGCCCTCCTCTCACACTCTCTTTCTTCATCTGTGACTGAAGGAGACATGACACCTCCATCCAGAGGTGCCCCGCTCCAGTTTAAACCAAAGGTGCTTTTCAGGGGCCTGTCATAGCAGCTGTCTGGAGTCATTTGCACTGCAGGCTTCTCCGGCAGAGCTGCCACTGCCAAAGCAGGTCCGGGTTGGGACCGGGCTGGGGCCGGGAGTATCGAAGATCTAATAAAAGCCCAGGGCGCCTGCCTGGCTCCTTATTCTTATAGATTACCTGTAAGTCACCTTGTCCTGCTACTGTAAGGGCTGGAGTTAAGCTGCGTACAGCAGACTCTCACCTCCGCTCCTTGGCTCAAAGTCAATCCAAACTGCACATCAAAGAAAGGGGAAACTTTGTCAAAGGCCCGCTACACATTAACCTACTGTACACAGTTTAACTATAGCATGTCCGATCAATAGCAGCATGTGTTCACACAAACCCTGCATGGGAAAAAAAGACACAGAGAACAGGGAAGACAGGAGAGAGACAGAGGAAGATTGTAAAAACTCTATTTTACACTATTTTACTCTAAATACTCTAAATTAATTAAAACTCTTTTCATTAACTGTTGTTAAACTCTCATTGTGCCCAAGAATACTATGTACACACTGAAAGTGTGTGTGTGAGCCAACAGGGCTCGCTGTAGAGCCTCTGCTCCTCAGTTTAGTCAGATGCCGGCTGCTTCAGCGTCTGTTTCGGATGAGTTTGTTCCCCTCCCAGAGCTTGCTGCTCCTCCTGTGACTTTACAGTTCTTTTCAGTGCTGTGCACCATGTAGGATAAAGAGGTCACGACCTGGACCTGCTTTTCTGAACAATAAGAGCTGAACATCACTGTCTCTATAGTCTGATTTAAGCAGGTATCTCCTTCTCCACTTCTCCACTTTCACATTGTGTGTGCTATTATCCACAGGCAGCAGTGAGGAACATTTCATAAGTCACTCTCACCTGTACCTCTGCACTGGTCCTCTCACTTTCCTGTATCCCAAGGTGACCCAGGATCCCAATCCCACTATCGGTCATGCTCAGGGCCTATTAATCCTCCTCCAGTGGACCCAGCTCTGCTCCTGACTTTGGGAGAAATTTATGACAGTGCCTTTAATGCTAATAGGCTCTAATCTTTGGAGAGGTGCAGCTTATTCCAAAGACTTCGATCACTCTTTGTGCCGAACAATGAAGCACGCGTTAAGAGAAAGTGTCCATTCAAATCTATTTCTAACCTGGAATTCATGTCTTCTTTGTGGAATTGTAAAAAACGGTATTTAGGTTGAAAAGAGTAAGGTATAAAGACTAATTTTACTATGAGTTCTTCTGTGGGTCTATGCAGGATGATTAGCATGAAGAGCCCACTCAAGGAGAAAGGCGCTCCAAAATAAATGCCACTTTGAAAATGCGTGTTTATAAGGGGCAGGATAAAACTGGACAATTTTCTGCCTCACTAGTTTATTCAATGCAGGGATAAAATAATGCACATTTTAAATGAATGTAATTACTAGTTATCACAGATACAGAAGGAGGCTGTGCTGGAATGGAGCAGAGCGTCCAGAGCTTTCTCCCCTGCACTGACACTTCTGCTCTAGGACAGAAGCTCCACGACACTTTTTGTCGTTTAAACCACTGAACATTTAGTCATGTAAGAGCACCCTCACTTATCTGTTGGTGTTTTTTCTTTTTATGCAATGGAGATTTCTCATCTCATACCCTCCCTCCCTATTGTTTTTATTTCTACAAAATACAAAATGCTGAAAAAAAGTACCGGTATATAANTGTACAGCTGAAGGATCTGAAACCTCATCACAGTCAACTCCTCCTGGAAGAGAAAGAGTCTTCACAGTTAAAGATGCACTGTGTCACTTTCCATCACCTTTAAGTTTAATGTGAAAACTTAACACGAGCTTGAACCCAAAAGAGTGTTTAAATCAAGCCAACTTTAATGTTTAACTCCAACAGACATCAATTCAAATAGTTCCAGACCCTGAGCGCCTCCACCAGCGTCTCCAGGCGGTGCGCCCTCTTGTGGCAGCTCCGCCGGTTCTCCTCCAGCTCATCTCTGAGGAACGAGTCCGCAGTCTGGATCTGACTGAGCTCTGACAAGGCACTGCTGAAGCCGACCTTCAGCTCACACACCATCGACTGCAACTGCGGGAGAACAAAACGGAGACGTGTTGAACGAATCGTCCCATGTCTCCACAGCTCAGAGTAGAGCTGCTGCTCCAACATGTCAGCTCTGTTTCTGATGCATTTCCCCCGAGAGGAGAGTCGGGAAAGACAACTGAACACTTCAGGATCCACCAGGAGCAGAACATTGAGCCAGTTTACCAGCGTGTCATGAAAGTAGCTTCATTTCATCTTGAATCGGTCCGTTTTGATTAGAAGAGGCAATAAGTGATCTTTACTCCAATTAAATGATTAAAATAAAGACATCCTGAGCCATCGCGGTCAGTATAAACCTGTGGGAAACACTGACCCGGTCTGTACCGTCGAGCTGAACAATGTGAGGAGTTTATGTACTTTGTTGTCGTCTTACATCGTGTCCTGTCTCTTTAAGAACTCTAAATGAAGTCGTACCTTTGAGATTTCACTGACGAGCTCCGCCTCCTGAGGCTTCATGACCTGCTCAAACACACAAACGACATTATGGACAAACACAAACAAGTCACACCTTTAAAGTACCGTGTTATTACTTTGAGCCGGTTATTGAGGTCTAATCCAACGTTATGCACATGAAAGCGTGTGAAGGACGTCCCCCGGTCTCAGATTTCAGATTTGATAAAAGACAAAAGACGATGACCTCCAGAAACGTGAAGCTTTTTGAAAACAATTGTGGAAAAAAACAAAAAAACAAAAAAAAAAAAAAAACGTGAAAAACGTGACAAATGTGAGACGAAGACAGTTACATCCAAAACAAAACCTGCGAGGAACATCTAGCACTGTTGCCAAGGCGATTAACAATTCAAAACGAAATATTATTGTTTTTGGAATGGAAAAAAGTCATCAATTATTGCGTAAAATGTCTGTTTAAATTTTAAAAAAATCTCTTCATTTTTCCTTTTTTCACCATTTACAATTTTACAGGTGCGCGGGAATGTTTCACAGTGTGGCATTAAACCAAACTCAGGCCAGGAATGCATGTTTCCGAGCAACAATAAGCGTAATTGAATAAATGCAAGTTATTTTTCAAGTTTAATGTCATGCAGTCGAAGTAATAACATGTTTTTTAATATTCAGATTTAAATATGAATGTTGTTTTCCTGTCCACTTCCACTGTCAATGATTACTATCAGTTTAAGCACATATATATTCACTCATGATAGAGACGTCAAGATTATACAGTTCATCAATATTTGTGATTATTTAGGTCACAAAAGAACTGAAAAATAATCATCCTGAAGCTAAATCAAGTGTTTTTTATTACATTTATAGTAAAGAAAAAAAACCACATCTAAAGATAAAGTGTTTTTTTCTCTGAGTTTTATCACCTCAAAATGTTTCCTGACTTATTTCTGAATAAATTCTCAATTTCCTGTCCAGTGACCAGCGATGTCACGGTGTCAAATGTTACGATTATTGTGATAAACAACATCACGATTTAACGATGATTCACGATTATTATCGAGAGTGCGACGGAACAACGGTGACATCTCTCATTGTCTTTCATTCTCGTTTGTCTAAACATGTTTTTATTCCTCAAGTTTGTGACCGGATTTACGACAATTAACTTTCTGAAAGACAAAATAAAGTTAAATGTGACACAAACAGCAAGTTCTTTACATTTAGGGCTATTTTTTTTACTATAAATTGAACTAAAATACTGAATATCGCTTCTAAAAATGTTACGATAATAATGTATTAATGTCTTTATGATTAAATTGTGACCTGAATAAACACGATTATCGATTAACGTTGTAGTCTTGACATCCTGAAGTTTATGAAGTATTTGAAATGTTCCCATAATAATCCAGACCCAGTTCCTGTCCCATACTAATCCAGACCCAGTTCCTGTCCCATACTAATCCAGACCCAGTTCCTGTCCCATACTAATCCAGACCCAGTTCCTGTCCGGCCCCGGCTGAAACCACACGGACATAAACGCGCTGTGACCTTTCGAAAATATCACCTTTTATAATAGACTTTATTCTACACTTGCGTATAAGTACTGTTGATTAAATACATCATATAGAATACAGTCAGTACATACTCTGGAGGCCTTGGGCTCTGCCAGGGGCCCCTCTGTGAAGGAAGTACAACTGGAGCCAAAACCACAGGAAGTCCAGGTCTGATCCAAGGTCCTCAGTCTGCAACACACAGTCCCCCAGTTCAGAGGGAGTGACTGCTATAGTAATACAACTATTACTGCATACGCCATCATACGACTACAACTACTACTATTTACACTACTATCTAATACTTTCTTCTATAGACAACAGCAGTGGCCCCCAGAGGGTGATTTTTGCCCCCTCAGTCTAAAAAAACCCCAAGATGAACTCAACATTATGAGCCAAAATGATACTTTTCTTGTCCTGAACACACTGTACGCAAGTAAATATATGTAATCTATAACAGTCCGTGCTTTTTTGTGTGTTTGAAACAAGTCGTGTAGAAGCCGCAGACGGAGGAGGTTAAAAAGCGCCTTACCAGTCAAAGTGGAGTCCGAGCCTGTCATTGCACACGTCCCCCGAGCTCGGAAATGAGCCCGTTTCCATTGACAACACCACTTTGCGGCTGTTTCCGGGAGAAAGTCTTCAGTCGCTGCATCTCCTCCTCGTGCGTGACGCGCTCTGCGTGAACCGCACGAGCCGCGCGAGCCTCACACGACAGACTGTCCTCCCTGTGATGTGACCGGCCCACACGTCATGTAGGCTTTTATTATGCTATGATACACCTACTATTATAAAAGGCAAATAGCATTTACTAAAATAAAACACAATTTAACTAATAATGGACCTAATAAAAATATATAATCAATCAAATGCTGTTTTATATAATGTATGTGGTAAAAGATTGCCTGGTTATGATGTTTTATTATAATTTTAGACATCATGGGTTATTTTCCCAAAGTAGGACACTTAAAAGTTTTATTTTATTCCGTGTTAGCCTTTTTTTTTAAAAAGCCATTTAAAGCCCATAACTACCAAAACTTCTCAGAATGATAGTAATTTCTGTCAAGTGTGTAAAATGTCATGAACATAAGTCATTATTTGACAGAATTATTATAATTTTTTTAATAAAAAGTGTGAAACATGTCGGTGTAATCCTCTCATTCGTCCAGGAGTGTTCCATTGTAGAAAAAGATTCAGTTGTAGTCATCTGGACTCTGTTTTAGAAAAAACAAAACGTTTCAACTCTCATCCAAGAGTCATTTCTCAATCAGAGAATTGACTCTTGGGGATGAGAGTTGAAACGTTTTTTGTTTTTCTAAAACAGAGTCCAGATGACTACAACTGAATCTTTTTCTACAAAAAGTGTGAAGAAAAAAAAGTCACATGCCGTTACTATTGGTTACTGTTACAGACCTCACACATAGACACATCGTTGTCCTGTTTAGTATATATTTTACGTGTAAAATTGTAATTATAATATAAATAATGTTATTCTATTTATGATAAGTAGTTATTTTAGAGACGTTTTCTACTTTTATTTTCAAGACGAAGAAGACGTTTCTGCTTGTGGGTGTGGCCAAACAGAATACTCGAGCCTGATTGGTTGCGTCGGTCACAGACTTTTCAAATGTACAGCAGCAGCTGACGGAGCTGTCAAAACCCTCCACAAACGCACGGGTGAGAGCAAATTAAACCTTTTCTATTCACTTTATGCCTATTGTTTACGTTTAAGCGTGTAGCCATGGCACTGTTATGAGCAGTAAAGTTTGAGATTCGCGTGGTGTGCTTTTTCTACTCGTCTTGATTGGTCAAATTTCGCTGCATGTTAGCATGTTAGCTGTTAGCCACGATTGGGTTGCCATCGTTTGCAAGCTTTATTCTGTGGGTATTTTTAGTCTGAATTTTAAGATATATAATGCATTCAACTCTGTTTTTTGTATGCTAATGGTATTTTGAATTCTGTGTATAGTTTTCATGTTATTACGCGTGCAAAGAGGGGTTTAAACGTAACAATTGTTGAGCCCCTCCCACAGCGTTTCATTATTTAATATTTATTCATGAAGCAAAATACTCCATGAAACAAAGCTTAATGATGTTGAGGATTTGTTCTGTTCTTGTACTAAAAATGACATACTTTCCTGTCAGAAAATCTAAATAAACGAATGTGTTTTGTTATTGATATGAAAGAACAGTGACAGATACAGACCCCCTCATGTTAAAGGGGTCAGCAAAAGTATCAACCTTTTATAGACCTTTCAAAATAAATCTATTCTAGACCTTTTGAAAATGTCATCAGAATGTTCAGATTTCAGGAGTCCAGATAGAGGCACCTGGAGGAAAACTGACCATCACAACATTTTCATTAATTAAATTACATAAAATCTCAATACTAATGGTTTTTAGACTTTATAAGAAGCATAAAAAGTATAATTTGTGATAAAGTATGGTCATATATTTGCAGACAAAATGAAAACAAACGTAAAAAACTATTGGGGATCAGCATTTATGTGACTTTTTGTCCAGTAAAAGGTAAAAATCCTCATCAAAAATGCTTAGTGTCTGATATAATCTGCAATTAAATAAAGAAATAATGCAAAATATCATCGCCGCATAAAAACATGACATAAAAAGTGTAGTAAAAAAAAAAAAGAAAGTACATTTATAAAACTCTGGTTCTGTGTGTCTCCAGTTTGCGCCATGAGAACAAACGATTTTGATTCCTCGTCAGATGAAGACGACGTCAGAGAGGAAGATCTCACTCCGTTCCACGTTTGCTGGTCGGACGGACTTGATGTGCTTATGATTTAAAAATGTCCACGTCGTGCGAATAACCCTTGTTGTCTCCTCGTCAGGCTCCCTCTGTCGATCGTGGGCAGCTCGCAGACCCTTGGGATATGTGCGCTTCCAGGTTTGGATTGTTACATTCGCGTGAGATTTCATGTGACTCTGTGTTAGAATTGTGAGTTTTCCCTTTTGCGTGTCGTGTGCAGGATGCAAATTCAAGGATATACACAGGAATTTGCAGAGAGATGTTGGTAAGTGCAAAGAAAATGTGAAAAATGTATCTGTGTTAGTCAGACGGAATAATAATAAAACTAGAAGAGTGGAAAATATTGCATGTTTGACAGGTTTTTATGTTTCGTAATTATGACTTAGTTCCGTGTGATTGTATGAATGGTCAATATTTATCGCTTTACACCAGTCAAAAGGCAGTTTATGAAGAAAAGCTGAGGAAACGAAATGGAGAAAAGTCCAAGAAATAGTGTTTTTAAAAAGCAATCGCGCTATGTTTTTATGACAAAACTGGGACAATTTACACATTTTTCTGACTAATTTATGTAAAAATGAGTTAGAAAACAGGCTGCAATGAGTCAATCAATTAACTGCAACTAATTAAACATGCCACGCTCTGAGGAAAACGAATGAAAAGAGGGATTATGACTCTTTGATTTATCTAAAGGACAATTACTAGGTTAATCAATCAGCAGAATGATCGTAAATGGCAGCTCTATATCATATAATTTTATTTGGCGAATCATAAACACAGATAAACGTCACTAAAATTGTCAAACAGGAAAAAATTAGGCAAGATTTTATGTTCTTAAATCATGTTAGTGAGATTTGTCTAATTGTCTAATTTTGACTTTATTTGATGTATTTATACCTGTTGTACATATAAATGTAAATGTTTTACACCGATCGAGCAGGTTTTTGTGGAGAAAACGTTGAAAAATCTTTAGAAAATGACAGGAAGTGACATCACACAGGGACATTTATTCCAGTCAAAGTTTATGCAGAATTTACACAAAGAACATCATTTTTTTAACTCTCTAAACATGAATTCAACAAAATAAAGTCGCTCTCATATATTTGTATGTCAAAAAAAAAAAGTAACATTGGATGAGTTTTGGCCCAGTGGTTGCTGGGTAATTTCCTAGTGTGATGTCATCAATTACAAACAGGAAGTGAAATTAAAAACCTAAAAAATGTGCTATTCTGTGATCAATTTGTTATCATTTTTAGCACAATTCTAAATATATTTACCTTAACTGCAATTTAGTTTAACGAGTCGTCCGACCTGTAGGGGGCGCTTTAACATAGAATACATGTAAATAAGTCCGATTAACGTTCACATTTCGTTTCGCAGCCGAGCTGCGGTCGCAGGGCATTCAGGACGTGTTCGTGTTCTGCACCAGAGGAGAGCTGAGTAAATACCGCGTGCCGTCTCTGCTGGAGGTCTACGCCCAGAGCGGCTTCAGGGTCCAGCACTGGCCCTTTTCAGACGGAAACGCCCCCGAACTCGAGCTCTGCTGCCGGATCCTGGAGGAGCTCAAGTCCAGCCTGGACCACGACAGGAAGACCGTCATACAGTGAGTGGACAAATACTGGACGGCAAAAAGCACGGCGCAGTCATTCTCCTGGAGCTTTAGTTGATTAGGATTAATCAGACGATGGAGTGTTGCTTTTAGAAGTTATTCATCCACTGAAGAGGTCTTTGGGAGCCTGGGAGTTTCCAGAAGCCTCCTTCTACCTCCTTCACAAGAAGCTCCTCAAACCATTTAGGGATTCTACTTATGTTGCTGATTAATGAACATTGTATTCATCACATAACACCTCCCACTGTGAATGTAACTTGTGCAGTAATACATGGACAATTGTTAATACAGACATACAACTGAACCCCATTTAAAGTACCGTATTTTCCGGACTATAAGGTCTTTTTAATTTAAGGCTTTATAATCCCGTTCGCCCTGTATGTGGACTCATTCTGGTTGGGAGTTATTGTGAATACGCTCATTAACGCTTGAACAATGTTGAGCTGAATGGGTTGATAATGAATTTAATCAAGTTTAACTGACTGATTTATCTGTTTTTGTTTCAGCTTTAATGCGCCTCATAGTCCGGCGCGCTTTATATATGAAAAATGATCGGGGGGAAAAAAAATGCGGTCACATATTGACACGGGAGTAGTTCACTGCTATGTTTGTTTTATAAAAGTAGGAGAAAAGTTGTGTGTCATGTGTACATTATCATAAATGCCTTCTCTTCTGGTTTTCAGCTGTTACGGGGGATTGGGCCGCTCCGGACTGAGTATGTACCCGACTAATCGAACCGCATGTCACGAATCACTCGCCGCGTTGACACTTTCCCGCTCGCTCTGCCCCAGTCGCCGCTTGTCTTCTGCTGCAGCTCTCCGCGAACATGAGTCCAAACAAAGCCATCGAGGTTCTGAGGGAGCATCGAGGGGGCGGAGCCATTCAGACCGTGAAAGTGAGTCTCAACTCGGCGCACATTCTCGACACGGATTTTTAGAAGACCGCCAAAATAAAATGGTCATCGGTTTCATACGTTTTTTTTTTTTTCTTTTACGGTCCTGTTTTTCCCTTGCAGCAATACAACTTCCTCCACGAGTTTCGGGACAAGCTCGCGCTGTATCAAGAGTCGAGAGGCGCCGCGGCGACGGAAAGATGCGTGTCGCGGTGATCAAAGCCTCTGAAAACATGACCGACTTTAAATCAAGTTTGTATCTTTTTCTCATTGTGGTTAATAATAATAATAATAATAATAATAATAATAATAATAGTATTCTGTGACGATTGCACTTTAAGAGAATACTTTAATATATAGATTTGTACGTGAACAAAATGAAAGAATTGGTGATGAGTTGATTTTGGGGCAAAGTAACAATTTGTTGATAAAAGTTAGTTTGATTTAGACAAAAGTGCATTAAAAAGGTGGTTAAAAAAAAAAGGATCTCTCTTAAATAGTTCATAAACATTACACAGATTGTCTTGGTCGACTGAAATGTTTATTAAATAGTCAGTTTTATGGGGTGTTTTAAAGGGATTATAGTCAAAACGGCAGAGATTTGGGAGTGAAGTGTGAGGTTTTTTTGGTTTTTTTAAACTGATAAATCCACTGTTACTAGTAGTTTTCTGAAAAAGTATTTGTAATCGTGTGCTCTCCTGTAATCTCATGGCGAATCGGCTGAATCCTTTTGACTTTCAACTAGTGTGTGCCTTGAAAAATAAAAGAATACATCCAATTTGAGTGAACTCAGCCACATTATTTGATGTGATTATAATTTAGTCAGTTTGGAGCGTCTCGAGAACGTGAAGAGACACAAAAATGAGCTTAATTACAAAATCCCTTCATTTACACACATTTTCTTTCTTCTCGAATCAAAGCAGTTTCATTATCTTTATTATTATTCTTTGTTTTTCATCTATTTTAATCCTATATTATATCGAAACTATTTTCTTTTTCAAACTTTTCCCCCCCAAATGAAGGGTGTTCTAATTCAACATTTTAAAAGATTAGATTTGATCCTTATTTTAAAATACAGCAATAGTTCTTTGTTAAAAAATAAAATAAAAGAAAACAAGTGTTCAAAATGACCAAAGTATAGAAAATATCAGCCTAAATATGGGTTAGTTTGAAAACATTTGAATGACTGATGTGCAGGGTCTCCAGTCAACTACAGCCCCCCGAAACACAAGTGAAATGTTTTATTTATTACAAAACTGCTTCATTCAAACATAATCGATCATATTCAGCCGCACGGTTCTGGACGGGTCAAACTGCTGTAGATGAAGTATTATATATGTTTACTGTTTATAAAAGGACTAAACAGACGTGCCACTTTACAAGCAAAACCAGATTTATTTAAGTTAAAAAAAAAAGGAAAATATAGGTTGAATATTCCCAAAGAAAAAAATCCAAGGCACAAATTAAAACGTCTTTATTACATGGCTTTTTAATCTTCTAAACCAACAGAATGACTTCAATTTTATATTCTCATTTATAGTCTTATATTCAACATGTTTTACCCAAATGGACAGAGCCGTTTTCTCCTGTAAAACAGCACCTTTTTTTTTCTTTTAAATTAAAATCTACGTTTTATTCTACATTTTGTACAATGTTTTACACACAATTTGAATCACACTGGAGAAATTGGTGCCGAAACAAGTCTTAAGATCGATTGAAACGTGGTGTGATTGTGAACCGTTTTCACTCATGTTTGACACGACCTTTTTAAAGTCAAGTTCACTTTGGTTTCATCTGCGTCAATTAATCAAAGTTAATTTAACAGCTCTTGAATTTTTTTTTTTTTTTAATAATGCAAGAAAAACAGCATTTTAACAGTGGGAGATTTTTTTGTAAAATTCAGATTAAAATCAAAACTATAATCCGCGTTTCCTTCGTGACATGTCGGGACCTAAAACATAAACATTTAAATCCAGATTCCCTGACGACGACTTTTTCCAAACGATGGCAAATAATTAGGACTAAACTCGATCCAGATTGACTAAAAATGCACAGACGTGACGGAGACGAGGCTGCGAGGAGTGCTTGCATGATATTTCCCATCACAAAAAGACAAAATTATAAAACATTCAATAAATAAAAGTGGAATATTTGAAAAAACAAGACAGCGTTTCAGAAAGGTACAGTCAACAGTACGGCACCACAATCTGCTACTAAAATACATCTGAAAAACTCTAGATCGGAATTTTTACTGTTGATTCTACCTTTGTTTTAATTAAAGGGATTTAAAAAAACACAAGGCAGAATACTGTGGATTCGACACACAAAAGGAGGAGTGTTTTGCCTTTTTCCAGCGATTGAGAGATGGGAAAATAAACCGTCGATACAAAAGTTTATGGTTGTTTGAAAGACGTTTTTGACAACCAGACTCGATTGTCCCGTTTGTGACCTCTCGGTGATAAAAACCCATTGAAAACCTAGTCAGACCTGGCATTTCAGTGTTTGGAGGACGATCCTGGGAGGAAAACACTGTCATTTTAATCAGGTTTTAAGTTGAATTAAGAAGCTCAAAGTTGATTTGTTTTGGCCAAATGTGTGAGGAATTGCAAAATTCAATCCCAGTTCCTGTATTTAAGAATAACGTACACCAGGCATGTCCAAACTACGGCCCGGGGGCCAAACGTGGCTCTCAGGCTTCCTGCTAAGTTGGTCCAAACAACAAAAAGTAGTACTTTTTACTGTAAAATTGGAAACATTCCAGCATTTTGATGTTCTTCAAACCTAATGTTCCAAGTCTCATTAAAGGTGCCGAGGCCCATCGAAACTGTCAAATGCAACAGTTCGAATGATTCACTTCTGTTGTCTGTGGCCCTCTGTGAAAAAGGTTTGGACACTCCTGACAGAAGGGCATTGAAACTAGCAGGTGACGCCAGCAGGCCAAGTTAAGGATCAGATCTGTGGAGAGGCGAGTCCGCTTTGCTGGACATAAAACACCTGCAACTGAATAAATCTAAAGATCAGCGAGTCTAATGCCACACTGGAATATTCATAGCAAGGCAAAGGCATCACCATGGAGACAAGCAGCTTTTAAGTAGAATGAGAAAATAAAAATGGATAATTTATAGTAGCATCACTCGAGGGGAGAAGCGCATTTGTGTCACGGGAGGATAGTTCCACCGTTACCATGGTGACACAATGCGCACTTTTTAAATACGTTTTAGATGTCTGAAAACTCAAGATACAAAATTGATTTAAACAGATTTTAAAAGTAGCCTGTGATCAATACAAGCGTCCTGCCAAGTTTAATTTAACTAAACATCGAGTGTGCGAGCTAATGCTAGCTTGTGGCTAATGCTATCTTAATGAGAAAACTACTCAAGTGCAATTTATTCAACTCCATTTTTTTTTTGCTTATGACTGCTGTTATTTCAAACTGAAGTACTCGTTTAACAACACAAATCAATTCTCAGATTAAGAGTTAGATTAAAGTCACACTTGAATAACGGCTTCAGACAGAGCAGTGCCTCCAGTTAGCTTTACCCCCCCAAGGAATGTCCATACCATGTGAAATGTGTATTAATATTTACTTTTTCATAGGAAATGGATGCAATAGTGAAGCCAATGTGTTTAATAGAATGTGTGAAAATTTGATTAAATATCTAGAAATGAAACTGCAAGATCTGAAAGGGTTCTTAAAGATGCTTAAAAATGTGTTGCGTTTTCTGGTGGAAGATCTGAAACCTTTTCGAGTCCCATCATAGATTACATAATGCACCTTTTAAACCATTACGTACTCCCTTTATGGGTCAAAACAAGGGTCCGGTTTTGCGCCTTTACATCATGAATGTTAACGATCAGCCACTAGAGGCAGGTTTTCAACTATCAAAGCCCCGAATCTAAAGTTTACCCACAGAAATGCGCCAGATTTCACTGCGGCTTCAAACTCCACGCCTGAAAGTCTTCTACTACATCTGTAAACACTCAAAACATCTGGAACAAAAAACTTTTAATTTATTAATTAAGCCCCAAGCATAAAAATCACCACAGCATTTAAAATAAAACTGAAATCCTTTACGCCGTCTGCAATTTCCTGTTAACTTTACCTATAGTGCTATGAGCTGTAGTGGAGTTTAAGAGTTCACTGGTTAAAATGGCGTCGTTCTGGTTGGTATCGTCCACAGCAGAGTCCAGAGTTCAGACCAGACTTAAGTGAAAAGTCCAGAGGCCGGTTCTTTACTGAAACGTGAAGGATTTTGTCCCACAGTGTCGTCCATTTTAGGAGCTCACCAGCACATAGATCATTCTGTGAAAGAAGACAAAGGAGCTGAGTGAGTAACCTTGTCCGGTCCAGATATTTCAGTTATTGTCTATATAAATGTATAATAAGGGGGAACAAAATATATAAAAACAAGAAAACAACCCTGTGTTACAAATAATAGCAGTAATGCGCAGTGCAGTGTTTGTGTCTCAATCTGAGGTTTGAACCATACATCTCAAGCGTAAACGGAGCCTAAAAACTCACCCATAGAGATAGTAGAAGAATGAGAGGAGGTAGAAGGCCAGTTTGCACCAGCCTTCTTTCTGACAATAGGCCAAAATATCAGCGTTCATGATGGTGGTGGGGTCGTACAGGCCCGGACTGCTCATCACCGGGCGACTCGTGTACCTGAAAAACACGGGTTTGGTCAAGTTTAATCAAATACTGTGAACTTTGTCACGGACTTCTGGAGGGCTCTTGAGCAAAGGACTGACTACAGTTCACTAGAAAGATGAGAACAAAATGTCTGTAAACTGAATCATATCTAAAACACATCACTAATTTGAATCTACTACTTTGCACAATTTCAAACCTGTTTAATAAATTGTGGCATATAAATGTAAAACAGGCTTTTGCACACTGCTGAGTGTAATGTAGGTCTAATATTAATGAGCAAATTAAACACTCACGGTAGGAGCAAAGTGGCGTTTTCTCAAAGCTCTGGGAGGAGGTGTGTCGTGCACATACAGTGGGATATAAATGTATACATCCGGAGATTGCCTTTTCCTCAGAAGCCAAAAGAAAGTGAGGGACTGAAGAGTTGTGCGTAAAGAGTCCAAACCTCAGTCTGCACACTGTTGGAGCGGATTTATCGCAGACAACCACAGTCCACACACTCAATATAGCACTGAGCAATACTGTGTGTAGAAAACATGATCCATGTCCCTGCTCAGGCTCTAAACCTGCTCCGGACCAGGTTAGTGCTGCCATGAGTGGGCCGAAGAGTGGGCCGACTTTATGCTACAGAAAATCCAGAGTTTGGGCTTTAGCCACCAATTTCACTAAGTGAAATTCAAGAGTCAAGGATGATCCACAATCTGGCTTTGTTTATGTTTATTACATTTTTAGATTGATTTGTTTATTTAAAAAAGGCATATTGATGAACATGCAATGCAAATGTGTCAGAATTTGCCCGTTGTTGTCCACTTTCCATCGGTCTTCCCTGGCAGGTCAGGACAAACAACACGTAACAACATTAGAGTTAAACAACACTTCAGGATAAATGATTACAGACCTGGTTACGCTTGAGCCAGAGGCCGTGAGGTTTGTCTTAAATTGTTTTTAACTTCAGACCGTGAGAGCGGACAGGATTCTGTGCTCCTTTGGGTCATTGTAGTTCATTTTAAAAGGACAAATATTATGCCTTATTTGTATTGTTATTGGCCTTTAAACATGAGTTCCTTGAGTTTGGCATCTCATGTTTCAGACCAAAAAAAATTAAATAAATAAAAATACTTCATGTCACTCTGCCTTTTGCCATGCCAGGAATTGACCTTTGCCGTCCTCTACTGGCAGCAAAGGGAATTACATGAGATAAACAAACGCTAGCTTGTCTCCAACAAACAAATGTTGCCACGTAGTTGTAACGAGCGTGATTTGAGGCAGAAATGCTCAGAACGAGTCACAAATCGAGGAAGTTCAGAACGGAGTGTTTTTGACGCACAAAGGTGAGGACTTTCTAAACAGGATTCATCAAACTAGCATGAATGAAGCTACATGCAACTCCAGATATGTTAAAAGCTCAAAAAATGGAGTGAACGTACATTTTCTTAAGACATTTCTTTCAATTCAAGGGGGAAAAAAATGAATAACGAACATGAAAACTATTTCTAATTGCATCAACATCTACTCGAGTCGTAGTCAACTCACCTCCAGACGTGATAAGCGAGCAGCGGCAGGTTGAGGCAGAGCGTGAGCCACTCGGCCGCACAGAAAAACATCACACAGAAGAAGAAGTGGATCAGATACTCGGGAAGCACCAACTGTCAACGAGAGAGAGGGAAAAAACAGGTAATGCAATACAATATTCAAGACGACTCCAGACGAACGGTTAAAAGCGGGAAACAGATATAAAGGACCTCTGCGTACTGAGACTTAGAAAACAGATATATTAAATGCTTCAAGAGAGGAAAAGGCGGCATTCAGCGACAGTATTAGAGAAGAGGCTGTTACAAACACACAAGGTTTATGGTGACGTTAACCCGTAAATGTTAATATCCACTGGCTATAAATACAGTTAATACAGGGTGAAAATTTAACATCTTGCCACTTGTATCTGGAAATTAAAAATGCATTTTGCGGGGTTGCGACTGTTCCGACTAGTCAGCGATTATTTCTGTTGCACATTGAGATTTTTAAAAACGTAATCAATTAAATAAAGGTTGAAATATGGCGATCGAAGGCTTCGAGATAGAGAATATTTACGAATGAAGTGTATAATTGGGGAAAATTTGTATTGTGTCCTTTGCTATAAAAATACTTTTCGTATGCGTTTTGGAGTTTTCATTTATGATTATGACAACGTGACTACGATTCATTCGAATAGTCGACTAGTCTCGATTAATTGTTGCAGCCCTAACATTCCGTAACATTAAGATCGTGTACTCCAAAGTAAGCGAAAAGGAGACTTTATGTAACAAGAACCTACAGCTTTAAACTTATTTTCCAAGGACACAACGTTTTGCCTTGAGGCTCAAATCTATTTATACTTTGACATTTGTTATCACATCACTGAAACGCGCCTACAAAACCTCTTCCTTGTGCTTGCTTAGTAAACAGAAATGGAAGCGCAAAATTAAACTCATCACAGCAAGATCCTGGCCCTAGTTTGCAAGTTTTAACAATGTTTGGTGTCTAAAACGCTGTAATCAAAGGCCGTGCTTGTCTTTTTATTTTTTTTATGCCGTTCTCACATTCTTCTCCTTTTGTCCGGGCTTGGAGCTGGCCCAAATCATGGTACAAGACTAAAGGTTGCTGAATATCCACAAAAACGTCACTGGTTACATGAATACAAGTGCAAGTGGACTAAATTATCCACCCTTTCCCGGTCATTCATGCAACTTATCGGACGGTTGTTAAAAGCTCCTCTGCATTGTATTTACTTCGTACAAACAGACGTGACACTGGAGCAGGGGGGGCCATGCTGTGAGCAGAAGAGCGGCAGCTTTAGTAAAACAGGGGCAGATGGGAGCACCACGGGGGGGGAAGCCATGCATCGGAGGAGAGGGGCCAAGCAACCACCGGGCCCCGCAGAAGGACACGCGAGGTGTTCGGGGACACTGGGAGAATCCTGCACTGTGCTGCCAAATACAAAAAACAACGGTCGAGGGCTGCGCAAGGAGTTTCATTTTAATCTCGATCGCAATGATTTCTTCAATGGATCAACTGCAAAAATGGTGGCGAGCTACGGTGGCTTTCGAAAAGGTGCAATAAGCTTTTCTGGTCTCCATGGAAATGTTGCTAGTTTGCCAGGAATGTTCCGCAGTATGATATTAAACTGTTTAGCATCCAGAGTTTCACATAGATCCTGCTGAGACTGGTGGAAAAGGTAAACCCGTTTCTTTTTTAAACAAATGGTGGATGATAAATGTCACTTATTGCCTCTGTTCAATCTTTAAACACTTAATTTTTCAACAGCGTAGTTTCTTTTTATGCTTTTTTAAGATAACACAACAAGCAAAAAACGTATTTGTCAAACTAGTTGATTGTTTAGTTTGTGGGGGACAAAATTAGACTATTAGGGTCACTAGTGTCCTTTATTAATGGGAAACACTGAGCATCCATTAAAAAAGAAATTCTCCACAGCTCTGTCATGCAACTTTGATATTTTCACGTTTTAGAGCTACAACTAAAGTTTATTTAAGTAATTGCCCTCACACAATTATTATTGTTCGTCGAGACTTTTTAAATACATTTTCTTTTAAATTAAAGGTTAAAAATAAAATGGGGTGACTGAAGGCTTCTAGTTAGAAAGTTTATACAAATAAAGTGCATAAGTGTTTATTTTTTTTGACATTTTGATTTAATAATGCCACAGTCTTTGTTATAAAAAAGGTCTTTTCGGATGCATTTTAGAATCTGTAAAATCCAGACGACGATTCAAAAATACGGCTACTATTACTCATTGTTAAAGGTCATATTGTGGAACATTTCAGGCAAAGAAATAACATCTTTGGAAGTTAAACATCTCACCTTTCACGTCACTCAAGTGTTTTCTCTATATAACAATTGCCTTTTGAAAGTACATTAATAATAACCATTTCAAAATATGGCTGTTAAAATTATGATGCAAATCATTTAATTGTGATCACACTGAATGGGCTCCTCCCACTACAGAAATCCTCGGCCAATGGGAGCGCTGTAAATTGTGCAGATTTGGAGTGAGTCGGGTTTCGGGGCCATCTGTTCGAGCGCAGGTGAGAGCGAGCGCCCACCGCGAGCTCGTTTACTGAAAAACAATCACTAATTATTGAGCCTACTGCAGCCACCGGAGGAGCCACTCGCACGGGAAGAGAATATGAATAATGCTTCGTTCGTAATGTAAAAATAGAAATGACACGCACGCAAAAAATGGCAGCTGCTAAACAAGAGATGGAACAGATGTTAAAATAATAATACTTTAATTTTGACTGTTGATGCAGAATAATTGATTTACATGAACAAATAAATTAACTGTTTTTTTTTTACATTTTTATTGTAATCCATCAGAAACGTGCCAAAATATCCCTGTAAATGGACAAAGCGTGAACGCACCGTCAAATTAACCACACAAGTGCATGAATATCACGTTTGATTGGAAGATTGCACTGCAGCTAGTTACTTTTTTTTATTTTAAAGCACTCCTTTTAAAAATTGTAAATTACTATAAACAAACCATATAATGTCGATGTAATCCCTCATTCGTCCAGGAGTGTTCTACAAAACCATATAATCCAAAACAATTGTGTAAAGATGCAAATAAAAATAAAAAACAAAAAAGGAAATATATATATAATTTAAAAAATCCCCTCATATTGATCAATTTTACTTTTTCTTTTCAAAAACATAAAAATAATAATAATACTTAAAAAAGGCGTTCAGTATTGATTTCATGAACATAAACAAGACATACTAATAAATTGGTGCCATTTAACACGATAGTCAGATTTCTTCCTCCAAAGTCTGAAGTCTGCTCCAAACCACATGTTTTTACTGACCGAGGATCTCGATTAAAGCGAGAGCTGCTCCTCGACAATTAGAAATCACCAAATCCCGGTCAAAATTCGAGTAACTGCCCAGCCCTGGGACAGAAGTGAGAAAAAATGTACAGTTCTTCCCTGACACGTAAAACTTCAGTCTTTGGGGCTCGACTTAAAAGTGACCCTGCGTTGTTTGATGGCACGTTGGGAATTGTTTTGGTAGCTCTATGCAAACAGAGGGTAGGTTGTAATAATCATGCAAGTTTTGAGCATTTGCAAGTCTTTTCAGTTAACAACTAAAATTTACATAAAAGGGAGAAGCTGGTCTCACATTTTTGCATCTAACCGACATATAAAAAGAGTAATTAAAACCCTGCTAAATAAAGTCTAGAAAAAGTATAATAATAATAATACAAATGAACAAAATAGAGGGTTAAAACACTGAAATTACAGGTTACCGTTACAATAACGTGGTTACCAAAAGACAGCAAGACACGTAGAGTGGTTAAAAAAAGATAAATACGAAACGGAAACACAGGCGGTCGTTAATCCTGACCCGGACCCCAGATTAGTTAACTGAAAGGACATTTGCAAACACTGCTTCGTGCAAAATGACAAAAAACTGCAGACTGAATTGAATTGAGCGGGCATTTTAAAGACTGGTACAAACCTTTAGTGCAATTTTGACTCTTTTAATCTTTTTGACCCTTTCAACTGTCTTTTTGCCGTTAACAAAGTGTAAAAAAATAAAAAAATAAAAAAATAAAAGCAGATCAGGGAAGAACAAAACAAAGGAGTTAGAGAGTTTGACAGCTGACATAATTGGCAATCAAGATACAGGCAGGTTATTTAGCAAAACAGTGCAGAGAAATGATTGAAAAGTATGCGGAGGAAGAAGAAAATCAAGTTAAGAAAAGAGCAAATTGGCGTGCAGTAAGAAGGGCAAAGGGAGAGGGCGGGTAATACCAGGACTTACCGGGTTTAACGTGTTACACTGATCTATAGGATTCTTGTAATCGGTCTTCAGCTCGTCAAATGCAATAATCTAAAAAAAAAAAAAAAAGGCACATAAAGTACAATGTTTTTAATTAAAAAAATATACACACAACAATACATACACAGGGACATTTCAATCATATTTTGTACACTTGATATTTTTACACAGCGTTGTGACATTGAATAGCACAAACACTAAACTAGACACTACAATTTGGAAAGAAAGAAAGGTTTATTGCCATCAGACGTGACGATAATTACCAAAAAAAGCGATGTGGTGCAACATAAATAAGGAATATTAATAGGAGAATGGAAAAATCGATGCCATTATATATTAAACTAAGAAATTAAATAAACAAATGATTCAGTTTTAGTTGTCATTGATGGCTATTTTACATAAACATTTGTTTGATTTTTGTATATTGATAGCAATATGTGGTTTTCATTGTGATTTTGAACTTAAAACACAGAAACTAAACTAGAATGTGGGATAAATAATAATAAATGCCATGTGAAACAAACAAATGCTACGGTTTATGTTGTTTTTGACCCAAATACTTGCACAATATTTTACGCAAGTGCCACATTTTAATAAAAGTGTGAAGACTTGTGCGAGAGGAAGCGGCTGCAGCTGACAGCGGCATTAGCTGTTAGCATTTTGAGCTAACTAGCCGCTAACCCGCAGCTAGCTAAATAACAATCCCACTGACAGGCCCAACATTGACACAAACCCGCTCGGTAACGCGATACAACCACCGATTAATAAACGAGCGGGCAGCTAACCGGGACTGCTCGGTTAATTCTGATTAAAAAAAACGGTATTGATGTTTTTAATAGTTGTCGTTAAGCTCGGGTGGTTTACAGAAGCAGGGTGTGTGCCATTCATTGTAAACTGTCGCTACGTAGCATTGAGCACGCGCGCCCGTTAAGAGAACGCTCGTGCCGCTCCGTTTCCCCAGCCTACGTAAACGGTCACGCACGGTCCATCATAAACGGCCTGTTCACCACCGCCGGGGCGCAGCTTCTCCGTAATCTCCGCCCGCGTCCGTCGCCCGTCCCGCCGGACATTTACCACCGTCCACCGTAACACAAACGTGCGCTTTACTTACATGCCAAATAGCGAAGAATATGAGCGCCGCCGTGAGCAGAAGAGCGAGCATGTAACAAAAGGCCGCGAATGTGAACGCCATGTTTCCCCGGTGGTGTCGGTGCTGGGCCGGGCTCGGGCTTGTTGTCGCGGATGAACGGGGACGAGGCACGGGGACGGGGCACAGACGCTTCTGATTCGAGACGCGGTCGTTATCGCACGCTTCTTCGCTCGGCTCGACGCGATCCTCTGTCTGGCCTTTACTGCCATCTTCTGGACGTACGTTGCAACCACAAGAATGCGCCAGTTGGTCAATTCAGGGGTTTTGTGACAAGTGCTGACATCTTGAAGAGATAATAATGAATGCAAAGTCAGAGTAAATTTTAGAGAACAATTTTGGGGAAATGCACCATTATTACTTGCACTGTATGTCCTCATGCGACCTCTTGTAGGGCTGCATAGCTTCCTGTTACATGCAACATTGGAAGAACCATTCTGTTCTGTATTTCTTGGTTTTTATTTAGTTTATTTATTTATTTATTTATTGCAATGGCAACAGACCCATGGATAGTTACCATCTACCTGCCCCTCTCATCTATATTAATATTTAATTTCAATTCAATTCAATTAATTTATTTAACACCCAAAATCACAACAGCATTTGTGACCGTGAAAAACAGATTAAACAATGTTCATAGGGACTTGGCGATGTCCCAGCATCCCGTGTCTTTAGCCTCAAGGAGTTCCACAGTGAAGGAGAGATCCGACTCCCTCGGACGGACAGGCGGACGCGAGAGAGACAGTGGAGCTGGACCATCTCAGGAGGAGAACCAGTTTCTTCGAGGCCGATGAAGAACCGTTCGCATGGAGTAGAGACCGTTTCTCCAGGCAGTTATTTGAGGTGGCCGTCCAAGCCTAGATATATTATACATACTTTATTTTATTTTTCCTGTACATATACTAATCTATATGTTTGTACACACATCTTTTTCAGCCATTTAGGCGTGTTCAAAGACTGTAATTTCTTTGTTTGTCTCGATGGACAAAGGG
The DNA here is from genome assembly GCA_015082035.1 of Chaenogobius annularis. Classification (NCBI taxonomy): domain Eukaryota; kingdom Metazoa; phylum Chordata; class Actinopteri; order Gobiiformes; family Gobiidae; genus Chaenogobius; species Chaenogobius annularis. Next base: position 492,521 of record BJKM01000457.1, read on the forward strand.
CCATAAACGCTACTGTCTAGTGCAGTGTAGGAGACATGAAGGCCTTATAGCTTTGTATTATTAAAAAAAAAAAAAAAAAAAAAAAAAAATGTGATGGCCCTGTCCTCTCTTTTTATGGGGCTCTTCAGATTGAATAGAAATTGTAGTGAAAATAGTGGTAGACCTATTGGACAAACAGACTTTAAATTCCCTTTGCTTCCACTAAAACAGCGCCAACAGTACAGATCGTTTTCCCTTGCAGTAAATGTACGTACCGTGAATCCCAGAATACACGATCAAGTCTTATTATGAACAACACTTTGTCTTTTATTTGGACAACAGGGACAAGAGACACGTCAACGTTTATGGAAAGTACAAATCGTTTCCACTGATGCCAAATGACAGCCGTTATGTTACACAATTCAAGATGTTTTCGTATTAAAAAGGAATGAAAACAACTACTTTTTTTTTTTTTTACTGAACAGGAGCAGAGCAAAGGGCACAGGAAATGTGTGTAAGTGGACAAATAAACATAAACATTTCCCCCCCCAAAATACACTATGGAATTACCCATAATGCATGTCCAAATCGCATGGAGTTCACCGGCCACATGTGTTGTCTTCAGTTAAACGGACAAGCCACTAAATTTAAAAAGTCGTAATGAAATGCTGCGTGAAAGTTCGTTATCGGAATCTTATTTACATTTGGGGAGGAAAAGAGCAAAACCAGCCATTTATTTTCTGAACGCAAAAGTAAAGTTATTGTCATTTTTGAGGCCCAGATTGACTAGAACTGACGTAACTTTGCGTCTAAAATAGTCACGATTATTAGTTTTGCTGGTTCTTACGATTGCATTGTGACCTGAATGATCCCGATTATCGATTAACCGGTTAATCTCGACGTGACCTGGATCTGATCTGAACGATCCGACCCGAGATTCTTTCAAACGTGACGGGCCACTTTTCACTTGTGATTCTAAACCCGATTCAAATCTGATTCAACGCCAAGTGTCCAAACGCGTTCATCTGACTTCTACAGCTCTGAAAATGCAGAAATTCAAACACATTTGAACAATTAAACAGCAGCGACGCTGGAAAGAGCAAATCAAGTGATGTTTTAAACGTGTTATTTTGGGGAAACGAAGTGTGGCAAAGAGAAATACAAAGAGAAAAGTTGGTATTTTTTTTACGATGAAAGATTAAGCTCAATTGGGACTAAATGGGACGTCTATTTTAATTTTAATTTAATTGTGCCACGATTGTGTTTTTGTTGTTTAGTTGATGTCTATTTGCAGTTTTATTTTAAATTTTGCTCTCTGGTCATGTGCTGTGTTTTACGTTTATGTTCATTTAAAAAATATATATGAAAAATAAAACAAGACAAATACATTCTCTCATAACGCAGGCCTCTTTAAGGCTGTCGGGTTCACGTTGGAAACTGATCTGAGTCACATTTGAGCTGTAACGAGAACCGCCTCGCCATAAAAACAGAAAATAAAGTCTGAAACGTGAAGCTCTGCAGCGTGAGCCGTCTTTCACTGTGGCATTTCATATGGAATCGCTCCGGTCCTTCCACGAACGCGGATACGTCGACAAAGCCATCATTGACCAACGCCCGATCAATAAAACCGACCAAAAACACAGGCTCGATTCAGTTCTCAGTGATTGACAAAGACTGTGCGATTGTGCGTACGTAATACAGTATGAACATGTACTTTTTTTCTTTTCTTTTTTTTTCAAATTACACAACGTCAGAAATATTGTGCTCGTTTTAATAAGTTGCAAAAAATCTGACACAAACAACAAAGAAAAACATTACATTAAAAAAAAGAAGAAGAATTAGTCCCTTAACATTTAACAATCTTAACACATTCTCAATCTGGCCTTGGAACGATTATTTTAATTGGAAAACTGATCAAGAAAAGGCATTGATTTTCAGTGGTAATTTCGACAACTACATTTTAATTCAGTTTTTAATTTATCTTCAGACACTCAAAGTTGCTATTTTTGTCCACAATATGCTTATTGAGACTTATTCAAATTAGAATTCTTTTGCTTTAGTCAGCAGAATGTCATGCAAATCTAACAAATCTTTAAATTACTCGACGTTCTGTTATTGTTATGTGTTGGAAGTCGTGGTTCTAGTCCTTTAGACAGAATAAAAACTAGCACTGGTTCTCCAAGCTTTTATAAACATTCATAATAAACACTAATAACGTTAAAAAGCCGTTTTAACGCCAGCGAACAATCTCCCAAATATGCAGACACAGTAAATCACAAAGAGGCTGGGAATAGATACAAATCCCTGTTTGAGAAATGACTGAGGATCCGTTGGAATGCTTGACTTTGTGAGGACGAGTTTGACTTCAGAACGGAGGCAAACGACAAAAAGAAAGGACAGAAAATGCTAATCTGATGTTTGTTTCTTAAGCTTAAAGTAAAAAGATGTCTACGTGAGAAAGATGTCTACGTGAGATACTGAGGAGGAGAATCTAGGGCGGTTTCTGCGCCTGGAGGTTCAAAAAAAGGATCAAATTTTAACAGAAGAACAACAAAGACTGTCACTGTTTACTGCGTTTAGTCCTGGTTTAGACCCGCTTTAGTCCTGGTTCAGTCCTAAGCTCATTAATAATTAAATCCATATCTTAGTTCAGGATTTTTGTATGATTTTATATCAGTTTTAGGCATATATTATTCAACTTTTACCCTGTTCGTGGTTTAGTCCCTCTTATTCCTGGTTTAGTCCCAACTTTAATCTATTTTAAAGGACTTTAAATCATCTAATGCTGGTACTTCAAGTGTAAGAATATGAGCACAATTTAATGTTTCGACAGCAGCAGCTTAAAATGTCACTTCCAATGTATATCGTGTATTTGAAGCGGTCGTTATACTTCATATTGCGCCCGCGAAACAACCGCCGCCGATGCGATTCTCTTCTGAAAAGCCGCCGTTTGGGCCGGAGTGGTTAAAAAGGAATGGTAGTTTGAGCAGAATTTCAGCACGAGCGCTTCAGCTCAAAACGTCTCAGAAAAAAACTAGACGAGCGTAAAGTCAAACCGTTAAGAAATGTTCGCCTCTTTTCAGTAAAAATGTTTTTGTTTTTTTTAACGACGCGTCTTAAAAAGGAGGTAGATCAAAGCTAAAACATTGTCACAGCGAATTGTCCTCAAATTGAATCTGCATCTCGTTCTTTTTGGACCCTACACTCCCGCACAGCACGGCGAGTTAATATCGGAAATAAAAATGCATTCTAACTCAGCAGGTGTTTAACGACTTCATCAAAAAGCTAAATCGTTTGAAAAATTCCGTTTAGAAAAATGTGCCTAAATTTACAAATAATAAGTGAACAAAACTTATATAAATGGTTTCAAATGGTGTAAACGATGAGATCATTTTAAACGTGTTGAGTAAAAAGTGCAGGAGAGTCTAGTCCTGACTTCACTGAGGAGCGTTACTGGCACATGGAAAGATCGCAGCACAAAAACAAATCTTCTCCCAAGAGTATTTTCAGTTTTAGGCCCCAAAAATGGTGAATATTTAAACATTTCATTTCAAAAATCCAACAAAATTGTCGCTTTGGCTCTGAGGACACATATTATGCATTATTTTGTATCGTTTTTGAATCAGGAATTGAGTTAGCTCTCCATCTACTGGCGGCAGAGGGGAATTACCATGGGGGAGATGAACAAAGCTAGCTCGACATGCTAATCCTAGCCCGTCATGCTAACGCAGGCGCGCAGTCGTGATGGGACGTGATGCGAGGCTCAGAACGAGTCCGGCGATGACTTCGAAACGGCGCTGAAGAAATCAACCGTTGGGGAAATTTGAAACGGAGTGCTTTCTGAGGCTCGGAGGGGGCGAGGACTTACGAAACAGAATTCATCAAACGAGCGCGAACGAAGCAAAATAAAACCCCAGGTATGTTTCTGATGAGGGAACACATGGTTAAAAGCTCAAAAAAGCACCAAAAAGTACATTCTATTTGCATAATATGTGTCCTTTAAGTCCATGGACATCAGGAGTGGTATAGTGTGGGTTAGATTAGTGTGTAAAAACTGGAAGTCGTGAAATATTCATCATCAAAGGCTGCAATTATTTATGTTGGACTATGTAATGTCCCTGGATCTTATTCTGTATAGAACCGGCGGACCCTGCAGCTTAGACCTCCATAAACACGTTGTGAAAAGCGTGTGATTCGGTAGTTTGGGTCGAGTCCCCGGTTTAGTCCCGTTTTTTAGCGAACGCAAACGCCACAGCAAACATAGGACTGAAACCAGGACTTAAACCGTAACTAAACATGGACAAGGCCAGGGCTAAACCAGGACTAAAACGGGACCAAAGAAGTACAAATTGTCCCTGGTTTATTCTCGGTTTAGACCTAGTTTGGGCTCAGTTTTGTCCCTGGTTTAGTGGTCTAGTCCAAGTTTAATTGATCTTTCTTTTTACATTTGTATATTCTTGGTTATTCCTTGTTTCTATACACAATAATCCAACCCGTTCCACTCTGTTGAAAAGTGGTTTAAAAGTGACCAAAGAGGCCCAAAACTGAGCGGAAATGAGACTGCAACACTGTTGAGAGACGATCTGGTGGAGGGAGAGAGACGGACGCGTTGTACTCCGCGTTTCCGTTGACGACTTCAAACTTCCAAAACAGACAGAAGAAGATTTAGCGGAAAAATCCCAGTTTGCTCCGAAGCCACTCCTCGGTCAGATCCTCCGTGTTTCTGATCTCGAACACCTGAAAGAAACCAGAAGAGCGAGTCACATGTAGACCACGTCGAATCTGTGACGTGATAGACCGTGGAAACAGTCGCTAAGCACGCAAACGCCGCCTTAAAGGGGCAGTATGTCACTTTTTAAAACATTTTTTGAGGAGAGTTGCCAAATTTCCGTCTTTAGAAAGAATTTATCGAGAAAATCACGTTCACGTCGTAAAAAAAAAAAGGGGATTTTTCCACTTTTGTTTGACATTAAAAGACGCAGTAATGACTGAAAATGCAGCTTTTATGTTAATTCAGTTCAATGTCTAATTAAAAATATGCGCATCTCATTAGCGCTCTGAGAAAATGAATAATATCGTTATTGTTTGGGAGATATGCAAAATGTGAGACTTGCGGCGTCACCTTCCAAACAAAAGGCACATGCAGTCAATTTATGTACGTAATTTGTGCGATATTCAACGTTTACGAGCGCGTTTTCGGCACATTTTGAGGAACAGCAACAGCAACAACAAAGCAAACAACAACAACAACAACAACAACAACAACCACAATCACATTCATTTTTACAAGAGAGAACGACAAAAAGAAACACACGCCACTCGCCTTGGTCAGCTTCCCCGCTCGCACCAGCTCGTTTTTGCTTCCCGCGTACATCATCTGCTGCTCGGGCTTGCATCCTGCGGCGCAAAGAGAAACCCCGTTCGAACGTTCGATGGCGGCGCGAGGAGTAAACGTGCAAAATGGAACGGCGCTCTTTATTTATTTTTTATTTTTTTTAAACTCACCGACTGGACTGGAGAAGATGAAACACAGAGGGTAGGAGACGCGCTTGTCCTCGTGTTCGTACTTGTAACTGTAGACGATGAATGTGTGCCGGGCTAAGGAAAGGCTGGAGGAGTCGGAGTCGTTTATTTATTCTATTTTACGGTAATTGCTGAGTCCATCCACAAGAAAAACAGGCGCACAAGTCAGCATAAAGAAATGCTAATGAATCGTGTTTTGTAAGGTGGAAATTTGTTTGCAAGAGCTGGAAACGTTCTTGAGGTTTTTGAGCCGGTTTCGTCACTCATCCAAGTGGCTTCTTCAGCTCAGGTTCTGATAAATCACCGGCTTAAATATCTGAGGAGGTTACGCACGCACTCTAGTCGTTTACTGTACAGAGTCGTCACGTTTGACCGCACTCAGGTCTGAACTCTCCCCCGAGTCAAATCTTTGCATAAGCGTTCCCACGAATGATTCCCGAGACGAGAAGCGACTTGGATGAGTGGCGAAACATAAAACACAAACAATAAACAAATAGTGTTAGTTCAGTCAGAATTTACGTTTTAATCGTGCTAAATTGTCTCTTATTTGTGCAAATGTTTTCATGACTCGTGTGCTGTGGTGTCTCTCCCTTTGCCCCCGGTCACACCCTTGAAAAGAGGTCTCGATGTCATTGGTTCTTCCCTGTTTAACTGTTGTTAATGTGAAATGTCTGTTCTTGTTCTTACAGCTCTAGTGCAAGAGACAAACGTCTTGTTCTTTTGAAGTATGAATTGGCCTTTAGAACTTTTTTTTTTTTTTAAGGAAGGGCCTTTAGACTTTTTTTTTTTTTTAGGAACCACAAACATACTGCGTTAATCTTATCTAAAGTGTTGACACAAAAAAAAACCTCCCCTTTATTCATTTGCACTGACAAAATAACAAAATAAAACAAAACAAAACACAAAATAAAACAAAAACAAAACAAAAAAATATATATATTTTTTAAAATAATAAATCAATAAAATAAAATCAAAATATATATATAAAAAAAAGTAAAAACAAAAACCAAAATAAAATAAAATAAAATAAAAACCAAAATAAATAAAATAAAATAAAATAAAATGAAATAATATAATATAATATAATTCAAACTTCTTTGGCCGCGTATGCACAAGTGACACATAGTTTCTGCCCCTGTCCAAGTAGTTAAATATACTAAACAATGAAGGATATCTGGGCTGTCTCTCGGGAAGCTCGTCCTTCAGGTCTTCTGGTGAAATATCCTATAAAAAGAGAGTTTTAAAACAAAACACAAACACAAAATAACACTTCCAAGTGCCAAGAGTCCAGGAAAAACCATCACTTGCCTCATATTCCTCCTCTAGAACAACCTGCTGCTTTTCTTTGTCAATTTTCACTGAAAGAACAAAAGGCCTTTAGATTTACAGCAAGAAACGTTGAATTTTATCCACACATAATCCAGCCAAACCGGACTCATGAATAAATCAAAATCTGAACTCAAAAGAAAACAGTGGCATGAATATTTTACCACATCAGACTCTTTTAATGCAAATATAATGAAGTCAAGTGAACATTTTAACTACTGTAATGTCACGAGATTCACACAACGATATGAAAAACACATTTTCATTAGACTTTAAGCAAACTATTGAATTGTATTTATTTTCAAGACCAAATGTAGTTATTTAATGTTATCAAGTGGTCTTATACTAGAGCTGCAACTAATGATTATTTTTAGTTTTAGTTTAGATTGAAATCGACTGAATCCATTATAGTTTCAGTCGACCAGAAAAGATATATTTTATTTTAACTCTGATAAATTGATAAAATTATCATATTTCCTGTGCTATTTTGATGTAATTCTTGCTTTGTCTGACGCATAAACCCTCTTCTTTCAGCACAGTCCACAAAATGATCAGTCAATTACTATATTAGTGGATGATTATTTCAATATTAAACCAATTTACGATCTTAATTATTCAGGAAAGGTCCAACATTGTTAGTTTATTGATTTATTTGTACAATATTTGATAGTAAAGGGCTGCCGTTCAGTGCCACGATCCTTTGCTCGATGGGCACGTGCAGACAAAGTGTGTTGCCAGACTTTCTCCGTACTCACTGATGATGGCGGCGTTTGTGGTTTCTTTCCGGAAACGAAACTCGTTGAGCTTTTTCACCAGGTCCTCGTCCACCTGACACACCACCAGTGATTCACTCTGAGGAAACGGAAACACACATGAGGAACACGCGGGGGGCAAGGACGACGCGCGGCCTAGAAAAACCTTTGTTGTGATATGAAAGAGCAAATTTGTGCTGTAGTTCCCAAAAAAAAAAACAATGTTATACTGATATGCAAGTTTATTTGTATTCAAAGTGCTTTACATCACAGGAAAAGATGCATTAATATCACAAAACAGATCAATAAATGTACTTTTTTCCGCTACATTTTACAGCAAAACAACTTTCTCCAGCCACAGAAACAAAGAGAAAGTGTTAGCCTAATTCCAAAAAGTGTTAGCCTAATTTCAAAAAGTGTTAGCCTAATTCCAAAAAGTCTTAGCCTACTTCCAAAAAGTGTTATCCTAATTCCCAAGTGTTAGCCTATTTCCAAAAAGTGTTAGCCTATTTCCAAAAAGTGTTAGCCTATTTCCAAAAAGTGTTAGCCTAATCCCAAAAAGTGTTAGCCTAATTCCAAAAAGTATTAAAAAATATAAAAAATAAAAGAACGACAGACTTTGGACCAAGTGGGACTTCTTTTATTTTGTTTCAAGTCTGCCGTGTTTTTCTTTCTATTCATTTTTAGTTGAGGTCTACATGTGAATGCCCAAGTGAATATAAAGTGAATATAAAGGTTAACATTGAGCCTCATTTCACATTGTGTTAGTTTATTGGTCAAAATGTCCTGTTTAATGCAGTATTTTGAGGACTTTTGCCCATTCAAAAGATTTTTTTTTGTTGTGTCAATTGTTATGGCAACAGTCCTCATTTTTTTATCATTTCTAAAATCCATGGATAGCCATTTACCATAGAATATTTTCCTCCTCACAACATTTAAATATTTCTTGTGTGATTCCTCGGTCTTGTCATTTCTTGTCACTTCGTCTTCAAATTTTCCCTATCTCTTAAGAGTGGCGGAATGTTGGTGCTGTGTGACATCATTGTCATGGCAACTATTGTGTATTTTTCACTATTAGTCAGCAGGGGCGCAATTAATGCTCACAAACGCATACAAATAATTCTGGCGCAAACAACCATTATGATTGGTGTTCTAGCGCCACCTACAGGTATGCATAAACATGACTTTGACTTTTATCAGTGAAATTCTGCAGAGCATTCCTTGATGTGCCCTGGATCCTAAAAGTCCATCAGACCTATGCCCCATTTTGTACAGTTTGGCCTCTAGGGCCCTCCACACCAAATAATACAAAACAGGCTTAAATACACACTAAACATTTGGACAAAAGTTATGTGTGAACTAAATTAATTGAAATCATAATAATAATAAATTTTATTTAAAAGCGCCTTTCAGAACACCCAAGGACAATGTACAAGAGAATAAAACAGCAGAATAAAACAACAAAATGTCAATCTCATAACTATAATTTTCTGGCTGCTAAAATAAAGGCTGTACAGCGCCCCCACCAAAGAAGAATAAAGAGTAAAGTCTAAAGAATAAAGTGTGCTCTCCGTGGCCCAGAACTGCTTATATAAAAGGAGGTAGAATAAAGTCTAAAGGATGAAGTCTGAAGAATAAAGTCTGAAGAATGGCGGTTATGTAACACTATGGATACCAACCGCCATAAAACGCCACCGAAGAAGAAGAAACATTTAGTCTTTCATAGATTTTATTTTATTATTATTATTAATTTAGTTAAGGATGAAATCTTATATTTATTTCCTTTCACAGCTATAAATACAACAAAAATATGAACATTTAAATTTGAGTTTTTTTGGTGCGAAAGCACACACGTGCACAAATATTTTGATAGATAGAGTGAATTAATTTATACATTATTTCCTATTAAAACTCTGCAATCTTGGTCTATTTTTTGTGTTTTTGTGTATTGTTCTAGTTTGTTTCTGTGTGTAAATGTTTCTTCGACGTGTTCTCTGTGGTCTCTTTTATGTATCGTAATCTAACGGAGCAACAGAGGCGTTCAATAGTTAATGTGTCCGGTCGATGTCGTTTCCATCATCACAAAGTTAATGGATGAAGTGCACTTGCTGACTCGGTTGTTCTAAAACCTTAAGCATGTCCGGCTGAACAAAACAGACTGTTAATAATAAATGATGTGAACTTGTTAGTACGACGTCCTAATGGCCATAGTATAGAAAGAAATTGTACTCGTGGTTATTTGGACAATATAAAACTTACTTATTTGGAACTATTCTTTTATGTATTGTTAAAAATAGAGGAAGAATTGACTTATTATTTATTATTGCTCAAGGTTTTGATGGATTAAACAAGGGCACATGTCATTCAAAACAGAATTAAATTACATTTGTGGTAGCAAATAATAATAGTCATAAAACTAGAATATAGATCACCATATTAGTCAGATTATAATCCTATATACTTGAATAACTATTTACAAATAAAATATCTGATTAATTGGAAGCTGCATTGTAGATAAAACAAGTATTCCTTTGCATCACTGGTTAAGCACATTTCTATGGCCACAAAATGCGACCTTCAATTGGATTTTATTGTCCTGATCCATTCGTGCAAAGGCGTAATTTGGAGCGCTCCCAAAATCTCTATTATTTGTGGACAGGGCAGATGGCTAGAGGGAGTTTTTTTTTTGTGTGCAATGCGCTCAAAGAGATCGAGATTACGATGTGCCAAGCTTGAAAGACCCGCAAAAAAACAGGAAGCACGGGTAAATAAAGACCAAAGGCGCTGCAAGTTTGCTTATTGCACCCGTGCACAAAGCATCAAAGTGGAAAGACGCAGAGAGCGTGTCCAGAAATGTCAAAAAAAACCAGAAGCGGCCAGAATGTCAAAAAAAAAAAAAAAAAAGTGAGTAAAAAGAAGTGCACTGCTTGAACTATGCACGAGAAGCTGTCAAGACACGCAGCCAAATACCAAAGACAGGAAGAAGACGTGATGTTCATTGTGAAAGCGAGCGACAAACGACAGGCAGTGTCAAGATCACGTAAATGCGCAGAGGCAAAACAGGAAGTGAAGAGGAGTGTTGTGAAAATTAAAGTGTTTTTTTTTGGCTTGGGTTTTGTAAATCAGTGCGCTTTAGTCATGTTATTGTCATTATATAGTTTGTTCAACCCTCTACAGTAGAATGACCCAGGCCATCTTTATTTTTGTAATGGCAGTAAATGTTACAAATGAAAGTAGGATTGCGGTGTCACTCCAAATAGAATTTTCAGTTAGCCTATGGACATTTGCTAGAGCTAATTCAGTATTCAAATGTATTCTAACACTATAGATTGATGAATGTATTTACCAATAGTGATTCAGCAGTTTATCAGGTTGTTCCAAGGCAATTTCATTTACTTATTTACATCGTTTTGGCTATTATGGCTAATATAGAGTTACGCACATTAAGCGCACCAGCAATGAACATGGTGAATTTCCGTGGTCACGGACATTTTTCTGTCATTCCACCCCGAGCTTTAATGTGTGCATTCGTATTTGACCCACCTTTTGCCTTTTTATGCTACTTTAACTATTTAAAATCGTGTTTGTTTAATTTTGATAATTGTAATAATTATCTGGACTATACATTTAAAATATCTAAAACATGTCAAAAGACAAAGACAGTGGCATTATTAAATCAAAATGTTAAAAGAGAATCGTTTCTGATTTCTTTCTAACTTTCAGTCAACATATTTCAAACTTTTATTTAACAAAAAATTTACGTTAAAAAAAATCTCATTAACAATTTAAAAATACTTAGCATTAGGTTGTATAATTTGATAATCATAAACTTAATAACGACACTATTCCCTGATAAAAATGCTTATTATTACTTTATAACCATCTTTTATTTTGAAGCCCAAACCGGACGTCGTGACTTGCCAGAGCCGTTAACGTCACACATCAGGCAGAGGGAGGCTAAGCTAACGAGCTAACAACAGACAATTTCACACTTTACTTTTCCGCGATTAAGCCTAAAACTTTCACAAATAACCCGACCCTTTCGGACACTGAATAATATCGAATCCAGCCCGCGTCAGAACCGTAAATCTTTGCACAAACTCACCATTTTTGCAGAGTACGGTTAGTTCGTGAAGCTGCGGCTGCTCTGATGCGGACGCTTCTGTGTTGATTTTTTTTTTTTTTTAAACTTCTGATCATCTTGTGACTGCGTTGGCCAATCCGACTGTGCGCTCGTAAAGCTCTCCTCCTCTGCACAGCACTGTTTGCAAATGCCACAGACAGGAGTTTTGCATGAATCACTTGGCCCTTAAAACGTTGCATAAGCAGTCTACGTTCAAAATTCTATTTATAATGTGATTTCAGGGGAGATACTTGGATTAACATATCAGAATATCACAAAATATGACAAATCAACATTGATTTTTGGTAAATTAAAACAACTCAGACACATGTGAGTGATATCAGAGCCTGTTTTGAAGACCTTTGCAATTTACATTTATTTAATAAGATTGACGCTTTAGACGTTGCTATTATTATTATTATTATTATTATTATTATTATTATTATTATTATTATTATTATTATTATTATTATTATTATTATTATTATTTTATTATTCAGTGTTTTATGTTGCACCTTAATGCTGAGACAAGTTCCTATGTTTGCGAACTGTGTTCAATGACAAGGGCAATAAACCTTTTCTGATTCTGATTCTGATTTTTAGGTTTCATTGGACAAATATTTAAATAAATGTTGACCCAACAATAGTATTTTCTTATTTATCTACAGATGATAAACATTTGACCATACACTAAACTATGTTTTTCTGAAGATCAAATACAAATTTGAGAATTGGAAATAGTTTTGTTTTAAAGGGCCTATTATAAACTCTTTACAATGTTCTGTTATCAGGAACTTCACAATTGAAGTATTTAATCATTTATTAACATTTATTCAACCAGGTAAGAAACCCATCGAGATTGAAACCTTTACAAGGCTGACCTGGGAAGTTATTACATTCGTAATTTAAAATGTAATTTTAATTTAATGTAAATTAAATGGACTAAAATAAGGTACTAAAACATTTAATTCAAACATTTTACTTTTACTTGAGTAATTAATGTGTGTTGTGTAATGTCAGTACTCTTTAAAGTATTGGTTACTCTTCCCACTATTAAGTCTACAATGTTTATTTGAATTGTTGTGTTTTATGCACCACTCCTTCAGATATTACTTACTCTTTCTCATGTTTGTTGTCTTTAAAAATACCAGATTATAATATACGTAATACTGTTTACTTTTACTCACTATCTTGTGCTTATACTTGACTAATATATGTGAGTATATATCATTTTCTGCATATTTCATATTTAGATTATTCTATTCTATTTTTTTAAAATTTTCCCAAAACGCGTACACACCCTGCCCCCCCAAATGACGTCACACTTCCGCGCTGTCAGTTGTAGTTTTTGCGAGCGCTGCAGCTTCGGAGCTAGCGTCTGTAGTCCTATGCGCCTCGGTAGATGAAATTAGCAGCGGACAGACTTCCTTTTGGATAAATCACAGCTGCTGCCGCTTCTCAAGGCTCTCGACCCAAGCCAAGGTAATACAAACTAGTCACATTTTCTTATTTGCCGTTTACGATGCTAAAACATGCTAGCTATCTGTCACAGCTAGCCGCTACTGTTAGCCGCTGGTGGTATGCGGCCAAGTGTTTACACAGTTAACTCACATTTGAATAGGCAAAGCATTATCTACGAACCGTGGCGTTTTTATTGTGTTTGTCACGTATTATCGCCGTGGAAACGTGACGATTGAAGGTTTTTTTTTTTCTTGAACATTGACCGAGAATGGAAAGAATTACTACTCCCCTTTCTTCTTCTTACTCACAGTTCCCAGTTGTATGTTGACAGCAGCTTGTGTGTTGTGACGACCTAATACACTTTGCTTACTTTCTCTTTTGTCTTGTTGCAGATCATGTCAGACTTTTCGGTAAGTAATGTTTTATTGTCTCGTACATAATATTCTCAATGTTATCTAACTTGTCATTGGGCAATAAATATCGTGAATGTTGAAGAAGTTAGTAAACTTTGAATATAGAGTGTATATGAAGTTATGTTTTAACTTTACATAATGTGATGTTTCTGCACTGCCTGTTTTTAGACATTTCTGTTGGATTGACATAATATCGGCAGACTATATGAGGATACTCCAAACTAATTAAAAATATGTGAATTTGTGTCAATATCGCCCAGTCCTACCCTCGGGGCGATTAAAGGGTTCATTCGTTCATTTCTCTCTTTCTCTCTCTGTAGTTGTTTGACGCTTTGGGAGACGACACTCCGAAAGACGCCAAAAAGATCGGGAACACAAACCCGTCGGCGCCCCCGCCCGCAAACCCCGGCTGGCCTGGCTCTGCCCCCGGCGCGCCCTCACAGCCCTCCGGCCCCGGGCAGTTCCCTTCCGGTTCTCCTTACTCCGGTTCTCCTTACTCCGGTTCTCCCTACTCCGGTCCGGGAGCTCCGTCAGGTCCTTCCCCCGGCCAGCCCCCCGCTGCCCCCGGAGGATTCCCTCCTCCTGGGCCCGGCGCGCCTGGGCAGTTCCCTCCCGGGGCGCCCGGGCAGTTCCCATCAAGTCCAGGGGCGCCAGGGCAGTTCCCTCCGCACTACCCGCCCGAGGGAGTACCAGGACAGCTGCCCGGAGGCCCTGTGCCGTACCCGTCTGGACCCTTCGCCTCAGGGCCCGGAGCACCCGCAGGACCTTACCCCAATGTGCCTTTCCCTGGAGCTCAGCCCGGAGGTAAAGGATAGAAGCTTGTTTTCAATATTCACCTGTATCAGTTAAACTTCATTCAGTCCTCAATTTAAGCGTCCAACATTTTACCCAAGTGTTATGAATGTATTAAGTTAAGTATTTCAGCATATTATAAATACAAACAGACATAAAAATAGTAGCTGGAACTCCTATTCCTGGTCAAGTTCATATGGCTTGAATATGAAAATAAGAAGCATTTCTCTCAGTGTGATCGTCTCTGTAGTTTGTTTAGACAATTCTTTAATTGTTTATTTAAGTGTTAAAATCTTATCCAAAAACTACTTTAAACTGAATGTTGAATACCCACTGCCAAAGTGAAGAATGTACAGGTGAAGTGGCCATTCCAATTGTATTCAGTGAGATAAAGTCATACCAGGCAACAATATTTATCTTTAGGTATTTGTACATTTCTGTTGAGAATATCAAACTTTGCCCGTTGATCTGAACGTGACTTCTTTCTAGTGCTTTAATAAAACAAGTCCCTTTTTTGGATATAGGACGTTAATCTGAACATTTGATATTTGGTGGCTCATTAACAAACTTACATTTATTCTGCTAAATTGACATTTTCTTTCTTTTTCCCTCATCAAAAACATGCTTGAAGTTGTATTTATTCACACTTCATTCACACATTAATCCTGTTCAGTAAATCCTCCACCTCCTAAGCCTCACAAAAACACCTGGTTCCAAATTGACCAGTTTTGTACAGCTCAGAGATCTGCTGATTTTAAGTCCATGAATTGCCATTGTCGGATGTGCTCTAAGCATTTCTGTCGTTTAAATTGTGTTTTTTGCACCTGCCTGCTTATATTAGCGTGTCAGGGCAGGGTCGCTTTATCTCCCTTTTGTAATTCCCTCTGCTGCCAGTAGATGGAGCACTAACACCAATCTACATTATTGTAAGTTCTGAAACATGAGAAGCCAAAGCAAAGTTACTCAAAGCCCAATAAAGTACAAATAGTGCATTAAAAGTGTCCTTTATTGAACTTGTATTTGTGTGTTCAGCTCCAGGTGCGTTCCCCCCTGGACCTGGAGCCTTCCCTCCGTTCTCGTCCGGAGGCTTCCCCCCGATCCCCCCCGGCTCATGGGGGGCCCCTGCTGGTGGGGGCTTCCCTCCGGGTCCGGCTCCGTTCGGCCCTGGTCCTGTCGGGCCTTACGGGGGTCCGATGGTGAGTCTGACGCTGTTTTCAAACCTGCACACGGGGCTTTGCTTTCTGCTGTGTGTGACTCTGGGGTCTGCGGACGGTCTGCTTTTTTAGAGAAACGTCTTCAGAGGAATACTTCACATAGTCGTACTCTTTATCAGAGCTGCGACAACTGGTCAGAATAATCGTGATAGTGCTTTTTCCACAGACGCACATTCGCACATCGGAATATTCACTTAAAATATAACCAAAAAAAATCGTTTTAGTAGTAATTTATGTGCAATTTAATAATAATTTCACTTCTTTTAGTAAATTGCCTTCCTCCTAAAGTTGCACTGATTTGAATATTAAGTTAGAGTAATGTTTTTTTCAGTGGATTCTTGACACAAACGGAATGAAAATGTGAAAAAAGAGTAAACAATTTTGGATTTTCTTCACTGACACACTTTATTCATAAATATTCTTTATCTAGAAGACTTCAGCATAGTTCAACCTTTTATTTGATTTAAAATGTCCTTAAACACATCAGTGTACAATAGAAATAACCGTTCGTTGCAGACCTTCTCTTTATAATGGTCGTTTTGGTTTTGCTTTCTTTGCTTTCTGAGCTCTGTGACTCTGGTGTCTGCGGATGGCCTTCTTTTTCTTTCTTTTAAGGAAAGAAGTCGGTGCGTTTTTTTGTTGTTGTTGAGATTTTACACCGTTTGATGATAATGATTTATTTCGATCAGATTTCAATGGGTCTAAACAAGTTGTGTTTTTACAGACTCTCTTTCCTTAGCCTTTCCCGCTGCATGGCTCAAACTGGAGCAGGTGGACAATAATACTTTCTGTTTGCGACTTTGGGAACTCGGGGATCTCGCATTGAGACCACTCTGGCACTGGTCTGGGGGATTTAGTGTCGAAAAATGTACAATATTGCAGCCGTCTTTTGGGAGATTTGTCGTCCGGAATGAAAACGTTTCAAAATTACCTCGGAAAGAGACAGAAACGCCAAGTGTAATCACCCAAACAACATGAGTAAAGTGATATTTCTGCACTTTTGCGGTCAACTTCACGGTCCAGTCACGTTTTTGTGCGATGGTTAAACTTCAAGACATGGCAAGTTTAATTGCAGAGCTCAATTTGTACACAAACGAATTCAAAAACGCTTTCCAAAACAAGAAAATATGCATTAAAAGCAATTACTCTGCATGACAAAGTAGTAAAAACATAAAAAACAGACACTATTTTATGAAATGTTCTTAAAAATCCCACAGTTTTGATCTTGGATTTAAACCTAAAACAAAAGTCTCACTGCGATTCCCAAGTTCAAACTAACTTACTACTACTAACAACTACTTTAACCACTCTCTCTTCTCAGTTTCTCTGCGGTGGGATTTACAATCTTAAATGAAACGCCATGTTTAACGGCAGCGTTCCACATTAACCCCTTTGTTTGTTTTGCAGCCCGGATGTTATCCTCCTCGTTACTGAAAAGATCAACTGCTTTTTCACGCCGACGACATCAGCGATTCACAAACTTCTCTCGTGCCTTTAAAAAAATACAGTTTACATGCTCGGTGTCTTGTAATTTAAGTGCAATATAATTATACTAATTTCACACAGAATATATGTGTTTCTGCTTAAGTGTTTTGACTGTTTACTAATCATTATTTTTGCCATATTATGAGGTATTCCATGCGTGTGCACTGTTTTGGATTCTAAATTAGGGTCGATTTTTGTTTTGGATTCTCGACGCAAACGGCACTTAAATGTCCAACTTCATTTAGCCTCGTCTTTCAGGTTTAATTGTTAACTTTAATCCTCATTGTAGTCTGGTTGAGTCCTGGTTTAGTTCTGGTTGAGGCCTTAGTTTGATCTGGTTTAGTCCTCCCAAGATAAACCTTCATAATCCACGGTCTGCGCCTTAGTCCTGTTTGGACCCTTTCTTGGCTTTAACCTGGTCCGCACTTGTCCGGGTTTGGGCCCAGTTTACATTCTAATGCAGATTTGATTTGGTCCGGTTCTAGTCCTAGTTTAGTCATGGTCTTGTCCAGGTTTATTCCCAGTTTAGTCCAGGTTTATTCCCAGTTTAGTCCCGGTTTAGTCCTGGTTTAGTCCTAATTTCGTCGTATTTTCATCCTAATTTCCCTCCTATTTCCCTCCTACTTTTGTCCTACTTTTGTCCTACTTTCCTCCTACTTTTGTCCTACTTTTGTCCTACTTTCCTCCTACTTTTGTCCTAATTTCTTCCTACTTTTGTCCTAATTTCGTCCTCTTTTTGTCCTAATATCGTCAAAATTTCATCCTAATTTCATCCTGATTTAGAATATTTAGTGGTAAATGTGAACAGTGAATCTTGGTTCAGTGTTTAGTTCACTGTCCAGGGGTCTCATTTATAATGTGTAAATAAGGCGGGCCGGTCCAAACACTCGAAAGACCAAAAGTGAGGACGTTTGTGTGTAGTCTATGCGTACACTTTTGACCAGAATTCCTTGTATAGCTTTATAAATGAGACCCTTGGTTTAGTTCCAGCTCGGACTTAGGTTTGTCATCACTTTGCAACCGTATCCATGATGGAAACGGTCAGAAAAAATTGTATTCATCGTTATCTCGTAGCCAAGATCGCCTCAGACGTTAAGTAGTTTTATAAAAGTAGTTTCTTAAAATCGTCATCTTTCCTAATTATTATTATTAGTCCAACTTTGATTATCCTGCTTTATTAACCAAAAATAATACAAAATTAAATAAGCCATACCTGCCTAATAAGTACAGTATTTTTTTATTTTTATTTTGCTTCATTGGAATACTTCTCTCACACATATATTTATATTTAATCATGCCGTGTGTTCTGTTTCATGTTTAAATGCATATCTTTCTGGACTTTGGATCATTATTACAGTGACTTGGCTAAGAATATTAGTGACTCATTGGGTGTAACCGGGGGGGAAACACCAGGGCAGGGTCCGAAACCACAGTAATGTTTAACTAAAATGTGTCTTTGTGCTCATTTTGTGTGGCAATAAATGAATTTGAGCTGTGACGTAAACCAAGCCGCTCTCAAGTGTCTCGTTTGTTCATGTTTCCCCTCTGGATTTCACTCCGCGGTAAATGATGTCACGTACAATCACAGATGCAGTGTTTGAGTCGTAATATCATGAAATGTGATATGTTTTTTGTTTTTTGTTTCTGTTTTTTTTCCCCCCAGATGGTGCCGTTCGACCTTCCGCTTCACGCCGGGATATTGCCCAGGCTCGTGATCACGATCGTGGGCGAACCTGTGCCGGGCGCC
This sequence comes from Chaenogobius annularis, assembly GCA_015082035.1. Classification (NCBI taxonomy): domain Eukaryota; kingdom Metazoa; phylum Chordata; class Actinopteri; order Gobiiformes; family Gobiidae; genus Chaenogobius; species Chaenogobius annularis. The sequence goes on from BJKM01000457.1 coordinate 511,336, forward strand.
GAAAGGTCGGTGGGAGTTTGAGTCTGTGGTGTAAAATGGTGTCACGTAAACGGGTGTTTTAAGTCCGTATTTTATTCAAATTATGTTGCGTATTCTAGTTATAGACCGCAGTTTTAGATGATAACGTGAATGTTGTTTTGAAGATTTGCAAAAGTTTATTATTTGTATCGTTTTTAGGGAAAAAAATTGCACAAAAAGTACAAATAAAAATACGTATTCACTTTCAAATAACAGCATAAGGTGATATTTTTGCTCTTTTGGGTTTAATTTGACTGACATTTCAGCTCGTCTTATGATTAAACCTCAACTAAAACACTTAAATATTGTATCGGGATCCTGAAAAACGATTGAGATATTCCTTTTTTCAATATGGCCCAGCCCTAGTTCTATTGCTCTTCTTGTACTTATCTGAAAGAACAGCGGCCCCCCAACGACTAGGCCGAGGCCCAAAACCGGGCGGCGGGCCATCTGCAAACGGGCCCCAGAGGCAAAAGTCATATATTAAAATGTTATGACACCCATGAATCATTATTTTATATTTTGGACAATTAAAATTTTGATCTAAAAAGACAAGAAACAAGTCCGACATCAGGTTGAAAACTAACGTTCATCATGGTGAACGACATCAACAAACAAACGAATAATAATCTAAATAACACTTTGAGAAGAAAAAACAATTATAACATGCATCCGGACTCCAGCCCGGGTTCCGTGTTCCAACCTCTTTCACCCCCTCGAGCTGAGAGCAAGGAGGACTCTGACGAGGAGGGACCGGACCCCTGCCCAAGCCCAGTTCTAGACATTGTTACTGACGACAACAGTAACAACAATGACAGCATCTCCTTCAGCTCGTCCACTAGACGGGCCTGGGCTGGCTCCGAGCGGGATTACACCTACGACAAGCTGTTAAAACGAATGTTCAACATCATGAGAGAGAAGACCCCAGACATGGTGGCTGGAGAGAAGAGGAAGTTGGTGATGAAGCCTCCTCAGGTCATCCAAGTCGGAACCAAGAAAACCTCCTTCGTCAACTTCACTGATATCTGCAAAATGTTGCATCGTCAGCCCAAACATCTCCTCGCTTTTCTTTTGGCTGAGCTGGGCACGAGTGGGCACGGAAACAACCAGCTCGTGATCGAAGGCAGATTTCAACAGAAACAGATAGGAGTATGTGACGTGTCAATCCTGTCGCTCGCCCGAGACCATCCTGCAGAAGGACACTCGCCTCTACTTCCTCCAGTGCGAGACGTGCCACTCCCGCTGCTCCGTCGCCAGCATCAAAAGCGGGACCACAGCCCTCGTCAGCAGCCGCATAGCCGAGATCCGGGAGCTGACCCACCTTCGCTGACCCACCTCTCAGATGGCGCCAAGGCCTCCCTTTCCTGCTCAGACCATCCAGGGCCCTCGAGGGTCTTTGCTGAGATCCAACATCAAGATCAAGGACAGAACATTCCCGGACGAATACGAAGAACAGTCAGCTTGAATAGTTTGTTGTGTAGTAGCCTTTTGTTTGTACTTTATACATTTGGGACGGCTGTACAAAAGCCCCTGTAATTCATTTGTTTTCCATGCGCATGTAGTTAGTTTGCATGCTTTATACCATCACATGTGCTTTTAATTGTGTCCCTAATGCATGCCCTTTTGATTTCACATCTTGTTTTTATTATTGATCAGTGTTTTATGTTGCACCTAAATGCCGAAACAAGTTCCATTCTTTGTAGTTAGAAACGGGAAGTTATGTCACTTTGGACAACTTAGGTTCTATTTATTTCAATTCAATTCAATTTATTTTTGTAACGCCCAAAATCACAACAGCAGTTGCCTCGAGGGGCTACAGTGGAAAAAAAACAACAAAATAAACAATGTTCAAAGGGACTTGGAAATGTCCCACCATCCTGTGTCCTCAGACAGATGTCCCAAGCCCCCCTGTCCTTAGACCCTCCTTCTCGGCCAGAAAAAACTGCCAAACCTCTTTGGGAAAAAGTAGAAACCTGTAGGAGTTCCACAGTGAAGGAGAGATCCGACTCCCTCGGACGGACAGGAGGACACGCCTCAATTTGCAGATACACCGTGGAGCTAGACCCACTCAGGAGGAGAACCAGTTCTTTGAGGCTGATGAAGAACCTTTCACATGGAGCAGAGACCGTTTCTCCAGGCAGTTGAGGAGCATCTGGATCCACAGGTCCTCGATGCGCCATCTCCACTCCCGTCGGGGAAGAGGGAGGAGAAGAAGGAAAAGAGATGAACAAATTGCAAGTGAAATTAAATATTAAATATTGTTTGATAGAAAAGTAGTAAGAAGCAGAGGATCGTGCTCAAGTTCCATACTTCCCCCCCAGTTAAGGGTATATACGCCGCGGTACGAGCCCTCCAAATAACACATCAGAGAATCAGAAAGCAATCTGTGTGTACCAGTGAGATCCAGTAAAGCTTCTGAACCCGTCCTCGAGTCTCCTCATTGTTTCCCGCTCTCCGAGTGTCCATCCGGGCCTTAAGTCCTGCTCTGTGACGGCCACACACCTGAAGCAGCACCAGCCCACGCAGTCCGCAGTGATATTTCTGCACTTTGGTGATTTAATTTGACAGACATTTCACATTTGGTTTGATGATTAAAAAAGTTCATTTAAAGACATGTTTTTACACATTTCTGATGGATTGAATTATCGTCGTTGGGGGCAAAAAGCTGCAAAAAACAAATTTGTCAAAGTCACTACTAGACTTCGTTATCCCATGCCATAAGGTAAATACGTAAAAGGGTAAAAAATATGGCACTATCGGCCTGTAACCAGCGCTAGATCACTTAAACTAAAACTAACCAATGCAGAGGTGTGTAATCTGTCCCATTTGTTCACATTTATCGTGTGTGTTTCCGCGGCGCAGGTTCCAGGTGGACTTGATGAAGGGCTCGGACGTGGTGTTCCACTTAAACCCTCGCTTCGCCGAAAACACCATCGTCAGAAACTCCAACCTGGGCGGCTTCTGGGGCCCCGAGGAGCGAGAGGGGCCGTTCCCGTTCGTGCCGGGGCAGCGGTTCGAGGTGAGTCGCGTTCAGCCAAAGAATCGAAAGTTTTTTTTTTGTTTGGTTTTTTATATTGCTTTTTTGTGGGAGTGAGAGAAAGTACTGCTAAAAGTGCAGTTGTTGTTGACTAGTGTATCGTCTAATTAAAACGATTGAAAATTACTACAAAAAGTGGGCATGTCAACTGTCTACTTTATATTTAAGTAGACCAAGAGTCTTGGTCCAGATTCTGTGGACTAGGCCTGGTCACGATGTGGTTTAAGCCTGATCCAAACAGACCACCACAACAACCGGTTTAGTCTCGGTTTAGGACTAGGTCTAGTTCTAGATCTGCTGCTATGATCTGGGTCATGATCAACTCTGGGTTTGTCTGTACTCAGTCCCGCTTTTTAGTCCTGTTTTTATTTGACAGAACAGTTCCAGATGGATAATCACTGCAGCAGGTTAAGACTTTTTACGTACCGTATGTAAATATGTCACCGGAGGAAAGCTACGGGTTTATAAAAGTGTTTTCGTCTCGACGCTAAAGGCTAACATACATTAGCTTAAATATAAAACAGACAAACCTGATTTTTTTTTTATCAGTTGATGGTGTTTTAGTCGACTCAACGTTTACTAATCGACAGTTTAACAGGTTAGTTCAGTTTGTGTTAGCATTAGCTCACATCGATCGTATATTAGCATTAGCTTAGCGACAAAAACACATAGAAGTATTTACACGGCACGTACAGGTCTTAACATGCTGCCTGTGATTGATCCATCTGGAACTCGCTCTCCGCTTTGTGGTCACTATTGATCGATTGATTTTAGCGCGACGCGGCTAATTCCCCATACGGAATGAATGGAACAGGAAGTGGAGCGCCGCAGCTTTAAGGCTAACTGAACGAGCCGCTCGGTTTTGTGAAAAAGGGGCCTGATTTAATGGAATAGCCCTGAAATAAAGTAATATTTTTGCGTTTTTATGATTAATTCTGTGGTTTTTGGCGACACTTGAATCTCAGCCAAGACGTTCACATGTATTTTATCAGGTTTTCGTTTAAATTGTGGTCTGACTCTGGGCTCCTGTCGCTCCTCGTCTTGTCCCGCAGCTGAAGATCCTGGTGGAGGAGGACATGTTCAAAGTGGCGGTGGACGGCACCCACCTGCTGGAGTACGAGCACAGAGTGGGCGGGCTCGAGGAGGTGACGCTGCTGAGGATCATGGGAGACGTAGTTCTGTACAGCGCGTCGCCCAGCATGATCTGAGCCACGGTTTGTTCTCGGGGTTTTAAACGCGCGCCGGCGACAAACGGGGCTCCGCTCCGAACGTGCGGGAGAACGGACGGAATTTGCGAAAAGGAACTCGAAATTATACAAAAAAAAAATCACACTTTTTTGTTGTTGTTTTGTTTTCTGGCCATTTTCCCCCTGATATGTTTTTAAAAAGTCCCGCATTTTTGAAGAGCCATGTTTAGAACTGTCTTTCCTGATTGAAAATGGTATAAACATAAACTGCATGTGCATAGAAAATAATCAAAGTGTAATATAAGATCATTTAGTTTTATAGTTTTCGCTTATAAATTAAACGTTAAATCACCAACCTACACTATCTTCTTAATAATACATAATAATTCATTAATTTTGACCATAAAGCACATCATTTGAATGGCACTTTCATTAATTTAAGTGCTTTCACGGGCCTAATGATGAATGGACCTAGTTTGTCTTTTCTAGTTAAGTTGTTGCTTTCATGGCTAGTAACTGTATCTAGCTTGTAAGTAACCTAAACCAAAAACATGTAGGGCTAATCGATTTATTGAAAGAATAATCGTTTTCTGGACAAATTTGCCAGGAGTTACAATAAAGTTTAGCTTAAAGGACACATATTACGCGAAACGATCTTTTTTTATTAGCTTTTAAACCATGATTTAATGTTGCTCTGTCATCAGAAACACACCTAGAGTTGTATTTAACTTCAGTCACGTTCGTTTCATTCATCCTGTTTACAAGGTCCCCTTCTCCGCGCCTCAGAAAAAGCACTGCGTTTCAAATATCCCGGATCTGTGGCGTCGAAGGTCGAGCTCCAGTATCCTCTGCGCTGGTTTTGAAGTCCATAAATCATCACCAGGCTCATTCTGACCATTTCCGCCGTTAAATTGTGTCCCCTCTGCTGCCAGAAGATGGAGTTCCGACACGAATCCGGCTGAGGGAGCAGCGCCTGACTGTTTGGAAGTCACGTGCAAGTGCTTTCAGCGGATACATTATCATACGTTTTAAACACGAGATGCCAAAGCAAAGGTGCAAGAGCATGTTTAAAGGCCAATAATGAGACAAATAATGCAGAATATGTGTCCTTTAACCAGAGGTGGGTAGTACTCGCTAACTTTTTCAGGAAATTGTACTTCTTGGAGTAATTAACATACTTTTCCTCCTACTTGAGTTATATTTTCATTGAACTAACAGCCTCTTACATCATTTAAGTTTATTGCACATGACTGAAATGCTAATATCCTGATCGTTGAACCCATAATCAATGACGTATTATAATGACTATTTAGTAATATTTAAATAGTAGTGTCTAATATACAAATGTGGATGCCAAACATTACCCTGTGCGATGTATCAACACCCTGTAACGTTTCCACAGCCCGCTCGTCTCCACGGCGATGCCCCCGCTTCGCCTGGGATGTCCCGCAGCACGGCTTTGAGCGCGTCCGTCTCGGGCGTTGCAAACAAAACGCCCGCAACAAATCGTCACACGCGGGTTTAATGCCACACTGCGGGACGTTCCTGGCAAAGGCGCGTGGAATTCATTCGACACGCCTGAGAATGTGATGGAAAGCATGTTTTGTCCGGAGCCCCGTGTAACTCACTTTTACTATAATCGCCGATGCGTTTTACTTTTTTTGTCATCATTACCACTTTCCGTGTAATCCGCAGTGTTATTTTTACGCCGCTGGTAACTTTGTAGGTTTGGAAATAACTTGACTAATTCACACCGAACTTCGATATCAGAACGATAATCGGGGTGCGGCCGCGATGTGCGACCCGATGACGCCGCGTGTTCTTTCTTTTCGAGAGCGTCCGCTGCAAAAACGAGCGTCTGCACGAGTTAAAATGACCTGGAGTTCGAGGCGAGGTTTATTTGGAGGCGCGGAGAACGGCGTAGAACTTCTTCTGTGACATTGCGAATGGGTTTCCAAATGAAATGATGCTTGAAATGAGCAAAGAAATTCTCCTATTTGGTTACGAAAATGTGTTGAAGCGCGGGAGATATTGGTTTAAAAAAAAAAAAAAGCAACAAAAAACAGTCGAGGTTCAAGGCTTCAAAAACTGCGCCCTAAAAGCTGATCGTTGTCTGATCGCAGATCATTGAACTGTGATATTGACAGTTACGTCTGATAAAAGCGATTCAAAAATTGTAAGAGATCATTTTAAAGATTTTAAAGATTTTTCATGATCAGATTTCTCACATGAAAATCAGATGTTTTCTGATTATTCTTGTGGTTTTTTTTTCCTGGCCATGTTCATTTTAGTGCAGGCATGTCCAAACTGCGGCCCTCAGACCATTTTCTTTTGGCCCTCCGGCCTCCAAACAACAAAAAGTAGCATTTTGATGTTATACCAACCTAATATTACTGTTCCAAGTCTTATTAAAGGTGTGGACGATGTAAAATGCGAATCACTTCATTTTCGGGTTGTCTTTGGCCCTCTGCTCCGTATAAGTTTCAAAATGCGGCCCGCGTGGCAAAAGTTTGGACACCCCTCATGTAGTGTGCCTTGGAAACTGACGCCGCGAGTTTCTTTTTGTATTCCCTTTTCAAGCCTTCTAAAAATTAAGTTTATTATAACTTGATGAGACCATATTTTACGTGCGTCTCTTCCAATTTAATTTGTTTTATTGTAATGATTAAACCAGTCTTAAGAAACGAGACGTATTCCTGCAGAAAAATATTGCGATAATATTTAAACTACTTTTTTCCACGGACACAATAAGCCTGAAGTAGGGTAATCTAGGCTTTTTAAATGTACAATTCGTTTATAAAGTAATAGCAAAATTATGCAATATTATATTAATATTATCCACCCTCTACAACCCGACTCTTATTGTATTACTCCAAAAATACACCCCAAAATACTGCATCGATGTAGCATTTATCGTGACAGGTCAAGTCTTGGTCCAAATACATACATTTCAACATTAAAACGACAAAAATCCAAGGTATATTCAGAACTCGAGTCATTTTACTGCGTATAGACAGTGTTTTATGCAGCGGACGGGTAAAATTGAGCCTTATTCAGAAAACGCATGTGTTGCAACGCTGGGAAAAATCCTGACTTTCCTTTTACTTTGACGATGCTGGTTTGAAATAGATTTGTAATAATAAGACTAAGCCAATGTCGTTTGATAATTGTACATAATGTAATAGACTGACGACCTTTTCAGTGTTGGAGAACGTGAACTGACCGAAGACGTGTTTTTGATAAAGGGCGATGCTGATTTGTGGCTGAATAAAAACAAGAGAATGAGTTTTTACTGTGTGTTTTTTTTTGTTTTTTTAACTTAAATACATTCTTACTCGACGAAAGATCGATTAGTCGTGAAATGGCAAAAGCTCAACACTTTATCGGACCCGAACGGCATTTTTAAGACGTGCAAAATCCACAAATTATACAGAAAAGTACGACGAAAATTGTGTGTGTGTCGTATCAAAAGGCCAGATTCAACTCCGGATCAACTCCAGAATCTTCAAACATTCTTCTACTTAACTCGATAGACTTGTCAAAAGTATCGAAAATCGGACACGAATCGATGCCAAAGCTCGTATCGAAACTAGAAACTCGTTTTGAACGCGCATCGATACTGAAACGAGTATCGAAACAAGCATCGATACTGACACGAGTATCGAAACAAGCATCGATACTCAAACGAACATCGAAACAAGCATCGGTACTGAAACGAGTATCGAAACAAGCATCGATACTGAAACGAGTATCGAAACAAGCATCGGTACTGAAACGAGTATCGAAACTTGCATCGATACTGAAACGAACATCGAAACAAGCATCGATACTGAAACGAACATCGAAACAAGAATCGGTACTGAAACGAACATCGAAACAAGCATCGGTACTGAAACGAGTATCGAAACAAGCATCGATACTCAAACGAACATCGAAACAAGCATCGATACTCAAACGAACATCGAAACAAGCATCGATACTGAAACGAACATCGAAACAAGCATCGATACTGAAACGAGTATCGAAACAAGCATCGATACTGAAACGAACATCGAAACAAGCATCGATACTGAAACGAACATCGAAACAAGCATCGGTACTGAAACGAACATCGAAACAAGCATCGATACTGAAACGAACATCGAAACAAGCATCGATGCTGAAACAAACATCGAAACAAGCATCGATGCTGAAACAAACATCGAAACAAGCATCGATACTGAAACGAACATCGAAACGAGCATCGATGCTGAAACGAGTATCGAAACGAGCATCGATACTGAAACGAACATCGAAACAAGCATCGATGCTGAAACAAACATCGAAACGAGCATCGATACTGAAACGAACATCGAAACAAGCATCGATGCTGAAACAAACATCGAAACAAGCATCGATGCTGAAACAAACATCGAAACGAGCATCGATACTCAAACGAACATCGAAACGAGCATCGATGCTGAAACGAACATCGAAACAAGCATCGATGCTGAAACGAACATCGAAACAAGCATCGATGCTGAAACAAACATCGAAACAAGCATCGATGCTGAAACGAACAACATCGAAACAAGCATCGATACTGAAACGAACATCGAAACAAGCATCGATACTCAAACGAACATCGAAACGAGCATCGGTACTGAAACGAGTATCGAAACTTGCATCGATACTGAAACGAGTATCGAAACTTGCATCGATACTGAAACGAACATCGAAACTGAAGCATCGATACTGAAACGAACAAACGAACATCGAAACAAGCATCGATACTGAAACGAACATCTGTGTACTCAAACGAAACGAACATCGAAACAAGCATCGATACTGAAATAATCCCATAAACGGGACAAAGTGTGACTTGTCTTGAGCTTTATCGTCACAGCTAGAATAAGACCACAGTGTTTAATCAAATGAAAGTGCGCTCCTTTCTTCTACAGTTGTCCCATAGAAATCCACCAAATAAAATAAATTGTCGACTATTGAAAAATTTGAGTGCGACTGAAATACCATCGACTGATTAAAAAAAGCGACTCTGACAGTTTGGACTCCTCATTTTACTAAAACGGTTCAAGATTTTGCATAAAATTTAACACATTTGATCACAGTTTAAGCATTTTCTATGTTTATAATTTTACTTCCTGGTTGCAAATCATGACATCACGCTGAGAACTGTTGAACACTGGGCCAAAACCTCTCTAATTTACAGAAATATAAGATTTGTCATTTTACTGAATTCATCTTTTATCAGAAAAATGTGTCAAATCTGTCGTTTTCAACATGTTTTTCAGTTTTTCTGCACAAACTGCTGCTTGATTGGCGCAAAACTAAACTAAAATACTCGATACTTTATATTTTTAATGAAAAGCACGTCGATTGTCATGAATAACGTTTGGGTGTAGAGACAATCACCCACTAACCCAAGGCTTCGTGGTTCAATCCGATCACGCTGCTTTGTCTTGGCCACTAGAGGGAGTCATTTCCACAATAAATGGACAACGTTGAACTGTAAAATGTGTAGGATTTCGAGTTTTAACCATTCATTTTCATCCTAAAACATAAATTAAACTCTGCATATCTTTTATGGAAAGAAGAACTATTGATAAAATGTGATCATTAAGATTAAAATGTGACTATATTTTTAACGAGTTTGGAAATTGCTACTTTTTACTATAAAGGGATTTATCTTGTTTGTTTAACATGTTTATGATTTTATCTCTGTATTATGTCTAATTGGTTTAGATTGGTAATAATTTCAGTTTACAAATGTTTTTTGGTTTTTTTCGTGACGTTGAAGTTTTTTTGTAAAAAATCACAAGTCAATTAAGTTTTAGTAAAACAGTCGCTATTGTTTTTGGATAATTTAATGGCAGTTTCTTGTTATTTCTTGATCCTAATGACAAAAGGGAGTTCAAGCAATGGGTAAAGTGACTATTATAGGCCTAAATACAGCCTAAATTCATTGTATTTCTTTTTGTGATGTGAATTGTTTTAGTATTTAAAGGAAAAAATCCCACAAGTCAATTAAGGTTTTAGTAAAAGGTCACGACGATTGTTTTTCACAACATTTTAGGATAATTTAACAGCAGTGCCTTGTCGTTTCAAGACCGAAAGAGGTTTAAAAAATGGAAAAAGTGAGTGAATATATATACTGTATGTCTAAATCCTATTGTGATTCCCCTAAACCCGAGCACGGCTCCAGGCCTTTTGTCCCGTTCACTTTTGCTGCGTTTCGTGCATGTTTACAGCAGCTTGTAAACTCTAACAGTGATAATTGGATGCTTAACGTGATTATTGCGCCACGGGGCCTCGTCACAGTGAATCTGCAAAACCACAAACGGCTCAGGGCTTTTCCTGTAAATGAGAACAATGATCAAACTCAGTGTAAAAAAAAAACCCAAAAAAACCGGGTGTGTAGAATGTGTTTCGTTTGTGCACAAAACTACTGCACCTTGTGGCTTCTACTTTAGTCCCACGTTTCAGCAGTTTTTAATACTGCAATACCAAATACTAGTACTATGCCTGCCACTACTGGACTAAATCACTTGCACACTAGATTTCCCGACGTAAAAAGTGTCCAACAAGCGCCCTCGCCTCACAGCAAGAAGGTTCCAGTGTCTCCCAACGTCCCAAAAGCATACATAAGGTGAAAGTCGTGACCAAGACTGGTTCAAGATCCTTACGGGGGGAATAAAGTGTTTTAAGCATTTATAGAAGAGTATAAAAATAAATGCTGTTTGATATATTCCCAATTAAACGATGTATTTGGGCCTCAGAACTCCTGCCGTGGACACAATAAATGGATACCTTTGGAACGTACTTTTGGCGGCAGGAAAAAGGCCATCACAAAGAAATGGATGACGCGAACATCACCAACGCATCAAAGCCTGGACGGACATGGTGACGGACACGGTGACCGGTGACGGACACGGTGACGGACACGGTGACCGACGTGGTGACCGACGTGGTGACCGACGTGGTGACCGACATGGTGACCGACATTCAGACTAGATTTGGAAATAGGCAAATTTGACCGACTTTGGACTAAATGTGACTTTTATTTTAATTTAAATGTGCCGTGATTTTGTTCCTTTTTAGGGTTAGTCTACTTGTGTTCTTATTTAGATTTTCGCTCTCTGCCCGTGTTGGGTTCTGTATTGTTCTTTTTTATGTTTTATGTGTATTCTTAAAAAAAAAGAAAGAAAATTAAACAAATGACTAAAATACAACAACAAAAATCCTTAAAATGCCGGACAAATTTCCCCCCAAATGTCTGGAGTCTTTGTGAAGCTGACACTCTAGTTTTGGCCTCTGTTGTCTGATTTACCGTACTCTGATTAGAAGTGGAAACAAGCTCAGTAAATCAGAGTTAAACTGGTGTCTGGAGGTTTGGACTGACAGACACTCGTTTGATCAAATTTATTTTAAATGTTAATTTCGCTCAAATTGAGATTCGGGAACTTATTTTTATAACTTTCTTTTTACATTTCACTTTCACAAGAGCTTCAATTCACAAAATGGGACAAATGAAGAAAAGACCCGCTGGCATTTAAGGAGTATTGATGATGTTGCCAAGGTAACGTCTACATTTCATGTGAAGCAGGAGGGTCTTACTCGCGGTTACACAACACAACGTCTTGCAAATGTGTCCTTCACTCTCATATTATTCATTTTCTAAATTATTTGCGTTTGGATTTATTTATTTTCACTCAATAAATACAGAAGTTCACATAAAATGGCATAAAATAAAAGTGATGGAGTGTGGCAGAAACCCAAAGAAGCCCATCCTTAAGGCCACACATCTACAATCAATTATTTCGCTCAAATTGTCAAAAGCTTTGTACAGATGATTCACAAATGAAAATCACATTGAACAGAAAATTCTCTTTTTTTTTTTTTTTTTTTAAATTCTCTATCATTATTATTATTATTATTATATTTATTATTATTATTATTATTATTATTATTATTATTATCCAAAACCATAGATTTTTTTTTCTTTTTTTTTTTTTTTTACTGAATAATCATGATTTATCCAGTTCTGCACAATGGGTATTAATCATAAAAAGAATAATAATACATTATACGCCCTGTAGCTAATGAACTTGTGACATTGACATTGACTCCACATCCTGTTTGTCCAAGTCCGTATTAGAAACGCGTCGTTCTGGCTTCAGTGGTGCAGCCCCGCCCTTCTGTCAACACATCCTCTTTCCACTCGGGCCGAATAAAAACACGAACCCGGTCGGAAAACCACCACAACGGGACCCTAGTGATGAGAAACGGGGATTCCCAGGACAGTGAGGCGGTCCCCCAAAGTCTGCTGGACTCGTCAATATGAATGACAACTGTGGTAAAGTTATGGCCTTTGTGGGAAAATCGAGCAGCAAATATTCTCACAATAATCGTAAAATGCTAAAAAAAATTAAAAAAAATAAATAAAAAGGTAATTTCCCCCGAAACCTTGGAAACGAAATAAAAGAATCATAAAATCACAGGTTTTAGAAGCTTGAACAATAGTGGCTCTGTGTTTCTTCTGCAGTCGAACGCTGGCATCTCCTCGTCCACGTCGCGTCTCCGCTCTCGGTCTGTTGGCCCCGTGTTTTGCGTCTGTCGCCACGGTAACCACCAGCTGCAGCCAACGAGGCGAGGCGAGCGGCTGCGGCGGCCACGGGATCCAAAAATGCCATTCACAGACGGCAAATCTCGGGCCGTGCGGTCTGTCGGGGGGCGGTGTTGGGGGGGCTGTTTTGGATTTCTGAGGGGCGGCGTTCCAAAATGCCTAAAGAATCCACCGTCCAAAGTCTGGACCAGGACCGAAGAAGACCAGGCTGAAACTAGGACTAAACCAGGCCTTAAACTGAACTAACCGAACTGAACGAGAGGACTGAGCCAGGTCTTTACTAGGTCTACATTAACCTGGACTAAAACCGGTTTCATCAGGGCTAACATGGTCTTAACCAGGCTATAGGTCTGAACGTGGTCTCAGTCAGGACTAAACCAGGACTGAACTATGGGTGCAGTCACATGTGCAGCCACCACATCAAAACTGGAACTAAACCAGGACTAAACCAGGACTAAACCAGGACTAGGACTAAACCAAGACTAAACCAGGACTGTAGGACAACCAGTATGAATCACTAAACCAGGACTAGAATAGGGCCAAACCAAGTCTACATTAGGTCTAAACTGGGCTCAAACCAGGACTAAACCAGGACTAAACCAGGACTAAACCAGGACTAAACCAGGAGGAAACACTAAACCTGGTCTAGAATAGGACCAAACCAAGTCTACTTTAGGTCTAACAAAAAGACTAAACTTGATCCGATGCAGGTCTTTTTTGTACTAAACCAGGCCTAAAAACCAAACAAGAACTAAACCAGGACTAAACTTGGACTAAACTACAGCAGTCTCAGTCAAATATACTTTGATTTAGAGCAGTTTAGCCTCTATTTTTGTGAAATCAGGTCCAATAACACAATGAACTAAATTCTCATAAACAACATTACTTCATTAAACATATTTTGATTATTACAAATGACAAATTATTACGAAACATGTTTGAGAACCACAAAAACTACAAATACACCACATGGACAGTTCTCTAAACGTTTGTGCAAAGAACCAGCCTCATAATTAAAAACATGTTTATTGATACAATCCATGTCAAAATAAGGCATTAAAATGGCGAAGTTACAATTATTACGACTTCCATTATTAACTGGGCGCAGTATTTGACACGGGAGTCCAACCTGCAGAGACGGAAGGAAATGAGAAAAAACAAACACATGTAAATCAATCATCACGCGGCAGGAAATGTACCTGCTTTTAGTTGAAAGTGTGGCTCTCGGTTCCGCCGCGACCAAACCCTAGAGAACACACATTCAGAAACGTGAATTCAAAGTTTGATCATTTTATTGGTCACACTTTACATGTTTTTGTTTTTGATTTTTATCACAAAAGGAAACATTCATTTGTGAACTTGTTAAGATGTAGTTGTTAGCGCTACCCTTCCAGTGTTTGTAGACAGAACGCTGTGTGCCATTAGCATGATAAACCATTTCTGGAGTTAGCGCCTATGCATTATCAATGGGAGGGTTAGCATTAGCCGCAAACATCACAAACTATGAAAAACTAGGGCTGTTTTGGTGCTAACAACATCGTAAAAAAACATTTCTTAAATCTTGTGTTATTCTGGACAATGAAGCGCCACAAACACGGCGGGTCACAACAGTTTGATTATGTCATGTATGTTTTGTTTCACTAAGCGCCACAAATCCTACAGTAATACGTGAACTTTAGAAACGAGAGGTTAGCTGTGATTTTGGGCGTTACAAAGATAAATGGAATTGAATTGAATATTGCTCGTTATTACTCGTTGTGATGATCATATGTCTGCGCTGTCTAGAAACGACAAAATTACAGTTTTTTTTAATTTGGTGCTTTATTAAAATGAACAGGATGGACTGTTTCCATAAGTACCAGGCTATATATGTTTGTTGATATCAGTAAATATTGGTTTTGGCCACAACGCAAGATGAATATCAGCTATTTTATGTTTAAAAATAATAAAAATAGTCTTCTACAAACATGTCAGCTGTTGTTTTTGTCTTAGTTCATCAGTTCATCTTTCAGTTTAGTCTTAAATGATCCTGAACGCGTTTCAAATGAGAACTTTGAACCTTTCCGTTTCTCCTTGATCTCTGTAAACGACTCTGGCAGCTGCAGTGATATCGTCTCACGTGTTTGTGCTCAGTAAAAGTGAATGTTTTATAGCTCCTTAAAAGATTTGTCTGATTTCATATGAACCTTTTAAAGTAAAATGTACTGCTCGAGTGACGGACACAGATTTACATTATCAAAGTGTTGATACCTTTTGGTCCGAACATCGCGGCGTAGCAGGGTTTGTGACAGTAGGGTTTGCCCTCATGCTGGAAGAGAGAAAGAAGTCATATTAATACGCTCATTTAATTAAAGTAGTGACCCAAATAACTACTGTACTAAAGTAAGAGTGAAGAAGTATTCTGAACAGTTTGGACGTAAAATATATGTACAATTTTACTTATGAGTTACTGTCATTGGACGAGAAAACATGAAAAAAAGCATTAAATAATACACAGATTCTGGTGTTTTCCAAGAATAGACACAAAATAGATCACGTCTTATGGATCGGTGCAAGAAAAACAAATGTTTTAATCGTTTAATATCGGTACAATTTGATGAAATGTACATTTTTTTATGAATTTAGGTAAACCAGAAAAGGGGTCAAATCCACACAGAGCGGCTCAGAAACCAGATCTGTGTAAATCACCGCACGGCGCCTTCCATGGAATCGATATATTGATCATGTTTGCCTCGGTAACAGCTCATATTTGACCATACATTTGATGAAGGAACTGTATAAGACGTCGATTTTATACTTCATAAACACGACCTACTGTACGCGTCCTCCGATAAACACGTTCAAACAAAATGTAGCTTTTACTGATGACAATTGCAATGTAGATGTGTTCTTAGTTACAAACAAAACCCAACGATGGACAAGTTGTGAATGTTATAATTTTGGCGTTTACGATTATCCAATGAGAAAGCAGAATGAGCCTCGCATGAGTGTCTGGTTTTGCGTTGCCAGTTTCAAAGCTGAAACCCAGTGCGTTTAAACCTTCTGATCTGAATGGTAGCTTTTTTTTGTTTTTATCATTTATTTGCTCAAAGTTCAGCAAAAAAGCAAGAAAAGTACTTTTATCCACTGTAAAAGTCATTAAAGTAAAGTACTTTGTTACTGTCTACCATTGTCTACACATTAGTATTTTGTTTTTGGCGTGTGTTTGTGCTTGTGTAGAGCCTGACCTCTGCGTGTGACCCGGGGGACAGGGTCTTGCTGCACTTCTCGCACTTTAGACAGGGCCTGTGCCAGTCTTTGCCCAGGGACGTCACCTTCTCCGCTGCAAAACACACACACACAAGCACGGGCATTTTAACGGGTTTTCGGGCCGGCGGGGGTGTCGGCCCGGTCACGGGGTTCGACGCGATTAGCTCCGAGCCGAGGACAGAGGGCGTTGGGCGCGGGCCAGGGAAAACGCTGTGTCCCTACGGAATTGTAAAAAAAAAAAAGCTGATAAAACGTCTCTATCTCTGGACCGGTCTGGAGCTACGCCCCTCGTAAACACAATGAGAGAAAAGTCCAGGACAGTTTGGACCCGAGTTAAAATACGGTCAAACGCAACTACAGTTATTGTCGTCGTCGTCAATCTAAACGTTTTGCAAGTGCAGCATTCTGAATTTTAGCAGCGAGTGGCAAAAATGTATAAGATTAGAAGATGAGAAGTGACATTTTCTCCTGTAAACACGCAAAACAAACTGTGAAATGTGAAAGAGCGTCTAGAATCTTAATAACAAACGTAAAAGTCTTTACAACTCACGATATTCAGTTTGCACCAGAAGAAAGCCAAGTAAACAGTTGCGGAAAACCAGATAAACAACAGGAACGCTGCACATTTATCACTCATACAGACTTTGGGATCACACACAAATGAACTGATCACGTTTCTGTTCTTTAAATAATCCCGCGTTCCGGATTGTCTGCGTTCCGACACGTGAATTCACACTGGAGCAGCCTCACATCTCACGTCAGAACCCAGAGGGTATCCGAGTTAGCCAATCCACCACATTGGATCAAAAATGTTCAGCTGACAGTTAAAAATATTGATCGTACTCGTGTTTAGTTGCTCTCTACTGCCCCCTGCTGTCCGTGATGCGGCTCGTGCGCTGCCGTTGAGCCCCCGCAGTTAGAAATGCAGTGTTGTGCTAAAGTTGCTAACACACGGAGCTAATGGCAACGAAAGCAAAAAATTCCAATTCAAATGTTGATTTATAACTTGCAGATGTAATAACACTGTCCTGTGGATAAATGAACTTAAAATTGATCCATATTTTGGTTGATTTTTAGCACTTTCTTGGGTTTTATCGTTTACCGTTTTTCCCGACTTGACGCTAGGACGTGTAGAACCTCTGAGGAAAAAAAACTTCTCTCCGAGTTCCGACCACCGAGGACGACTGGAGCGCGGCATAAGATCTATTTTTCTGAGTCTGTTGATTGAGTAAACGATTTCTTCGCGGGGTGAGTTGAAAAGTCTCTTAAATCTCGTCGTTAGCGAACAAGCTAGCTAAGCTCTGCGCGGCCGTATCAGCAAATGAGAAGATACTGAAGTCTACAATTTACCGTATAAAGATAATTTGAGCAAAACAAAGACCCCATGGTTAATCATAATAATGAATATAATAATCAAATATTAGTTGCCCACCTCCTGAACGAGACAAGTGCAGTGACACAGCAGTTTTTATGTAAATGTGCACGTCCAGACAAAACACAGGGAAAATGAAATGCACAGAAAATGTTTGCATGTCATTAAAATGCACATGGTAAAAAAATCTTCAGAACGTTGTGGTTTACATAAAGTATTTGAATAAGACTCATATCTTTGACTGAACGCTCCCTTCAGCGCACACTTTGTCACACGTACTTTTGCGCCAACAAATGCGCGGAAATCGCCACGAAACTGTGAACAATCTGAGTTCGTTGCTTGGTAAAGTTATCAAGTGGGGAAACAGTTGCAGATGTTTCTTTTTATGTTGGACGCGCAATATTGACAACAACAACAAAAAAGGCGTCTGTGCCTTCGAACCGCTCAAGTCGAGGTGAAAATGTTCAGTTCAGGAATGTTCAGGGAATCCAAATTGCCAAAGAAACGGATATTCTTGTCTGTTACATAACACGGCAGCAGAAAAGATCACAAACGTTGACCTTCCTTCCTGTTTTCTCCCCCTGTCGTCGTCGTCGTGGTGTTTTCAATTCCTTTTCCTCACACATTTCCACAGCTTCAGCTTCTGTTTATGAATGGTTTATTTAGTTCTACGTCCTCTGGTCCGGAACTCAGAGATCTGGAGAAACCGCTCTGAGCTAATTACTACTTTTAGAGAGGAACGTCCAAACGAACGGATAAACAAGCAACCGTTTCCTCAACAAAACGTGAGCCGAGCTGCAGGAAAACACTAGAGTAGAGGAGTCTGGGAACATGCGCAACATTTACAGCCACATTTTAGCACATTTATGATTGTCTCAAGATCATCATCAAAATAAGAACAATAAATACATACAGATATTCATTTTTTGTCAATGTGTTGCACTAGCATTCATGGATTAGGGCTTTTTTCCTTTTTTGGAGGAAGAAATATATGTACATTTTAGTTTTAATTTATATTAAGGGAATTCATATTGAAATATTGACATTTTGTTTGTTTTTAGTGAGACAAACAGAAGAAGTACTGATTTAGTTAAGTAAAAGTACAGCTACAGGAGCAAAAAAAAAAGACTAAATTAAAAATAAAAGTAGCAAATATCTACTTAAAAATGTACTTTAAGAGTAAAAGTAGCTCTTACAGATTTTGAGAACTGTTAAAGTGTTAAATGTGGTGATTTTGAAAGAGAATTGTGCAGATTTTTGGCTCAACAGCACCAACGCACTTAACCTACGAATCATATGAAATGTACTTCCTGCTTTTTCAGTCCAGCTCCAAAATGCAGTGGAGAAAGTACAAATACACGCTCTCAAATGAAGTAAAAAGTATCCACTGTAAAAAAAAAATAATAATAATAATAATTTTTTAAAAAAGACATATCTACAGATTTTACTTTTCGTTACTTTGCACCACTGAAGACAAAATCAAACTTTGAAAATGCGAATATGAGGGAAATAATGGTCATATCGTATCGCTCGCAGCCATACTCTGAACCCCACATTAAATCCATGTGGTTCTAATGAATAAACGCCCTCCAAACGCAGACATGACTCGTCTTGCGTTGCTGCGGTTTAGCGGCCGTAAACCCTCCGGCGTTATTCCTCCAGATCTGTGTTTTCTTTGGCCCGGGACCCTGTTGCCAGCGGAGAATTTAGGGAGAAATGTAAGCGAGCGAGCAGAGAGGTTTTGCTTCACGTTGGGCTTCAGCTTCACTTAAAACAACTTCAACTTAAGCGTAAAATACGTTAACGGGGCACTATGGACGTTTTCTGGTGGTGAAAATATGATTGCATTGCCTGTTTTTCCTGTTTTGGGCCGTTCTGCGGACGGTTCCCGGGCGAAATACTGTAAATAATAGTAGCATCTCGTGCGCCTTTAATCTATGCGAGACAATGCGACCATTTAGCATCGCTCAGACATCATTATACCATTATTTGAGGTATAATCGAAGCGTTTTCCGCTCCAAGTACAACCTGAGAAATGATTTGGCCTTCCGAGCACCCTTAGATTCAAACCAGGTCTAAAACAGGACTATTCTTGGTCAAAAATTGGGTCTAAAATAGTATCGAATGCTCAGTTCTAATCAAGAAGGACAGAATTGTTGATTTAATAGACTCTTTAAAGAACAGCGCGTATCACCACAGTTTGAGAACCTTGAGCTTATGTTTAGAAGCACGAGAAAAGTTCCGTGATACTCCAAAGCGCCGCAAAGTGCTGCAAAGCTCTTCTCGCTCCTCCCACTGGTGCAGAGAACCCTTTTTTCCATTCGTGGCCAAGAAGATTCTTAAAAACTCCCATCAAAAACGGCCGTCCAGAACAAAAAAGCTTGAGGTCTTTGTTTGTGAACATTAGCGACCCCTTGTGGCTGGAGCTGTAGCCACTTTTGTCCCTACCGATTAACAAAAAGTCACACGAAATCCAAACTTGACTTTAGTTTTCTTGTGCAGAGTGCAGTTCGGCCAAAGTCCACTAGAGGGCTCGGTTTCCCAGTACCTTCTTCCGTTGCCGTGTTTTCCATTTTCCGTGTTCTTCTTCATAAAATAAAATCATCCGACATAAATAGAGTTTTTGATTAATCGGACAGGACAAAGAACAGAGATATGTTTTAAAAAATATATATTTACAGACCACCAGGGGAAATGTGGTCGACAGATTTAAGATCAGAAACAGACGGAAACACCCGGAAAAAGAACTACTATAAGTATAAACCGATTCTTTCACATGATCCCAAAGGAGTTTTAGGTGCCAGCTGCGTCCTCTGGCACTCTGTAAATCATTCTTCAAATATGCAGACAATTATATTAGAGTTTACGGACTCAAATGGTGCGCAATGAAAAGAAAAAACAAGACCTGAAGTGAGTCAAAAGGTTGATTTAGACTAGAATAAGCAGTTGTTTTCTTATTTAAAGTGCAATACATTTGTTTCTCTCTATTCTAATTCAAATAGCGCTTTTTTTTTTTCTTATTTTCTAAAAGGCGCCGTGATGCTAACTTTGGTGATACAGTATCGCTAATGTTGGCTGCTTTGTCGTAGTAGTAGTAGTAGTAGTAGTAGTAGTAGTGTATTTGGTGCTTGTTTACGCACTACATTTGACATATTCAGTGTATTTCATGTTACGTTTGTGCAGGTCGTGGTTTAAATGCGTTTGGTTCTTTGAAAAACGATGCGTCGCAGAATATCACGTGCAATTTATCGATTATCGTGCAAAATCGTGATATTATCGTGATATTATCGTGATATTATCGTGTATTTATTGCATATCTATCGTGTTTATGTCATGATGTTATCGTGTATATATCGTGATGGGACACAGTGATTCCCAGGCCTGATCTCTATGTTACCAGTTACCGGGTCAGTTCTGTGGAGAGGCGAGCACGCTCACAGTGAGAATGCGTGTTCACACCAGTGATTGAATAAATGCAGGAGATTAGTTTAAAGCCATGCTGTGGAACGTTCCGGGCAAAGCAATAACGTGTCCTTGGAGACAAACGGGTGGTAGATCCTTTTACACATCGCCGCCTAGTGGCCCGGCATGGTATTATTGCTAAAATATGAGTAAGCGGTGGAGTAACGTTTGTCACATGTAAAAAAGTACATAAAACTAACATTTAGCTAGTAAAGTTGAGTATATGGCACAACATAATAATCATTTACAATTTACAGTGTAGTGAGTAGAATGTTAGCGTTCACAGTGTGGCAGAGCCCCCTCTAGAAAAGTTACATACTGCACCTTTAAGTGTAATGTGACTGTCTCCCAGCGGCAAATCAAATCAATACTCAAAATCGCCTAAAGTCAAAGCGCAGCAACAGCTTAATTCAAGACATGCATGAGTATTTATATAAAAGGGTTATGTTTTTGTCGTTCATTTGTGGAGTTATGTTGAATTTACACATGAACTGGTGAATCTAATCTCATAAATCTAATTCTCGATCCAATAATCCAAGAGATTTCCAACCTCTTTTGTATCAAATTCCCCCTAAACCTTCTCACATTTTCTTTATATATTTTCAGCATATTGTCAGCTATTGCTTTATATCTTCTTGTTTGAATGATATTTATGTCTAAAATCCTTTTTTTCCAGATCATTTTTGAATTTCATCTTGTTTTGAAGCCTGACTCCATTTCAAATATACCATGGTAACTGCAATAAGTTAAACTAATATTAAAAAAACAAACAAAAGGTTCAACAAAATAAGCACAGGACAATGTGTAATTGCACTAATTAACTACAAATTCAGGCTGAAACTATAACTTTAACTATAACTAACTGAAATAACCTTCTAAAATGACCTTCAAATAGCTAAAATATCCTTGCTGTTTAATAATAAATAAATGCAGTGCTCTCTCCTTTCTGTGTGTAACATGTGCAATTTGTCATTTCCTGTTTGCTTAAGTCAGGAAGTGTTGAAATTACGCGCTAATTCTGCTGCACACAGTTCAAAACAAGTGGGTGCACGTACCGAAGTAGACCTCCTTCTCGCATTTTGGGCACTTGGGCATTTTTGTGAAAGCGTTCAAGGAGTTGTCCTCAGCAAAAACAGAAGAACGTGCAGTGAGACGTATCCGTGCGAGCCACCTGCGATAGAGACCACGCCTGGAGTGGAGATGAGAGCAGGGAAGGGTTTATATGAGAGAGGGGGAGGAGGGAGGGGAGGAGGGAGGAAGAGAGGAGGGAGGAAGAGAGGAGAGAGAGCAGGGTAGGGTTTATATGAGAGAGGGGGAGGAGGGAGGAAGGGAGAAGGAGGAAGAGAGGAGGAGAGAGAGAGCAGGGGTAGGGTTTATATGAGAGAGGGGAGGAGGGAGGGGAGAAAGGAGGGGAGGAGGAGGGAGGAGGGAGGAAGAGAGGAGGAAGAGAGAGAGGAGAGGGAGAGAGGAGAGAGAGCAGGGTAGGTTTATATGAGAGAGAGAGAGAGAGAGGGAGAAAGAGGGTGGAGGGAGAAGGGAATGGAGAGGGGTGAGAGAAGGAGAGAGAGGAGGGAGGGGGGAGAGAGCAGGAGAGCAGGGAAGGGTTTATAATAGAAGGGGGGGAGGGAGGGGAGGAGGCTGAGGAGAGAGAGAGGGAGGAGGAAGAGGAGGAGGGAGAGAGAGCAGAGAGAGGGGGAGGAGAGGGATGAGGGAGCAGGGGAGGGAGGGACGAGGGCGAGAGAGCAGGGAAGGGTTTAGTTCTGAGTTAGACCTGGTTTAGTTCTGAGTTGGACCTGGTTTAGTCCTGAGTTGGCCCTGGTTTAGTCCTGAGTTGGACCTGGTTTAGTCCTGAGTTGGCCCCGGTTTAGTTCTGAGTTGGTCCTGGTCCATCTCCTCTTCTGCTCTCTATTGGTCAAATTAAAACATGGCTGATTACATAATGACGCGTCTCTTTCCGTTTGGCGTCTTTCGCTTTGTAACGTACGTAATTACTGGATGTATTTTGAATAATAATAAATTAATAATAATAATAATAATAATAATAATAATAATAAGTGACATGGAGTTGGTTGTCTCGTCCGTCGCAGTCTGTACATGCCTAACTCTCAAATAAGTTTTAGTGAACCACAAAGCATTTAATAGAATAAACGTGTGTGTTTTGTTGACGGTTTGGTTGCTGGGTAACCATTTTCTAATTACCTCTATCCATCTATCCATCTGCTGCTCATGTCCAACCAGGAAGTAACATTATAAACTTCATCAAAATTGTCAAACTGGTAAAAAAAATAATCATATTTTAGTGAACCACAGGTGAGCATTTGAGCGAATATTTCAAATCATAAACAAAAAACCCATTATTTTTTTATTTATTTATCTGTTTTTTCTTCAATTTCTTTCTTATTTTTCTTTTCTTTTGCATTTTTATTAAAATGCTTGCGCTGTCAAACGCTCACATTTCAAAACAGAACCTATAAAGCATTAAACGTTTTAAACACGTAATCCACATGGATATTAAAGTCCCCCACTGATCTGGCGGTTGTAATCACCCGATGCCACTCTCATTACTCAGACTGGCGCATGAATCATTTACACCGGGCAAAGCTCCCATTGTTCCCAGCAGCTAATTTTAGACCCGCGATTCTTTGATACGGCTGCCCTTTCCACACGGGCAACACTTTAAGTTTTACTACAATTACTCTGTGGGCTATTGACCTTATCCAGGAAGTTAAACCACGGGCGCTGCCATTATCGCTCCACAATAAATCGCAAAAATATCGCCATCGCAAAACAACCAAGTCCGTCCGTTTCACAAAAAGCTACTGCAAATTAAAATGCTGAAAAAAGGCTGATTTTATTCACCTTTGGCCTGGATTTTGTCTCGATTAAAAATGAACAGCAGTACAGTGAAGTTATTGTGTCAAAAAGTTCACTCAGACATCTCAATTACTTCGATATCGTAGTATTTACCTGCTGTATCACATATCAACAGCAAACAAGTTATATACGAAGCCGTTTTTAAGATAGAGAAACATGAACATTTTACACATATCAACCGATGAAATATTTTAGCCTCAAGACTTTTCTCTATTGAAAGGAATTCCCGCTTAACCAGAAATGTGGGTTTTACTTAAAGTGCAGTTCAGTAACAGTCAGAAGAATATGAATAAAGGTCATTTTATGTATTTATTAAGTCATTAGGAACAAAACAACCATGTATAGTTCAACAAATCAATAAATATACAGTACAACAATAAGGTTTACAGTGTAGTTTTTTTTTTTTACTAATTTCACCAAATTTTACCTTGTTTGTAAAAAAAAAGTTTGTATAAAAGTATAAAGGGTTGATAACTACCTGCTAATTTCAGAGATTGACATTGCGGGTTAGGCCGTAGGAAACATGACCCGGGTCTCAAGACAACAGAACTTAATTTTGTGAAAAATGTCAGGAATTTTGGAAAAACGACATTTTTTGCCACCCGTGCTTAAGGCCAAATGTTTCAAATTCAGGGCCAGTTTCTACATGAAAAGCTTTGAAATGTTGAAAGAATCCTTTGGCTTTATAGGTATTTACAAAGGAGTTATTATTGCCAAGAGATTAAACTAAGCAATGCCCATTATAACTTTGACTTTCAATGGGACTAATATTGACATTATATAAAAGTGTTAATAATCTGGACAACCATTCTACTAACAACATTAACATTAAATGGGAAAGAGAAGGTCATTTTGTTTAGACAGATCCACGCACAAGAATTCTGTTGGGAAAATGTGACATGTTTTTTCATAGCACTGTGTCAAAGAGCACATTATTCACAAGGGAGTTCTGTCACTGGGAAACTGTGGCAGCAGGAGCCAAAGCACCGTCACGAGTTCAGCGAAAAAGGCCATTGCAAACAAAATATATGACGCAAACGGAACCTGAATTTGAAAATGGACACATTTAACAGACTTTGGACCATTGGACTGAACATGTGGGACTTCTTAATGAGGACTTTGTAAATAGTTTGATTGCTTTCTATGTCTTGTTCTGTGTTTTATTTTTGTTGTATAAAAAAAATAAAAAATAAAAATAAAAAAATTAATAAATAAATACATTTAAAAATATATATAAATTAAAAAAATGTAAATTTAAATAACAATAATAATAATAATAATTGTTGTATGCGAAAGAGGGATTGGTGGATTCTTTGTTAATTTAATTGAAATAGGACAGTGCTTGTTTTAATCGATGTGTATAGCTAAATTTAATCAGTTTCAAAAACATGAAACATTCAATGAACAACAAACAAACAAACAAACAAACACATTCAGTACATTAAAGGTGAGAACACAAAGTGAATGAATAATGTGCGTCTGGAAAAGCTAATTATGGCTTCATTTGCTGAGATAGTCCCTGTGGGAAGTATTTATCGTAGTTTTACATCAGTCAACTTTTAAGGAAAGTTGAAAATGACAGGAGGTAGAGCCGAGTCCTACAGTGATGTCATCACTCAGGGACGCTCCATCCAAAATGCAGAGACAGTTTACGCGCAAGAAACACAATTTTCTCACAGTTCAAACATTAATTTCACAAAATAAAGGTTATTATTTGTCAAATCATAACCATTGTGTAATTTATATAGGTTTTGGCTCTCGTTTACAATATGGTTGCTAGGTAACCTCTATATGTCACATCTGCTACTACCAAAATTGTCAAACTGGGAAAAAATAACATTTGTTTACATAAAATCTTGAATATAATCATGTTCTGTTCATGATTATATTCAAGATTTTACAAAAATGTTGCCTAGTTTCCCCCAGTTTGACAGTGTTTATAATGTTCCTGTTCATGACATCACAGTGGGATTCAGGGCTCTACTTCCTGTCATTTTCAGCGTTTATTTTTCACAGACTGCAACTTGACTATGATGACAATTTACCACATAATTATAAAAACATAAGAACCTGACCATTGTGCATGTTGTGTTCAGGTTGCGTTGTTGCTCTGCTCCATCGACTCTAGTGCGCTGTCCCTTTAACTTGATCACCGCCGTCATAAATCCAGTTTGTTTTCCATTATGACCCAGCCCTGATCTCTTTGTATGGAATCTGCAGCTTTTACGACCGTACCAACCCTGTTTGTTCAGCACCGTTATCGCTCATGCAGATTAGACGCATGCAAAACCACAGCAGTCATTCATTTACCATCATTTATTTGTTTAATTAGGATTCATTGTATAAGAACATAACTCGAGTGTTTTTTTGTTTTGTTTTTTTGTTTTTCTTTTTGAGACCATTTTCTACAGACGCATTATTGACAACAATGAAACACTGTATTGTAAGCCTACAAATGGCACGCTTTTGTGTTTGCCAACGAATTTGAATCGAAACAAATGAAGTGGACAATGAGAGTAAAACGTTGCGTCAATGAAAATCTGACAAACAAAATACATTGAATTAAAATCTTTTTCAAATAAAGACAAATAAAGCTCCGCAGCCGGCTTTAATCTGACTTTCAACACATTTTTACTTTTCACCAGCTTTACACAATTAAAGATATACTGTGGAACTTCCGGGGATGTCGCTGTACCTGGAATGTTCCACAGTGTGGCTTTAAACTGGTCTTTCTCCATTGAGACAGTACCGGGCCAAGTTACAGGTCAGATCTGTGGATAGACGAGGCCCCTCGCAGTAAAAATCCATGTTTTAAAATCACAACACTTGCAAATGCATGACCGATACGTTTAATGCAACACTGTGGAACATTTCACACATGGCAATAACATATCTGTCCACCGGAAAGAAAAAGTTAGTTTTCAACATATGCAAATCCAAAAAGAGATGGTCTTTCACAATGAGAATCACTCGACCTTTTTTAAAACTTTTTATTTTATTTTTTAACATAAAACAACAAGAACAAATGGGCGGGACTAAACTAAGGTGGTGTCATCCAACGAAAAGAGGGGTTCAGTCATTCTATGTTCAGAGGAAGACTCCCATTTTGTCCATGGTTTTTTTAATTTGTCCATTTTGAAATTGAGTCCAGCACTTATTTTTGATTTCAATGGTGAAATATGACAAACCTGGTGATATTGGCAAATGACACGCCCACACACGCCCACACACGCCCACACACGCCCCAAGCAAAGCAAATGAAATTGACCTTAACTTAACACAGACACGTTAGATCTGTTTATTTAATAGGAGATTGTAGTCGACATGTAGCACTCTTTGTCTGCATAATCCCTCATTTGTCCAGGCGTGGTCCGTGGTTGGAAAAGTTTCATGAAAGCGAGCTCATGGTCTTGTTTTCACGCGATATCCAGGTCAAATATTTCCGCACGCATCGCTCTTTTCTTGACTTTCTCAATCCCACTTCAATCATTGCAACGCGAGACTTTGAGCCCGCGCACTCTACTTCACTGCACCGCGCGGATCGTTATTCATGTGGAGTGACGTCCTCTGTGCATCGCCACGGCAACGGGGTCACAATAAACATAAACAGGAAGTGAGGACGGTACAGAGATGTGTCACTTTTGAAATGGTTAGTGCCTGTCGTTCCCCAGTTTGAGTCATTTGCCAAATTTGTCATTATATAGACTATATTTTCATTATTTAAATAGATGGTTAACATTTTCCGTTCGGTCATTAGTGTTGATAAAGTTTGTTCAGAAAGTTTCATAATGTTCATTTCTGCTAAAGACACAAACACATTAAATATCGCACTAAAATCAAATTTGAAACACTGTGGACCTATTGGGACCGTTATTTTCATTTTAAATATGCCCTGGCAAAGGCTAGGTGTTTGCAAAGAGGCCCACCTGGACCCCTGTGGTTCAAGCACACCTGAGAGTCTTTGAACAGCGCCGCCAGGGCTCCTGATGGATTTAGCATTCGTTTGAAAGACATGGTCGTTTTACATGGTGACGACTGGTCTAGTCTTTTCTGCCAAAACCCAATGAAACATAAGGTCAAAATGATATTTTTCCATAACAACGGCTGCTAACATGTTAAATAAGGTTTAGTCCTGGTTTACTCCTGGTTTAGTCCTGGTTTCATCCTGGTTCACTCCTGGTTCACTCCTGGTTCAGTCCTGTTCAGTCCTGGTTCACTTCTGGTTCAGTCCTGGTCAGTCTTGTTCAGTCTTGTTCAGTCCTGGTTCAGTCCTGGTCCGTCCTGGTTCCGTCCTTGTTCCGTCCTGGTTCAGTCCTGGTTCAGTCCTGGTTCCGTCCTTGTTCCGTCCTTGTTCCGTCCTGGTTCGTCCTGGTTCAGTCCTGGTTCATCTGGTTCCGTCCTGTTCGTCCGGTTCAGTCCTGGTTCCGTCCTGGTTCCGTTCCTGGTTCCGTCCTGTTCCGTCCTGGTTCCGTCCTGGTTCAGTCCTGGTTCATCCCTCGGTTCCGTCCTTGGTTCCGTCCTGTTCAGTCCTGGTTCAGTCCTGGTTCAGCTCCTTGGTTCCGTCCTGGTTCAGTCCTGGTCACCTGGTTCAGTCCTGGTTCCAGTCCTGGTTCACTGTCCTGGCTTCGTCCTGGTTCAGTCCTGGTTCAGTCCTGGTTCACTCCTGGTTCAGTCCTGGTTAGTCTGCGTTCATCCTGGTTCAGTCCTGGTTCAGTCCTGGTCAGTCCTGTTCCTCCGGTCCTCCTGGTTCAGTCCTGGTTTCAGTCACTGGTTCCGTCCTGTTCAGTCCTGGTTCAGTCCTGTTCCGTCTGTTCCTCCTGGTTCCTCTTGCGTCACTGGTTCCTCCTGGTTCAGTCCTGGTTCAGTCCTGTTCGTCCTGTTCCGTCCTGTTCACTCCTGTTCAGTCCTGGTTCAGTCTGTCACTGGTTGCTGTTCAGTCTGGTTCAGTATCTGGTTCAGTCTGTTCAGTCCTGGTCATCCTGGTTAATCATGGTTATCGGCGCCTGGTCATCTGATTCACAGTCCTAGAATAAGCCGTCAGAAACACATTTTTTGAAGTGCGATATATTGTCAGAGAAAATACCGCGATAATTGATATCTTGACACTTGTTATTGACCTGAAGCAGACAACCAGCCAACGCTTTTCAAACAACGCTGTCATGAAAGACACGAGCTGCAATAAACTAATAACAGATAAAACGCAAGTAAAAGTACTGTAACTTTTGTATGCGTGGATACTTTTACTTTTGCTCCACTTCATGTTTTAACTGGACTTGAAAGTAGAAGTATTATTTTTTCAGGGATATTTTTTAGCACGTTTTGAGTTCCAAGTCTCAGCTTCGGCCAAACGAAAACATCGACATCAAATTCACCAAACTAAAAGTATTTCAAACGTGTCTTTGTTATAACCAAGAGCTGCACAATTCTGTACCAAACCTGGTCTCAAAATCTGTGTAATTTATTTTTTTTTCAAACGGTACTTTTTGAAGATTTTTGAATGTGATACTTATACTTTACTTGAGTATCTTTTCCCACACCGTTTCTACACTTTTACTTAAGTAACAAAATTCAGTACTTTTTCCACACTAAGTTGATATCTAAAGTATACAGTTTATGCAATAATTCTGGGATAAATAAATGAATCCAATTTATTATTATTATTATTATTTGTTTGTTGTTTTTGTTCATCATTGTTATTATTATTATTTATGTTATTATTATTATTATTATTATTATTGTCATATATTATATCATTATTGTCATTATTATTATTATATTATTATTATTATTAATTATTATATATTAATTATTTATTATTAGCCTTCTGTATGTGTGAGTATAAACATAATAAAGAAACCCATTCCACATTATTATTTTACTGTTATTGATGATGCTTGGCCAGTTTTTGCATATTTGTCCACAAAACCACAAAAAACATCACCTTTTAAGTTTGGGCGCGATGTAAAATGTCCCAAATACCATGTGAACTAACTCAAATTAAACCGTCACATTACACTTCCCTAATCTTCTTCTTGGACCTTGTAATTTAAGGCCCGATCCTTTGTCCCACATTTGCTGCTCTGTTATTGCCTATTAGTGGCCTTTTCCTGAGCTTTATTAATAAGAGACCAGTGCTTTACCCAATGGGCCATTTTCAATAAAACCAGGCAAGTTTTGAAGTGCGCTCATTACTGCTCATCCGAGACACTAAAGCGGGGTCCGGTGGTCTTCTAACCGGCTGCTGCGGTTTACCCATAATGCCTCTCTGTCCTCTACTCTGTCATTACACTTAAGGAGCGCTCCAAACCAGAAATTAGACCAGATTAAGTTGGACATACGTAAGGACATCGGAAGAGAAGAGGCAGCACACGGTAGAGGGGAGGCGAAAAGAACAAAACAAACTGGGACGGCGCCGGCATGAAACGGTAAGAAAAAAAAAACAAGAAAAACAAAAGAAAGAGTCGGGTAAAAAAAAAAAAAACAAAAAGGAAGAAATAAGCCAATAATCAGAATGAAAATACAAAATAAAAGCAGAAAAAACGGGCGCGGCCGCGGAGCCGGGGGCGGTACAGAAACAAAGGAAAAACAAGAGGCAAGCAGGTGGTGGTTTTGGATAGGAAACAAAAAAACAGCAGTGTGAGACCTGAGGTGTGGGAGTAGGAGGCAGAGAGAGAAGAGAGGAGGCGAAAGGAGACAGGGTGGAAGAGGTAAACAAGAATATAAACTATAAAGTATAATTAAATAAAAAAATAAACAATAGAGGAGGAGAGGAGGTGAAGGGGGCAGTAGAGGATCGCCGTGTGAGAAGTGACGTAATGACGGTTGCGGTGGCGGGAGGAGAGGACCACGCTTTGGACGAAGAGAGGAAGCGAGAAGAAGAAACAAGCGACACAGCACAGTGCGGGCCTTCGGGTTCGCGGGAACAGAAAGAGAGAAAGAGGAGGCGCCTGAAGGAGAAGGAAGGCAGCAGAAATGAGAATGAGAAAGAGGGGAGAGGCCAGGAAGGATCGCACAAGGGCACACTAGACATGAGGCTGGTAAATAGCAGAGGGCGTCGGGATAGCGGGAATGGTCGGATGGGGATGGCGGCGCGGGGGGGGAGAGGGTGAGGTGAGGAAAGAGCAAGAGAGGAAGAGGGAACGAGAGTCACCAGGAGGGAAAGGGGGAAAAGGCGGGGGGAGGGGGGGGGGGGGGCGGAAGGCGGGAGGGGGAGGGCGGGAGTTCGGTGGAGGGCGGGAGTGCGAGGAGAGGAAGAGGGGGGAATAGAGTCACAAGGGAGAGGAGTGAACGTGGGAGGGAGGAGGGAGGAGAAGAGGAGGAAGGCAGGTGGAGGAGGAGGGGAGAGGAGGGAGGAGGGAGAAGGAGGAGAGAGGAGTAGGAGAAGGAGGAGAGTAGAAGGACAAGGAAGGGAAAGAGGAGGAAGAGGTAGGGAGTGAGAAGGAGGAGAAGGAGGGGAGAAAGGAAAAGGAGAGGGAAAGAGGAGAGGAGGAGGAGGAGAGAATGAGGAAGGAGAGGAGCGAAAAAAGAGAAGAGAAGGTAAGGTAGGGGGATAGGAGGAGGAACCCGGGGAAAATAAGAGCGCTGGAAAACAACAGCAGTTCATGAGAGGTGGGTAGCGGAGGTAATGTAGGAGGAGAAAAGAAAAAAGAGGCAGGAGAGGAGGGAAAAGAGAAGAGGGAGAGGAGGAGGGCAAAGGGAGGAGGAAGAGGATGGGGTGAAGAAGAGGAGGGGAGGATGGAGGGAGGGAATATGTGGAGGAAGAGGCAGAAGATGGAGGAGAGGGAGGAAGAGGAGGGGGAGAAGGAGGGGGAGGAGGAGAAGGAGGGGGGAGGAGAAGGAGGGGGAAGAGGAGGCAAGAGGAGGAGAGGAGAGAAGGAGTAGGAGGGAGGGAGGGGAGGAGAAGGAGCGAGGAGGGTAGGAGGAGGAAGAGGGAGGTGGAAGAGGAGCAGAAGAGGAAGCAGGAGGAGGAGTATAAGTAGAGAGTGGGAGTATAAGTAGAAGTAGTAGGATTATAAGTAGGAGTATAAGAGGAGTAGAGCGAGCATAAGAAGGTGCAGTAGGAGTATAAGGAGGAAGTAAGAGTAAGAGATAATTAATAGGAGTAGGAGGAAGTTATAAGTAGGAAGTAGCAGTGAAGTATAAGTTAGGAGTAGAAAAGATAAAGAGAGTATAGGAGTAGCCAGGAGTCATAAGTAGGAGTAGTAGGAGTATAGAGTAGGAGTAAGATAAGAGTAAAGAAGTATATCGAGTAGCAGGAAGTATAAGTAGAGTAAGAGTAGTAATAGGATAGAGGGAGGAGAGAGCGAGTAAGAGTAGTCGCGAGTGAGTAGAGAAGTAACAGGCAGTAGAAGTAGTAGAAGTAGGAGTAGTAGGAAGTGTAGTAGGAGTAGCAATATGTAGTGGAAGTAGGAGTAGCAGGAGTGAAGTAGTAGAATAGGAGTAGCAGGAGTAAAAGTAGGAGTTAGTAGGCAGTAGTAGGAGTAGGAGGTAGCAGATGGAAAGAGGTAGGGGAAGTAGCAGGGAGTATAAGCAGTAATAGTATTTAGGAGTAGGAGTAGAATAGTAGTAGGCATAGGAGTATAAGTAGAAGAGTAGTTGTTGTAGTAGAAGGAGTATAGGAGTATTATTAGGCGGATTGTAATAATAGGAGTAGGAGTTGTATTTGTAGGAGGAGTTGTAGGAAGTTAGTAGTATTAGTAGTAGGAGGAGTTGTAGGAGTAGTATTAGTAGTAGAGGAGCAGTAACAGTGGTGCAGACGGCTCCTCTGATGGTGTTTTCTCGTCTTTTTTTTTATAAACAAAACAAAACGAAAGCATAGAACACGACACAGAGAGAACAAAAACACACAAGCAAAACAAAACATCCAGTGCCTTTTAGGCCTACTGTTTTGTCCGGCGTATGAGTTCCATTTGGTCCAAAGGTATCCATTTATTGTGTCCATGGCAGGAGTTTTGAGGCCCAGGTACATGGTTTTCCACAGTTTCTCCAGCAGTTAGTATTTCCCTGTGAATATTGTGATGGTGCTTTTCTCAACTGGTTCATCTGTACTCAGCCTATTGGTCATATTTAGTGTGTGCGAGTGGGTTTGCTTTTAATGGACTGTAAAATACTTTATGTTACATCCTTTTGTACGAAAAGCGCTTCATAAATAAAGCTTAAATGATAGATTGATAGTACTATAGCAGCAGTGTAACTTATGGATGTCAAAGCTTATTTTATGACCTATTTTATATATATATTTTTTATCTTTGCTGTTGTCATATACTTACTAAAATATAAATTAACTTTTTTATTTTATGTGCGCTAAAATGAAAAAGTGCCCCTTATTTGGACAAAACCGGACCACGTGTGCGCTCTGAGCCTCGCATACCAGCAGTGAACGTGTTTGTAATTAATCATGAAGGCAGCGTCTGTTTTTGTTGGTTCGTTAAATTTAAAAGGGCCATTATCTGCAGCAGATGGATTTACTTCACACAGAGACGAGGATTAAGGTTCGGGGGGGCGCGGGTGGGAGTACGCATTACTCATCGCCGCCAGGATGGGGCCGAACTGTGTGAAATGAAGTAGTTAACAGTAAGAATACCAGACCTTTATGAGAAATTATCAACTCAACAGTGAGCGCACACTGCTTGGTTACAGATGGAAAACAACAAAAATGGACATTCGTTTTTTTACATAGTTGGACCTTTAAACTCTTAATATGAAACATTTTCTAAAAGTCTTTGCAAAAATGAACGGGTCGAGTGTGGTTTGAGCTTGTCCACCGCCCGCTTGTTATCTTGAAGTTATTCGACAAGAGATCTTTTTAATGGCTTCAAAATAGCTTGAGAAAGCAGGGTTGCCTCTCCGCAGATCTGACCGGTAACTTGGCATGGTTTTGTGACCTGCTTGGACATAGTTTGAAGTCCCTATGACAGGTTGGACGACTCAATGAACTAAAATGCAGTTAAGATGAATATATTTTGAATTTTGAATTTCACTTCCTGTTTGTAATTGATGACATCACACTAGGAAATTACCCAGAACACACTGGGCAAAAATATGTGAGAGCGACTTTATTTTGTTGAATTAATGTTTAGAGGGTCAAAAAAGTTGTTTCTTTGTCTAAAAAAAAAAATATGACTGGAATGTGTGTCCCTGCTGTGATGTCACTTCCTGTCATCCACAGATTCCACAGATTTTTCCACGTTTTCTCCACAAATACCCGCCCGATTGGTGTAAAACTATAATGTATATTTACAACAGGTATAAATACACCAAATAACGGCAAAATTAGACAATCGTAAAAACCTTTCAGAGGCACTTTAATGACATACTGTGGAACATTCCAGTCTTTTTCAAATATAAGAATGTAACCCAGAAGTACAGCAGTAAGAATGACAAGCTTATTGATTGTAATAAAAATTGCTGTGTCACATGACCATTACAGTACATATTAAAAAATTAAGAAAAAATAAAAATAAAAATACATATCTGTATAAATTTAACGTACATAAAACAATGCACAAAAATGAAAATAATGGCACATGTTTGGGTACAGAGCTTCCACGGAGAGGGAAAGTTGTCCACTCTAACATCTTATGACAGGGAAATATACATAGTTCAGGGGTCTGGAAACTGAACTCTGAACCTTCCTACTTGGATGTTCCTTGCATGTTCTGCCTGTGTTTGTTTCCTTTGGGGGCTTTGGTTTCCCCCGTTCATGGATGTCAGCGTCGACATTTTGTAGACTTTTCACTATTACAAAGGCAAAATGTTTATCAGTTGCTATGGCAATGACAATTATTCTGAAACATGGGTCCATACCAAGACCCTGGTTTAAGATCTGAGTCCTCAAGCTGGGACCTGACCCTTTCTCCATCCCAGAATGCAGATGTTGGCCCCTCGGTCTCTGGTCACCGTCTGGGCTCAGGCGGTTTTCCCCCCGCGTCTGGGCCTCGCGGCGTCGCCTCCTGTTGCGTCACTTCCCTCAGGTCGGAGCAGGAACCCGGGTCCGTCTCCTCCGGGCTCGCTGTTATCAGGGTGAAACTCCTTCACAGCTTCACACGGTCCAGATCCGTCTCTGCTCGCTCTATAAATACCCCGCGCTCCAAAGCCTGTAAGCGCTTTTTAGCAGAATCAACATTCCACTGGAACAAGTGACATTTTCATCCTTTGTTTTTCTCACTCTCACTACGAATATGGAAAGGAGATATATTATGCAAATGTCTGCTTTTATGTTACAGCGGTTTTCCCTCAGTTATAGTTTTCCTGGTACTTTGACTGATGTTTGAGTCATCTTTTATTGTGCTGAATGTTTCCCCCAATCTGACCCCCGAGTCGCACCGAGTTAAACAAACGTCATGTATTTTCAGATAAAACTAAACCCAAAAAGCAGCAACAGCAGCAGAAAACCAGCGCTGGAGTTCTGCAGTCAATTCTATAAACGAAATATAAAACAAAGAACGAAGAAGTTTGTCATTGTTTGAGGGTCGCCAAAAGCAAGACCAGAAAACGTGAATTTTGCTTCGATTGTTTTATTTTTAAATTGTTTTGTTGTATCTTATTGTTAGATTTTGTAAATTTTTTACTGCTAACTTACGATGTGGATGTTTTTATTGATTTATTTTGAAGTCGTGACCGGCGCACTTCCGGGTTAGCGTGATGTTGCCTCCTGCCAAGTCCATCTTCATCAAATATAAATCTTTGCATGAATCAAATCCATGATCAGAATCAGAAAGAATCAGAATCAGACGAAGGTTTATTGACATTTTCAGTGAATAAAAACAATATTTACAAACTGTCTTCGGGGATAAGCTGCAACATGAAACAACAAATAAATAATAGCAAAATATATATATAAAAAAAAGAATAAGGCATGAATGAGAAATCGGGTTAGCTAAATAAGATTAAAAGAATTTTTACTAAATACTTTGACTGAATATTTACACACAATTTACAGTTTAGTCAGGCAGAGTGCAAAAAGTAGCTGTGCAAATGGACAAGTTGTTAACATGATTATCAAGATTATTATTAAGCTATTATTATTATTATTATTATTATTATTATTGCTGAAAACCAGACAAAAATCATAATATGTCTTATTTTAGCGTTTCACAATAATAAAGTAAAACATTGCGGTGAAATACTGGAGGAAAGTTATTAATTTACTAACATTCGTCTTTGGTTTGGTGTTGGTGAGTGGTGGTTTGCGTGTTCTCCCTGTGTTGTTGTCCCGCCCTTCAGCACAACTGGGGTCGAACCTGGGCGATGGTGTCCAAGGGAACCAGAATGTGCCAGAATGTGCTCTCAGCTGGAGGATCACAGCGCCTGGAGGAAACCCAGCCAGACGCAGGGAGAACATGCAAACGCCACGCCGAAAGGATGAACCGCCGGTCCGGTAATCGAACCCAGGACCTGCTGCTGTGAGGCGAGAGTGGCACTAACGCTACGATCAGTCAGAGCTTCATTTTGTCTGCATTTTTGTGCTTTTTGCTAGCTAACGTGACCTCGCTAGTTAATGGACCTGTTGTGTTGGGCTTCTCTTGCTCTCTTGCTGTCTTTGTTGCCCTCACGATATGGAAAACCGACCATTTAGACTTCTAAATGCAGTAACGTTCGGTCAAAGCGACAAGCAGCGGCGTTCGACCCGAGTCCTCGCGCAGTTTCCGTGTGCGTTTGGTTAGCATTAGCCAACATCATGATTTCCACGGCATCTCCTCCGCTCTTGCTTTTGTCAGCCGTGCTTTAACCGGGACAACATGGCAAAACACTACCGCCGCATCCTGTCGTTACGTGCACTTCTGCTTCAAATAGTCACCCCAAATTACTCCCAATTACTTCATCATTACAACAGGAGTACTTCATAAACGTTGTCATTAAAGTCGTCTGTTGCTGTTGGGCGACGGCTCGTGAGAAAGAATGTGAAAGAAAAATAATGGAACGGGGCAAACCCCAAATAACAAAATGGAGGCTTCCTTGGTAACGGCCGGTTGTTTGTTGTGGTTACAGTTGCTACGGAAACGGAAACAGGAAGCGAAAGGCGGGAGGAGAGGAGGGCTCGGACGCTGCGAGACGATTTCCTTTTAAAGAAGAGAAAAAGTTTCCGCTTGAAAATACGGTCCGAAAGTATGTGAGTGACGTCTGTCTGTCTGTAACTGGGAGGAATGTTGGAGGAAACTGTGAGGACTGTGGGAAAATATAGAAAGAGCAGGGGAAGACGGGGGACGGGGACGAAAACCCCCGGAGCTCGGAGTGACGGTTTGTCCGAGTTTCTGAGCTCTGAAGTCGGGGAAAAAAATATCCAATTCGGTTCATTTGGGTTGTAAATGTAAACTGGAATGATCTTCTGACTCATGATTCATCTTGGAAACATTTTGAGAAGCTGAATCCAACATGACAAGTTGAAAAAGTCTGATAGTTGGTTGATTTGTTGGATCAGATTTGTCTGTTTTCATGATAAATGTTTCATCAAAAGGTCCGGCCCATGACTCGTCTTCCAAATTTAAAAACAGAACAAACAGGTTTAATTCTGGGTTAGCTCTAGTTTAGACCTGGTTTGGTCTTGGTTTAGGCATTGTTTAACTCTGCTTTAGACCTGGTTTCATTCTGGTTCAGTTCTGGATGGGCAATTTTGAAAAGCTGCTGGTAAATCATTTTGCATGTTATTTCTCACAACAATCTAATGTTATTTTATTGCATTAACTCAATCAGTGTTTGGGATATTTAGTGCGACCCAAAATGTTGTTGCATTGTCGTGTTGTCGTGTTGTCGTGCCCTCCAACAAATCTGTAAAGTTGAATAGCCCTGGTGTAAAACTTTGATGATCGTGAGCAAAAACAATCATTTTTCTTTCTCAATATCGGCTCAACAGCATGGTTTAAAGTTAAGATGCGGGTTTATTTAGATAAAGGCTGAGGTTCAGGTTAAAGGTTGTTGTCAATCAAAGCATTCGTTTGATTACATGTGTTTTTATTGCTCAAAAAAACACTGAAAAACGTAGACTCGTAACTTGATGACTATTTTCCACCGATGCCGTCAGTAACGGCCCCTCTTTTACTGTACATTCAAATGGAACAGATGAAGTAATCTGCTTTTCCATCCTCTGACAATGTCTCTAAAACACTTATTGAATAAAACTCTGGATCTGACCTGGAACTAAAGATCTGAGCCCAGTTGGACTCAAATACTTCCATCTGGTCCCAAAACATCTTTAAAGTTTGAAATCTGGAACCATTCACAAAGATGTACTGTGCAGACCCGTCCAAGACTGACATATGTCCTATAAACCCACAGACAGTCGAAATGTATGTTTTAATCGACTAAAGATGCACTGTGTAACTTTTTTTTTTTTTTTTAAAGGAAACATATTATGCTAAATCGACACATGCTAATATCAGAAACACGCATGGAGTAGCATTTAGCTTCATTTACGCTAGTTTGATGAATCCTAGTTGGAAAACTCTCTCCCCTCCGAGCGTCAAAAACACTCTTCGATAACTGACGTTTTCTTGATCTGTTCTAAAACATGAGATGCCAAAACTAAAGGTACTCAAGAGCACGTTTAAAGGCTAATAACAATACAAATCATGCCTAATATTTGTCCTTTAAGTGTGACGTCACTTCTGGGTCCGAGCAGCGCCGTTTTGTAAAAAAAGAAAAAAAAGAAAAAGAGATCAGCAATCAATATAAACAGAACAGAGAAACGTTTTTTTATTCTATGTTGTATGCTAGTTTCATATAAAAGAAATTAAACGAGCTGTACCTGATGTTGACCGTCTAAAAACATGACGAACAGCGCTAGTTCGTTATAAACAGTTTGCAGCCGTCCAAAGTTATTGCTCACTGACCGACTTCATTACGAGCATCCAATTTATTCACAGTTGAGGTTTTTTTTACTGCTTTTGGCAACTTTCAGAGCAGAATTTACCGTCACAATAAAGCTAACGACAACTAGCATGCTAACGGCACAGCAGCACTTCCTGTTTCGCTGAGAACCAAACGCTCTTTAAGTTTGTTTTGAAGCTCACGGCGGCGTCACGTTGACTGAAACGAGATAATTTGTGAAAACTGCAATGAATCTAAATTAGAAGAGACACATTCTAACAGGAAGTGACAAAAATGTGGAGAAACGTTCACAGAATGAACATTAACTCTTAACTTTTGAACTGGTTTCTGTATTGTGTATTTATGTTCAAAATCCACTTTACAATAAATCCAGAATATTAACTTAAAAAAAATAAAAAAAATTGACCCTTGTTGTTGCTAATAATATATAAATGTTTGTGCAATGCTAACATAGAGGACACTCCACAATAAACACATTATAAAAGTAAACAAACACAAACATCATAATTATATGACTGTGTAATCCTTTTTATGTCTTACTGAAATCTCTTCCGTTTCTCTTTCTCAAGTAGGATCATTTTCCATTATTAGACAATTTATAATAGTCATTTATGCAAATGTTCATAATTACGATCCGAGTCAAATCAATTACACATGTAGACAATCTTATCTATGTATTAAAAAAATTTTATTCATGTATTTATTATTATTATTATCATCATCATTATTATTATTATCATTATTATTATTATCATCATTATTATTATCATTATCATTGTTATTATTATCATTATTATTATTATCATCATTATGTATTATTATTATTATTATTAGTTAGTATTATCATTATCATCATTATTATTATTATCATCATCCTCATCATCATCATCATTATTGTTATTATTATTATTATTATCATTATTATTATTATTGTTATTATTATTATTATTATTATTATTATTATTATTATTATTATTATTATTATTATTATTATGTTTAAATTTAAATTATGTAAAAGTTAGATGTGCTTGTTTTCTATGTGAAAAAGTTCCCGAGTTAGATCGTTTTTAGAAATATTATTATAAATTTACCTTTATGATTTACTTTCCACAAATGAACAAAGGCTTTTATTAGCAAAACTGAGAAGAGTTTTATCCCAACTTTCTGGTTTACAAAGGTTATTTCACGTCCTCAATTAACACTATTCTATACTGCAATACAAGCTTGTTAAAAACGACACAAAGCCTTTATTTGTGAAAAGCACATGCTCGTATTGATGAAAAGATCTCAGAGTTGGATAGAGCAATTGTGAGAGCCATTATCATAAATTACAGTCCCAGACAGACTCGAACTCTTTCCAACACAAACCATTTAAGCGGCCGCTCTAATGGAAAACCCAGACATCCCTGTGTACTTCTATTGTGTACATATTTTAGTTCTACTGCAGTAATCCGGGCGCGATCCAAGCGGCAGCGGGGACATGACAACTCGCGTACGAGCTAAATATTTACTCTGTTTGGTTTGGACCAGGTTTCGGGCTCTTTTCATTCAGCACAATTCACTCTTTGTTCCGCTGGAAACGTCTCCAGAAGAAAGTCAATAAATTCACAAAAGTGCGTTTCCATTCACTGTAAACGGAGCAGAATGTGCAGGCTTTTTCCATCCGCGCCGCTCGACAGCGACGAAGGTCACGTTTGCGAAATGTTGGACGAAAGTGTCACGTTTTATAACCTGTGTAAATAATGTTATTGTTTTTAAAGAGTAGAGAGATTTTAGAAACTTTGACCCGTCCCATAGGTTTAAAAACGATGACAAATATATGTTGTTTCAGCAATTTACAATGAAAAAATGAAACTTGAATGCATGATTATGGATATATTTCAGGATATCAGGATGAATTAGTGACTTTTAGTGATTTTTAGGAGCAGTAAAATATCAACTCAAAATGACTTTTTGATCTTTTTACTTTGTCGTAATGTCAAAAATGCGTCATACAAGTGCTGCTTGAAACGTCTCGTGTCTGAAGCCCTTTTCCTCTTCATTTTAGATACAATATGTTTTAATGACGGTTGGTTTGGCATTTTATCCTTTAAATCTACTCAAATCTACTTAAATCTACTGAACAGCCTGATGGTGTTTCTTTAACTGGTTCATCTGTACTCGGCCTTATGTTTACCTTTAGCCTCATTTACTGTGTGTGTGTGTGTGTGTGTGTGTGTGTGTGATTGATTGATTTGTTGAAAAGTCAGGATAGTTCGATAAACATTGAAAAAGCCTTTATATTTAACACACTTTAAATTGTAATGTTTTGTTGTATTTTGTGCGAAGCGAAAACTGGAAAACTATCATTTGAACGTGCAAAACATCCTAAACATTTACACACATCTCCGACACTGTGTGCGGCCGAGTTCGTTTTGCATTCCATGATTTTTGTCCCCCACACACTTTGAATAGTGAAAAACCACCAGCTCAGGCCACTAAAACCAATGGAATCTATTTTTAAAAAGCCATAAACATGTTTGAAAAAGAGAATTTCACCATTGCACAGTAGTAAACAAATGACTGAATTATTAGATTTTTTTTTTTGCACCAGATTGTGATAGTGAAAGGGACTAATTATTAGCATAGTCTTCCTCTCTGTCCACTTTTGATTTGCACACGAAAAAGCAGGAAAACCAAGTCCGTGAGAACTTTTAACTCATTTCACTGTTTTGTGTTTTTTCTTTTCCTTTTTTGTTGTTTTTTTTGTAATGTTTTGTAATTTCCTTGTGTTACTGACAGGGAAAACTGGTGGAA
Organism: Chaenogobius annularis; assembly: GCA_015082035.1. NCBI lineage: Eukaryota > Metazoa > Chordata > Actinopteri > Gobiiformes > Gobiidae > Chaenogobius > Chaenogobius annularis. The sequence continues at coordinate 552,780 of BJKM01000457.1, forward strand.
ATTAGCATCTTTGTTATATTCTGCCATATATACACTTATTTTATCAATCAAATACAACCACCCAAACTGCATTTTTGCACATTATTGCAGATTTTTTTATGTTTTCTGTCACTTCATCCACTTTACGTTTACAAATTACCATTATATTTTCAGGTAAAACCCAACTCTAGTTCTCCAAAATGATAAACTTTGGTGTTGTCGCGAAATGCGTTGCTTTCGCGCTGGCATATGGGCATTTTGCAATTGCAAGCGGAGGCCTTTTCACCACGCGATCGCAACCGACGGCGCCACGTTTTGGTCATTCCGTTTAAAAGAGAAGAGGAATGCCTCGACTTTTCTGCCATCGCCCGAAAACGCCGGCCTGTTTTTCTTCATCGCACACGAACCGTTTTTGTTTTTTTTACAGCTCGACTCCGATTTATCTCACATTAACTTTAACTGCATTGTAACATTCCCTTTGAGTGCGTTGTAGCGGGTGTTTTTGGGAGCCCGGTTACGGCGCTGTATAATTTTTTCCAATGAGAGTCGTGTGGAAAAGTACTATTGATTTTTACAGAAGCAGCAGATGCCAGTAAACGCCACATTGGGTTAAACGCCCCATTCATCAGGAGCTGGAGCACTCAATGTTCAATAATGTGGCGATGGGCTATAAATATGACAGTGTTTGGAGGCGGGTCAATGTTGTGTCACCTAAAATGAACTACGGTACTTACTGTGTCTCCTCTGCATCGTCTCTTCTCTGTGGGTCTTCCTCTAGGCCTCGCGCTTTCCCGGTTTGTATTCGTCCTCGTCCATCTTCAGCGCCCTAAACATCTCAATCTGGAAACGTTGTCTCCAAAACATTTCAAGCCCACTCCAGACCAAAGGAGTGGGCTTTAACTTTAAATCCAGACTGAAAACCCATCTCTTCTCCCATTAAATGCGAGCGAGACAATCTCTTGGTGTTTCACGTACATAGTTGTCCTTTAATCTCGTTTTATGCGGACGTCGTTTTAAATGTGCTGCATCAACAAACCTGAGGTGAATTGTACCGTTTGAGCGCAGGGGGCTGCGACTGTGCCCGAACCAGAAAGCAAAGGCAAATTGGAGGTGAGCCTCGGCGCTTCCCCTGACACCTGGGGGCTCAGATGCCACCAAGAGAGAACCAGGGACCAAGGACGGACCATAAAGCCTGTGGTGAAACTGGAGGAAAAAGCACTCTTCACGGACCGGCATTGTTTGTGGTGAGGAAGAGCCGTCAGGAGCAGTGCGCACAATCAGTGAGCCGGGCTTGGGCAGGAACCCCCCACCCCCCTCTGCCGTTCATGTTTTAGGTGGGATTGAAGGAAACCCCCGGACACAAGCGAAAAGCGCGAGCGTCTGAGAGTCAATTAATGATGGGTGTAAACAGCGCCTTTCAAGACAACTGGAAATCATTCGTATTCGTGTGGTGCTAAGCTACTGTAGCCATGTGTGCTGCGGACGGATATGATGGATGGGAGACACAGACGCTGGGTTTTCTCAGCGTCCCCCCCCCCCCCCCCCCCGTAAGGACTGTCACTGTGTGTGGGAAATGTGAAGGAGGAGAAGGAGTTGTCGCTGCAATAACAGATAATACGAGAGGGGAAGAGAGTGCGTTCATATGAATGGCTTTCACAGATACGACTGTGTAAAACGCATTATAAAACACGCACACACAAAAAACAAACAAGCCAAATTTACAAACTAAAATCCATCTTTCCGTTTGGAGCGTGGGTCAGAATCCTGCGGCTCGGAAAGCTTTAGCCCACAACCGACATTCAAATATTGTGATTTGTGGAGGGGGGATTTTGAGACCTCAAACCTGGCAACCTCCGTCCGAGACCAAACTTTAATAACATGGAATTAGTGGGAGGAAAGTGGTGGAGTCGGCCCGCGCTCTCATGTAACACACACGTGACGCTGTACTTAAATGTATGTTTCAATAATGTTATTTATAGTTTCAGATAAGGATGTTTTACTGCAGTTCCCTCAGCAAAAACATGTCTGGAGTTGCGTTTTGTTTGATCCGTTTTTGGGGTTCAAAACGGTCACACTGCATGATGTCATCAGGTGGTAATCCGAAAGTGCTCCTCTGTGTTTTTAAAGTCCACACGAGTCATTCAGACCATTGCGGCACTCAACGCAATTTTCCACATTTCTACACGTTTGGCAGCGACTATTTGGAAATATATTGAAAGGTTTAAAGTGTTTTTGTCGTCGTAAAAAACGTGAAAAACAGAACCAGTTCGTTTTAAACTCTTTGCTGACTTCTCCGACGCGTTTCCTAGCGTCTTAATTACTCACCGCGAGTTTATAACCGCTTTTTTCCCCACGAAATTCCGATGCCAGAGCGGGTACGCTAACAGCAACTAGCATGCTAACAGTGCACTTCCTGGTTTTCGGAGGCTAAAACAGCACACAGCGGTCTCATTTTCACCGCAAGAGCTGCTGCTTTTACAATATGTCTGCACTGGAGTAAACGAGTTGCTCTTTATGAAATGAAAAAAGCGGGTGCGGCCCCTTCAAATCAAGTTTCAACACGAGCCGAGCGAGACACTTCTTACTTATTCTTTTATTTATTGTTGTAGTTCTATTTATTGCAGTTTTCTTTTGTTAATTGCATGAAATACTATGTTTTTTTTTCTACATTTGAACAGCGCTTTGGTAGTGCAAAAATGACGAGTCAAGACTGTTATTTGTGTCTATTTATCGACTGAAATGTTACCCAGTGCGGCTTTAAGATTGCTGAAAGCTGTCCATAGGTTTGAGAAATGTGTGTATCTTTTGGAATGGGAAAAACGCTGAAGGAACGACTCAGACCAGTACTTGAAAACCAGTCCTATGAAAGAACGCGCGTTAAATCGAACATGTTTTGGACATTTCTGCGTCTGGTCTCCACGGCGACGGTCGAGCGAAAACAAAAACACTGGTCTGAAGTCTAAATAAATCTGGAGATCCGAGTCTGAAAAAGGGGGCAGAGGAAGTTGGAGGAGTGCGGGAGCGGCAGATGGAGAAGAGATCGGAGCAGATGAAATGAACTGATATGAGTTTGTGGCTCGGGAGGTTCGACGTGGATTTATAACGTCCAAGAAATATAGATGAAGCCAACGGAGAAATATTTGTGGTCTGTTCAAGATATATACACCGACTTGTACTGACTTTGAACCCGAGCCTAAAGCGCATGTGGTTAGAATAATCATTTCCGGTTGGACACGGGCAGCAAATACCACATCCACAACTGTTAGCTAGCAACCGTATCGTAAACGAGGGCCAAAATCTATACAACTATCACACCAGTTCGGATTCGACAATAAATATGACCTGATCGCACCTTTATTTGGACGGCTGATGGTTTAAACTGTCCGAAAATCGCGGCGGTTGCGTGTGAATCGGCCCCGCCCCTCCTGTGCGCGGCCCGTTGACGCACTAGAGGACACAGTCGCTCAGGACGACAGCTGGTAACGTCAACAATGTCATCCTTTTTTTACTGCCCGGTTTGTTACGTTGATGAAACTACTTTTAACAAATCAAATGCGGAGGAAGGCGCAGACAGTTTCGCTGTTGGGGGCTTTTATCTCTGGGGTCAAACGTTGCCTGCAGATGACCTTTAACACAGCCTAACCTGAATGTGTGGCCATTAAGCCTTAATCAGTATCAAGCTATCAACTAAGCGAGCGTCAATGGAGGGGCTGATGGAGGGGCTGATGGATGGGTGCCCCTTTGAAAGTCTGTTTTCTGGCTGGCACACGGGCCGTCGTATCGTGTTCTCAAAACAACAGTTTGCCAGGCCGTCCCAGTGTCCACAAAGTGACACAAATAAGGCGGTCCGTCACCCTCCACCCAACGCCCTCGACGAAATCGGACAGGGGTTGGTGCCATTGAAGGATGTGAGGACCACTCGAGCGAGGAGGACTATTGTAATCATTAAAAGTTGAATTCTGCCGAGTCCCAGGGCATCTGCGACTCTAATGGGGGATTTTTTAAATGTGTTCAGCGGGTTTCCGGGGTCAGTGCACACCCCCTGTCGAGACCCTGTGCAGCGTTAGTCCAGTCGACTACAATGACAGGCGGGCTGATGGTAACCCGCTGGGAATACGTGCTGAACATTGAGCCTCTTACTCATGACCTCATCACGGAGTCATTTCTTTGGTTCATTGTCTTCGTCTCCTCTCGTCTCTCGGCACATTCTCCTCCTCCTCCTCTTCCTCCTCCTCCTCCTCCTCTGTGCTCCGTCTGCATCCTCACACTGGCTCCATTGTGTTAGAAACATCTCCACAAATCCATCGGAAACGGTGTGTGGGTTGAACATGACGGCGAGAAGGACACATTTCCCATTCTGTTTTTCTTATTTTAAAATAGGACTGCAACGTTTAATCGACTAATTGTCTAATCATGATCGTTATCTAGGCTATATAGACTCGAAAACACATGGAAAATTACCTTTTTTCAGAGCCAAATGGTAAGAAAAGAATAAATAATCCACGTTTTTCATAAATATTTTCGATCTAGAAGCCTTCCGTCACCATATTTGAACTTTTATTTAGTTGATAATAGATGTAAAAAGTCTCAACGTACAATAGAAATAATCGTTTCACTAATCGACCTTAGTGTTGACCTTATTTTGATACATCTTTTTTGAAGGACGGAACAATTGAAATTGTAGAAAAAGATTCAGTTGTAGTCATCTGTTTATATCCTACTCTGGCTCTCTCAGCCTGTGGATACCCGACTTGGGCTCTTAACAAAGTTTTTTCCTAAAGCAGAGTCCAGATAACTACAACTGAATCTTTTTCTGCAATGGAACACTCCTGGACGAATGAGGGATTACACCGACAGAACAATTACAAGAAAAAAAACAAATAATTCAATAAAAGGAACAGGTCTCTCAAAAGTCGAAAAGGGACTAAAAACGATTAAACATTTTTTTTTGAAATGTTAAAACCGAGTTCGCTCCTTTACAGCTCCACATGCAGCGCTCACTTGCCTAATGCATTCTGAGCCTCCGAAATATTCCCCGCGATGAGTTTATGAGTGCTTTTCTCATCGCGATAAAGCTAACAAACATTAGCATGCTAACGGCGCACTGAGGAAGCACTGTGGTCTTACTTTCGCCCGCACAGAAGCTTTCGCGATACATTTTCTACTTTGTTACGTGCAAAGGAATCAAGTACATGAACTGTTTTTCTCGTTTCCAAACAGGCAACGTCGGATCCCGCGCCTTTAACCGCCAATGATAATGATGCAAACCCTTTCTGCTCGTGTCCTTGGCTTTGCTCTTCTTCTCCAGCTGTAAACAGTTGAGAATGTAAACGTGTCAAACCTCAAATCGACCCCAGACTCGACTTTTGGGGGGCACAGAATTCCCTTTGAAAACGTACCGTCATTTTCTGCAGATAAACACAAACAGAGCAGAGTGAGGTCATATGCTTTGAGCTTATAGAACGTATATATATGGGCTTCCTTTGGTGGGCTTCTGCTTTCCTGTTCCAGCGCAGACCTCGCAGTTTTGTGGCGTCCCAATCAAAGCCGCTGATTCGTTGCACGTGTTTCTCGAACGCAACATTCAGAACAAATTATATAACTCCCTTCACCTCAGATTCACACCGTTTAGTGTCTTAAGACAGAAATCCATGCCTTCTTCTTCTTCTTTTGTTTTTACTCAAAAGATGCCATGTTTGTAGTGACGTGAACGGACTCTCTGATTGGTTAATGCGCCTGTCAATCGCGTCCATCGGAAATCGTGTAGTCAGGGTCCGGTTTCAGACTAAAACGTCTTTGTAAAGTATTATCGAAGCATTTGGAAAAGAACATTGTTTAGGTTAATACTATAATTAAAATGGTAAAATAAGAAGTTGTACTAATACATATGGACCTGGTTTAGTCCTGGTCTAGTCCTGGTCTAGTCCTGGTGTTACTTGGAAACCCAAAATATAGGCCAGACTGAAAATAAAAGCTAAGAATTACGATAGTCAAACCTTATCTTCACCTGTGACTCTATATGTATTTTAAACGAGTGTCCACAGCTTTAGGATGGTTAAAAACAGGAAATAGTTTGACACAAAGACAGGAAGTGAGAGAGAATAGAGAGTTTCCCAGTGAATGTGTTGTACATGTGTGTGTGGAGCTGTGGGCGTGGCTCAGAGGAAGGGGGGCGCTAGAGAGCTGAGGCTGAACGAACAAGAGATGAGGGAGCAGGATGACGTCGTGCTGCACGCCGGACTGACGTTTGGATTTTCGAACTCACAAGAATCCATCTTGTACGGCTCAATCAATCGATCGATCAATCTTTATTTATAAACCGCTTTACATACACAACAATGCTTTACAGTGCATTAAAAAAAATCCCCAAATCCCAAATGCCCACATCCCACACAACCACCCCCACACACTCTTAAAAAATACACGAGAGTGAGTACCGATGAACCAGTTGGGGAAGCACCATGAGGGGAGCCGTCCGCACCAGGAGCAGCGAGTCGCCCACAGTCACAGGACAGACATAGGGCCCAGAGGAGAGATGAGGCCCCAAACCTCCACCAGGGGGGCCCACGAGCCAGGGCCGCAGCAGCTACAACCGACCACGGGTCCTGGTGCAGTGGGCTCCACAGAGGAAGCACTGGAGAGCCTAAAAGTGACACCGGATTAAAACAGAATATACAATTGCAGTAATAAAACAAAAAGGGTAGAAATAGAATGAAGCTAGGACATAAATACATTTAGAATACTAAGCCTAAAATAAATAAAGACAAATAAATAAAATAAATAGATAGTTCAAGTCTAAACAACTTCTGGTGGGCGTATTTTTTCAGACTCAAACGTTTTAGCGTGAGAAATGGGACGTAGCTTAATCACTGGGTTTTGAAAAGCAATAAAACTGGTAATTGAATAAATGTAAGATAAATATAGTTTATTGTCACACCGTCCAACATTCCAGAGGCAAAGCTGATTATTTGTTTGATAATCGATCATCTTCCAAATATTCGTGTGATATTCGATGACAATCTTCAACTTGGACGTGACCCCGTGACCCCTGTGACCCGGAGTCAACCCCGGACCTTCGTTTCACCCCCCTCACATGCTTTGATATTGTACAGACTTACCCATAATCCTCTGGGTGTGACAGAGAGCCGCACAAACAGCTGTCAGAGCGCGAGGGGCTGAAACAGTTCATCGCCATGGCGCTCAAGCACGACAGAAATGTCCACAAGTTTCACAAAGACAAAACTCGCCACACACACATAATAGAAAGGCGAGATTATAGGTTATTTGAAGGTGCATTTGTAAAGTGAATTACCAGTAGAGCAAAGAGCAGCGTACATGAAAGTGCGGAGGTTTGTGTGGCGCTGACGGGGGGCGGGGCTTGCCAGGGATTATTCTCCATTTTCACAACATGAACCGGTCTTATAAAACAAATGTCATGGCATTTAGGAAACTAAGACCAAGGCATTTTCCAGACAAACAACATGATATTAAGTTACACTTCAGGATTTACCCAGGCAAAGGTGTCAAAAAACATATAGTACAGAAATATACACAATATACAGCCTGAACATAAGAATGGGACCAGATCTTGCACATTACACAACGTTCTCAACATATTCCTTAAAGTGCCTCTGACAGGTTTTTACGAATGTCTAACTTTGACTTTATTTGATGTATTTATACCTGTTGTACGTATAAATTATAGTTTTATACCAATCGAGCAGGTGTTTGTGGAGAAAATGTTGAAAAAGCTGTAGAAAAATGACAGGAAGTGACATCACACTAGGGACACTCATTCAGGTTTTTCAAAATCAAAGTGTATGCAGAATTTACACAAAGAAACAATTTTTTTTGACTCTCTGAACATGAATTCAACAAAATAAAGTCGCTCTCATGTATTTTCATCTGTCAAATAACAACAATTGTGACATTAGATGAGTTTTTGCCCAGTGTTTGTTCAATAATTTCCTAGTGTGATGTCATAATTTACAAACAGGAAGTGAAATTATACACCTAAAAAAATTAGCTATTCAGGGATAAAATGTTGAAAAAAATGTTGTCAATTCAAAATATCTTTAAAAAATGCATCTTAACTGCACTTTAGTTCAATGAGTCGTCCGACCTGTAGGGGGCACTTTAATCTCATGCCTCGCCTTCCAGTCGTACATTCAGTGGATACAGTTTTAGCCTCGTCGCTCGGGCCAGTTTCCTTGGACACATGTGGAAGTCTTTACGATCCAGAACCTCCGTGCGATCGGTGGAAATATCCTTTTATGACGTGAGACTCAAACCTGCTGCGGACCACCGAACAGAACCGGTCCGGAGCAGGAAATGAAGGAAGTGTGTTTGAATTAGGGGAAAAAAGGCGCGACGGATTTCACACCTTCAGTGAGAGACGACCGTTAGCGACGCGTTGGACCTGGAAATGACACTTTTGTATGGATTTTTAATGAGTTCTTTTCCATTGTGAGACTTTGTGGCTCAACGTGACACACTTAAAGGTGCACTACGTAACTTTTCTGGTGTGTGGTTTGCCAGCTCTTTCACATATTGAGTCACATTTATCTACCTTTCATTTTCTCACTTATTCACACAAGAAAAAAAACATCCATTCTCGGGAGTGAAATCTAATTTGTGTATTTGACACATTTTTGCAAATAGCGCTTTAAGGAATAATTGGTAATAAAAGTAACGTGGAGGAAAGTGCTGTGCTTTATGCAGGGTTGGTTACCATGTGACCCGTGTTCAGCGCGAGTACTGCACTGGCATAAGCCCGACTTATTTAGAACATTTGGAAGGATCAGACAATGGACACTACTGCACGTTGGAAAATGTAAAGCAGGGCTATTCAACATAAGGCCCGGGGGCCAAATCAGGCCCTGCAAGCAGTTTAATCCGGCCCACGAGCCCTTTTGCAAATATTGTTTACTGGTTTATTTCTGGGTTAGCACTGCTTTAGACCTGGTTTGGTCTTGGTTTAGTCCTTGTTTGATTCTGCTTTAGACCTGGTTGGTTCTAGTCTGGTCCTAGTTCTGGTTCAGTTCTGGTTGGGCAATTTTGCAAAGAAATGTTGGTGAAACATTTTGAATGTTATTTCGCTCAAAACTCGATATTTTGTTGTCGTACATGTTGTGCAAACTCTGGCCCTGAACAGCCCTGATGATGCCTGAGCAACCGGACAGTTTGTGTGTCTTCAACTTTTGTTTTTTAATTGGTAATTGACAGTAATTTGTCAGTACAGTTTAGTTTTGTCTTTGTTCAAAGTGCTAAACACATTCTCTCCACAGAATGAAAGAAAGACTCATTAGAGAGTTTAAACTGTTTCACCCAAAATAATATCAGCGAGTGTAACTATTTAAGCATTTATTTTTAGGCCCAGATTTTGATGGGAAAAATAATATAAGTCTTATTTCTTTTTGTGAAATAAATAAATCGTGATTAGGACTTCATGTGAATGTGTTGCAGAAGTATGAAAACACTGCACAAAAACACCCTGTAACTGAAGCTCTTGTTTAGTAGAGTTTGCACAATGTGGTTCTTTAAACTGGTCCAACAACAACAACAACAACATGTTTAGTGTTTGGTGAAACTGAAGCTCGTTCTTACACAGTGACATCACACAGAAACAGGATATGACGGTGTGAACTTTGAAGGCTGGAGCAAGAATGATTGGAATTTAACTCGTGGTGCAACATAAACAAAGCACAAATACCAAAGAAACAAGAACAAGAACAAACCCGCAACAAACTAAAAGGTAAAACATAGATCCTTTAAAATACCATCAGTCGTTTTTATTTTGTCATCAGAATGTTCAAAATGTTCCAAATGCCCAAATTAAGGCGACTGGATGAACAATAAAGTCGATAAAAACAAAAAAATAAAAAAATAAATCATGAACTTGACTTAGATCTGAATTCAATGCTTTTGTTTTTGAATTTTGAGGTGAGAAATTTCAAAAGATGGAAAAAAAAGCTTCACAAAAAGTATAATTTGTTTAACTTAAATTTTAAATGCATGTTAAATGAATCACAAAAGTGCAGAAATATCAACCAATGACCTCGTTTGAAAGTGTACGACATCACTTTTTTTTACTTTAAAAAAAATAATTCTCATCATTATTATTAAATTAAAAGAAATAAATAAATACTATAATTTATGAATGTTTTAAATATAAACAATAAACTCAAAATCTTTGCGCATCTTCAAAACAACAGTCACAATATTATCTAAATTGTGACATATTTCCCACCTCGAACATCTATGTAGATCATTTGAAAAACTATTGTGAGGTCAGCATTTCTTTAAATATTTGTCCCGTCATTTTCCTTTCACCAAATCCATCATAACCTCCAATTAAATAAACAAATAACGTAAACCAGAATGGTAAATGTGTTTAAACCGGGCTCTGACACCACTCACATGTGTCCGAGTCGTTTTCATTTGCCAAAACACTCTGGATTTGTCATATTTCGTGATAATCTGTGGTTAATCCCAGTTCCTCCAATCAAATCGCACAATGTTCCACTTCACTTTTGCCTCCAAACACTCTGGAATTCAGAATGTTTGTATGTTTGAAACGGAGACCAGAGTGCGTGTGCCGTTTATTTACCGTCAGAACCCGCTGACGTGAAGACTCAACACGCGGCGGTCCAAGTCTGGTCACGTCGGACCCACGCGTCCGTCGTAGCGCGAGCGCCAAAAACCTCAGATGACGCACGACGTAGAAAGAAATGTCAACACGGGCCGAGCCGGAGGTCGTCCTTGTGCGATGGAAAACAGGCGGTGCAAGAACTGGACAACTGGTTCTCACAACGTCAACATGAATGTGTCAAAATTAATTGTCTATTTACAGAAATCCGGACCACCGCCAAAGCCTTGAGGCGAAACGATGCAGGTGAATAGGGAAAAATCTTAAATTTAGAGATATCAATTTGAAATTTGACTTGTGGATTACGTGTACAAATACAAGAAAAAAATGCATTACAGGTTTTTTATCATGTGATGTTTTCATATGTAAATGAGGCGTTATATGTGTAAAAATGGCCAAAATTGAACATATTCCGGACATGTGAATCTGAAAAATGGACAGAACCAGGTTTACTTCATTTTGTTGACATATTAGACACAAAAAAAACGCAGAAGGGATTTTGGACATCTTATTTAGTGTTTGAGGAAACTAGATTTGACTGAAAACTAGTGTAAAATTTCCACTATTGCCTAAGTTTTTAGCGTTAAACTTCAATAAATCAGGCTTAAAATGATAGATTGACAAATCCTTCCGTACGATCCATCACAATCTAGTTCAGTACGATTAAATTAAGTCAATTCAATTAAATAATAAAACACCTTAAGATTGCAGATTGGACAATGAAGTTATTTGCACGAACGGATTCACTTCAAAGCTTTTCTGGCCAGATGTCTGCTGGTACATTTGATCATCTCCGTGGACACAAGCAGGTGACGGACCCTCCACCAGAGTGCACGTTTCACCTGTGTCAAGATTTGTATCGATAGAAAAAACAGTCCAATACCTCAGAAAACCCACCCGAGACAGAGGGAGAACGTGCAAACTCCACACAGAAAGACCTTGCAAACGTGTTGGCAAGTTCACGACAAGCGCAGACAACCACAGACACACAAGACATACACACAACTGTAGCGTTAAATCAAGAAAAGTCTGTGTGCCTTTGTAAAACGTGCATTAGAGCCGCTTGTCTTCAAATAAACGGGAACATTTATTGTTTGTTAGCATTAGCTTGGAGACAAAAGCACTTCAAGTATTTACATGGCTCTTAAAGGCCTTAACATGCTGCCTGTGATTGATTTATGTTAGCGAGACGCGGCTAATTCTCCATAAGGAATGGATGGAACAGGAAGTGGAGCTCCGCAGTTTTAAAGGCAACTGGAACGAGCCGCTCGGTTTCGTGAAGAGGAATCCGGTAGCCTTTACTTTAAATCTGAAGAAGAGGTTGTTTCTTTATGTTTTCATACAAGTTAGCATTAGCTGTGCGAATCGGTTAGCTTTCCAACTGCTCAAAGTATTCTGAACTTAGAATACTTTGAGCAGTTGGAAAGCTAACCGAGTCTCACAGCTAATGTTGAGCAGTTGGAAAGCTAACCGAGTCTCACAGCTAATGCTAATTTTGAGGCGTAATAACTATTTAATGACCTGTTAGCTATAAATGAAAACAATCAGGTGGTCGTTATGCTAGATTTTAATTGGGTTGTTTCTTTATATTTTAATACAAGTTAGCATTAGCTGTGCGAATCGGTTAGCTTTCCAACTGCTCAAAGTATTCTGAACTTAGAATACTTTGAGCAGTTGGAAAGCTAACCGAGTCTCACAGCTAATGCTAATTTTGAGGCGTAATAACTATTTAATGACCTGTTAGCTATAAATGAAAACAATCAGGTGGTCGTTATGCTAGATTTTAATTGGGTTGTTTCTTTATATTTTATGTTTTAATACAAGTTAGCATTAGCTGTGCGAATCGGTTAGCTTTCCAACTGCTCAAAGTATTCTGAACTTAGAATACTTTGAGCAGTTGGAAAGCTAACCGAGTCTCACAGCTAATGCTAATTTTGAGGCGTAATAACTATTTAATGACCTGTTAGCTATAAATGAAAACAATCAGGTGGTCGTTATGCTAGATTTTAATTGGTTGTTGTTTCTTTATATTTTATGTTTTAATACAAGTTAGCATTAGCTGTGCGAATCGGTTAGCTTTCCAACTGCTCAAAGTATTCTGAACTTAGAATACTTTGAGCAGTTGGAAAGCTAACCGATTCTCACAGCTAATGCTAACTTTGAGGCACAATAAATATTAAAATAAATCAAATGAAAATAAACTTACCTATAAATGAAAACAATCGCGTAGCCTTTACGGAGAATTTTAATAGGTTGTTTCTTTATATTTCATGTTTTAATAAAAGTTAGCATTAGCTGTGCAAATCGGTTAGCTGTCCATTGTCTGACAGTGTTCTGAACTTTGAATACGTTGAGCAGTTGGAAAGCTAACCGATTTCTCACAGCTAATGCTAACGTTAATTAAAACATAAAATATAAAGAAACAACCTATTCAAATTCAACGTAAAGATATTAAAATAAAACGAATTAAAATAAACAGGTTTTTTTATGTTTTTTTTTTTTTTTTAAGTTAGCATTAGCTGTGAGAATCGGTTAGCTTTCCGTCTGCTCAAAGTATTCCAAGTTTTCAAAATACAGCTCTCTGATTTGACGCCTGACAATACATTTTAAAGCGGATATACGGTTTTCTGTAACTTAATGCACTTTCAAAGCGATCTTCCCAACACCGTCAAAGTTTTCTAACGTAAAAAAAAGACAAAGACAAATGAATTAGGTGTTATTTATTGAGGGAGTTACAGACAGTAGCGGCAGGGCATCGGTGCATCTAAAGTGTCTAAGCCCCGCGTTGTACAAAAAAAACTCAAAACTAGCACATTTGACTATCTTATTCTACTGTACATTCAACGTGTGAACGACTGTCTGTGCGCTAACGCTAAGCTAACGGCAAAAAAATATATATAGCGACATTATCTCTATAGGAAAAACAGCAGGTTACTCTTTTAAAAATAGTCATAAAAATCTTTTTTTTGAGAGAGATTTATACAGCTCATGTTGCCTCAAGAAAGAAGTGACTCTAAAGTTAAAGCGATGGCACACTCACAATAAATACATCAAAATGAGAGTGGTTGAAGAACAGGGCTGTGCAAAGGTTTCACACAGGCTTTTGACAACAAAGTGGAAGAACCTTTAGATGTGGTTTAGTCCAGGTTTTCCTTGTGGATTTGACCTGCTGCTGCTAGTCCTGCGCCAGACCTGGTTTGGACTTGGATTTTGGCTAGTCCTGGTTTAGTCCTGTTCGGTTTGAGATGAGATAGGATTTAGTCCAATTTCGATCCTGGTTCTGATCTCGTTTGGACCTTGTTTTGTTCCGTTTATCATGAGATTAAAACTGATTTAGTACTGGTTTATGTCTGATTTGATATTAAACTAGACTTTGTATAGTTCTGGCTTAGACCCAGACCTAGTTTAGTCCTAGTTTAGTCCCTATTTTACAACTCTTTTTTTCTATACAGATGCATTTTACATGTTTGATTTCTTGTCTTAGTCCTGGTTTAGTCATTAGATTCAAACCGGTTTAGTCAAAGTTTATATCTAAATTAGACTGTATAGTTCCGGCTTTGACTAGACCTGGTTTAGACCTGGTTTAGTCCAGGTTTAGTCCAGGTTTAGTCCTTGTTCAGCTTTTGTTTTACCTGTGCTTTTTCCACAGAAACACACAGGATTGATATTTTGCTTTTGGTCCTGGTTTAGTCATTAAAACTGTTTATTCCTGGTTTATTCCAAGTTCATATCAAGATTTATATGAAACTAGACTTGGTATAGTTCTGGTTTAGACCCAGTTCAGTACAGGTTTTGTCATAGTTCAGTTCATATCTCACATCCTCGTTTTGTATTTTGTTTTAGATGAAAAGCTTCTTAATCTTTTGCGATAGACTTGATTTAGTCCAAGATTAGACCTGTTTTAGCTCAGATTTAGTCCTAAATTAGACCTGGTTTCACTCTTATTCCAAAGTTTATTGTTGAATTTGACTTTATTCCAATATCATCCACTATTTTAGACTCAATAAACAATTTGTTTTTTGCAAATTATAGCCCAAAAAAACCCTCTGAACTTTTGCACAGTTCTGCGTATTCTTGGCTTTGCACTGGTCAAGACATCTTTTATTTATTAGTGTGAGCAAAAAGTACAGTTAGAGAAACACATGCTTTAAGTAAATCTGGCCGCGACATCACGGACGCGTTTGGGAGGGTGTTCAGACCCTCGGTGTAACGTTTCGGAACAGGAATGTAGACGGGAGCCAGAAATGCCAAAACGTCGTCAAAAAGTAGTGGATTTACGGTCTTCCTGCGAGACACCTGTGAGCTGCAGCTGCCTCTCGACTTCTACGTGTCAAATACTACGTTACCCACCATGCATTTCACCTCGGCGCGTTTGTTGGCTTCGGGGGAGATTTACAAAAAAATAACTTGATTCTTTAAAAAAAAAAAAAAAAGGCGAGACGCTACAGGGATAAAACTTTATAATCTTGTACGTAACATGATTTTGATGGAAGGTACAGAAGGATTTGTTGATTTCCAATTCAAAGCCTGATTTATTAATACTTCTTTAACTCCAAAAATGAGCCAAAATTATATTTTTTCAAACTAAAATGTCAACAAATTGAAGCAATACATTTAAATCGGCCTTATTAATTTTTCCAGATTTATACGTCTGAAATATGTGCAATTTTGGTCATTTTCCCACATTAAATGCCTTATTTTATAATAAGTAACGTGCGCGTAAACGACACAAGAAGTTTCAAATTGATTCTTTAAATTTAAGATTTTTTCCTGTTCAGCCGCAGCGTCTCGCCTCAAGAATCGGATAAAGTTCCAAGAAATTCAATGCGTTGTTGTTTTTAAAATTGTGTTTTCTCTTGTCATTCAGTTCTAGTTTAGTTTAGTCCTGATTTATACCTGGTTTAGAACTTGATTTAGTCCTGATCCTGGTGGTACTTTTAAGCAAAAGCCCCCAAAATCGACGTTTTTAGATCCACTTTTAGGGCACATATAGATTTACAAGTGATTTTTTTACAATAATTAAGCTTCAAATATTGTAAACTTGCAAGAAACGCCATTGTCATTTCAAGATTTTAACCTTGAATCACCAACATTAGTGACTGAATACTTAAACAACAACAACAGATATTTATTTTGAACATTATTCCATGATTTATTTGACACATGAGTGAGGAAAAACGGAAATTGCCAGTTTGAAATCTCCCCCAAAGTCAAATAATACCATTTCTAAGCTTCTAACACTTGAATTCACTACGTTTATCACATGTAGTGTTTTATGTACAAAGTGTAAACATGGCATTTATGGTAGAAGTCACATCGTCGAATACTTTGTCTAGAATTGATGCGTCGTTTGTGGATTACTCGAGGGGGGGACGTCGGATACACAAAGGGAGCAGAGGTGGATAAAAGGACACCATTCTGGGCATGTGTGAGTGGAGAGGGGCGGGGCCAGGGGGGAGGGAGGAACAAGGTGTGGCGGGGTTTGACTCTCAGGGCTCGGTCACTGCACTGGGCTCCTTCTCGTAGACGTAGCTGCCCACGCCGCCAGTGTTCACGCCTGCAACGACCACACAAGCACAAGGGGGACAAAGACGCGGGTCAGAACGAGGCAAAAGTTCGACGGGAGCAGAGAAGCGAAAGGCGCCGGAGGATGACCGGGCGACGGGCTGCGGGGGGACACGTTCAATGCGGGTTCAGTTTTCTGACAAACAGGCGGCGGACTTTCCTGTTCATGGGTGCGAAGTCGCTACTGCCATCTAGAGGATGAAAGCCGCGTGCTCATTGTGGGCCGTGTCAACAACAAGTCTCAAGACAAAGGACTCCGCTTTATCTATCTCCGCTGTTAGATAAGTCATGGAAAAACTGTACATAAAACAGAAAATTCAGAAGAATTCAGAAAACTTTTATTGTCATTGTCAATGAACAAAATTCACAAACAGGAACTTGTCTCAGCGTTAAGGTGCAACACAAAACACTGAGCAATGATAAAAACAACATATATTCAATCCAAAGGGCATGCATTAAGAAACAATTTAAAATGACTATAGCATAAAATAAAATAGGCATTTCTATGTACATAAGAGTTACAGTTAAATTTTCAGTTGTAGTGCACAAAGTGACAGAATAGAGTGATGAAGAGTTGCATTTAAAATTACAGGTGTTTCAGAAGTGTTCATGAGTCCAACGGCAGAAGGAAAGAAGCTGTTCTTGTGGCGGGAGGTTCTGGTCCGGATGGACCGTAGCCTCCTGCCTGAGGGGAGTGGTTCAAATATCCATGTCCAGGGTGAGAAGGGTCAGCTGTGATCCGACCTGCTCGTCCCAGAGCCCTGGAGACGTACAGGTCCTGCAGAGATGGAAGTCTGCAGCCGATCACCTTCTCAGCAGAGGGCGCCCCGCTGTAGTAGTCTCTGTTTGTCCCTGGCTGTGGCTCCAGCAGAGGGCGCTGTAGTACCACACTGTGATGGAGGTGGTGAGGATGGACTCAGTGATGGCCGTGTAGAACTGCACCATCATCTGCACTGGCAGCTTGGCTTTCCTCAGCTGCTGCAGGAAGTACATCCTCTGCTGGGCCTTCTTGATGAGGGAGCTGATGGAGGGCTCCCACTTGAGGTCCTGGGTGATGGTGGTGCCGAGGAAGCGTTAGGAGTCCACGGTGGTGATGGGGGAGTCTGTCATGATGAGGGGGGGCTGGGGGCCTGTGACTTTCCTGAAGTCCACGATCATCTCCACTGTCTTCTGGGCGTTGAACTCCAGATTGTTACCGCTGCATCAGGACACCAGCCGGACCACCTCCCTCCTGTAGTCAGACTCATCCCCGTCCAAGATGAGCCCGATGAGGGTGGTGTCGTCAACAAACTTGATGAGTTTTACGGAGTCGTGGCTGGAGGTGCAGCAGTTTGTGTACAAGGAGAAGAGCAGAGGAGAAAGTACACAGCCCTGTGGAGCTCCTGTGCTGATAGTCCGAGTGTCTGAGACATTCTTCCCCAGCCGCACGCACTGCCTCCGATCCGTCAGGAAGTCAGTGCCCCCCTGCAGGTGGAGTCGGGCACGTTGAGCTGGGAGAGCTGTTGTCCTGGAGCAGAGCAGGGAGGATGGTGTTGAACGCAGAGCTGAAGTCCACAAACAGGATCCTGGCGTAGGTTCCCGGGGAGTCCAGATGCTGCAGGATGAAGTGGAGTGCCAGGTCGATGGCGTCGTCTACAGAGCGAACCGCAGGGGGTCCAGCAGGGAGGAGGTGAGGGACTTGTAGTCATTAAGTCCAGTGATCCGGGGCTTCTTGGGGACAGGGACAAGGATGGACGACTTGAAGCAGGCTGGGACGTGGCATGACTCCAGGGAGGTGTTAAAAATGTCTGTGAAGACGGGGGTCAGCTCTCCACAATGAGGGCTGATACTTCAAGAAGACAGAACTTTTGACAACACTTTAAAGCAGAGACAAACTTTTTTGGACATTTCCATCTGCTCTTCCTCGTTCACAAGCCCTCTGCACCGGACACGCCCTTAAAGCTTTCAAGAGCACGGACTTTGTGTCTGAACCTAGAATATAGCACTCGGACAGTTGGAAATTAAGCTTGTTAAACTGTCTGCAAGTAGGCTAACCTTTATTAGCATAGCCACGCAATAATACGTAAACTAGCATTAGCTGCTAACGACCTCAAACAGCTCAGCCTGGAACGATCTCTGTAAGTCCACTGGTCCCTTCTGACATGTGTCATATTTATGGTCTTTTGAGACGTTACAGAAGAGAAAGAATCTTTTGGTTTGAGACTTTTTGTTTAAACAGCCCACAGTGAGCATGCAGCTTTAGTCCTCAAGATGGCAGTAGCAAAGAGTGTGTGACATCACTTCAGACCCATGAATATACAGCATGTAATAGCTATTGTCTTTAGCCTTATTTCTGTCTTATATCCACTAAAATCAGAGTGGAATTAAGTTACATAAATTGCAAGGAAACAGACTTTTTTGAGCTTTTACCCATTGTCCTTTTATCCTTGAACATAAGAGTTGAATTTAGCTTCGTTTCTGTAAAATTGTGCTCCAGGAACTCATTCCAAGTGAGTTTCCAAACATTATTTACGTTAGTCGAGTTTAAAACGTGAAAATACCAAAGCCAATGTGACCCAAAGCAGGTTCAAGTCAATAAAAGCCACATTTGTGCGTATAAGAATGCATTGTACATGTGAACGTATTGGACAGAGTTTTGTTGAAACATCTCATCTCCCTTCATCAAAGAACAAACCTGGAGTTGATCGTTTGATTGTTTGTGTAACCGGTGCACCCGGACCTCACGCTCTGAGCAAACGGCGCTTTCAATTTGTGCCAGATTGTTAAATAATCGACAAGAAAACTGCAAACTTGGAATTGAGAGCCGTTTATAGTAAAAGACAAAATAATGTACACGTCCTTCTGAAGCTGGGAAAATATGAGGGGAACCCAAACAAAAGTAGACACTTTAAACGGATTATTTTGGCTTTTATGCCTTTGTTTTGTGATTTGAGTTGTAATTTTAATGTATTTTAATGATTGTAAAGCACGTTGTACGAACTGTGCCATACAAAAACGTCTTTCTTGCCTAAAATGATGCATAATACTGGGATTTTAACCAAACTGTGAACATATTTTGACACGATTCTGTTTTAAAATATCATTAAAATCACAAACAGTGACGGCATATTTCTTACTTTATGACTTTTAAGGGGAATTCGTGGACTAAAAAGCTGCAGTCGAAGGCGTTCCCCCGACGGCAGCGAGAGCCGTCAGGAACATGCAGAAAAGTAACTCGAGTGACATGTGCCGACTCCACAATGTGTTTTCAGTCCTCAGACACATTCGGATTCAGTGTGGAAAGAGACACAGCGCCCCCTAGCGGTTACCTTTGGGCCCGAACAGAACGGCGTAGCAGGGTTTGTGGCAGTACGGCATTCCATCGTGCTGCAGAAAGAAAAACAAACAGGATTATGACGGTAGAGAAGCTCCAAAAGATCTCTCAAAATCAGATTAGTCTCTTTTTGTTGTTGTGACATTAACTAGCCCTAACCCTAACCCTAGTAAATGGTTATTAAATGACTAGTTTGTTTGTCATTGAGCTTGTAATGACTAGAGGTGGGTTAACATTTCTCTACTGCCCACTCTCTGTCAAGAAATGAACTATTTTGCATCCGTGTTCGTTGACCGAGCGCCTGGAGACGCAATGCTGCCCTCTGCTGTCCGGACTCAGACAGTGGCTGTGTTTGCCTTTACACCCAAAATGTGACCGATATCAGATTTCCAGAGAGATTTTTTGAATTGATTATTTGAACAGTCATGTAAACAGCGGAAATGTTACAGATTGAAAGAGTTATTCTGAAATTCGTTGTACTTTTGTCTTCCGAATGCAAGTCACTACAGAATTCCACGGATGATTTCAAACTGTAGTGGAACGATGATTGTGAGAGTGAACGTCACGGCCAAAACAAACTGTTACATCCTGAATGTCCTTCCCTTCTCGTTTTCCCTCACTCATCACCGCTCCGCAACACGTGACCTGCTTTGTGAAATCAAACTGTCTGAATGAGCAATTTGTCGTAAACGGCGAGATGAAAATGCACTTAACGTTTTTGTGTTTTTTTGGAGGAAAGTCTGAGCAGAAAGACCTTCATTTAATCACATTTCTTTTAATTGAACTTTAAAAAAAAGAGCTAAATTAGTTTAAAAATCTTCACTTTTCTATAAACTGAATGTAAAATACGTAATTGTTCTTCTAAAAATGTCACAATTAACATTTAACACCTCATCTCGACATCCCCACAACAGGTACACCAAATAAAATCATCAAAACCCCGACATAGGCGCTCTAAAGTCCAGATGCAGGTACTTTCCCTCGTGTACTGTTCCCGTGTGGGCGCTCTGACCTCTGCGTGGCTCCCCGGGGCCAGAGTTTTGCTGCAGCGTTCACATCGGAGACACGGCCGGTGCCAGTCCTTCCCCAGAGACGTCACCTTCTCCGCTGCAAACCAACAACAGTCAGGAAGAGAACGGCCTCCGTCATGAAAGAACATTTCTACTGTGCCACTTATTGGTACGAAAAATGTCACAACGGACGATAATATTGAACGTATTTTTACGCCGTTGATGCAAAAACATAAACAACAAACCCTTTTCTAAATGGAGAATATTGTAAAGTATTTAAAACCACAGCTCAAATCTTATGAAACACACAAAATAAATAAATATAAGTCTCTATTGTTTCGCTAAAACGTAGAAAACATGATTATATTTCAGATTTTACTTCTAAATGTTGACTATTTTCCCGTGGTGTGACACCGTCGGTGGCGTTTTGTACTTCCTGGTTGGACGTGAGGTAATTCCACAACTGTTACCGAGCGACCGTAATGTAAACGAGGGCCACCAGTTACGGTTTTGACAAACAATAACAACACATAACACCTTTATTTTGTTGAAAGACGGTTCAAAGTGTCAGAAAAGTGTAAAAGTTAAGTGCAAACTGCGTCGTGGCCCGAATTAGCGTCAAAATTTAATCTGTTTTTCTTTTACTACGGCAACACGCAGGTGGACAAACTACATCTAACATGCTATTTATGACTTTTATCTTTAAACAAGTTATATATGAGCAAACAGAGCAGAGAAACATTAAGTGATTTCAGAGATTTGAATGAAAAAAGAAAAACTCTATTTAACTGAAATGACTGGCGCTCATTGATGACATCACAGGAGGCATTCCGTCTTAGAACGCGGCTCTACTTCCTGTGCATTTTACACTTCTATTTTGCCACGTTTCTAGAAAAAAAAATTATAAATGCAACCGCACCGACGTAAAACTGTGATCCACATTTACCGCGGACACTTAAGTCACAGTTAGAAAACACGTGCGCTAAACCGCCGAGCGCACTTTAAAAACGAACAAATACAACTGCGGGAATCAAACCTTCTCGTGAAGCGTGGACGACTCACCGAAATAGACCTTCTTGTTGCATTTGGGACACAGATTGGCCTCTCCGGAGAACGTGGTGATGCTGCCGGCTGTTCACACAAGACCACACACATTTTACTTTGTTTACATGAACACAAAAAGAGTCAGGGGTCATTGACGATAGATGTTTGTGTTTTAATGTCATACACAAAGCGACTGTTTTTACATTAAAGATGCCAGATGAAGTGTATTTTGAATGGTCGCAGTGAGAAAACAACAGTTGCAGCGCTTTAGGAAACGGGAAGTCTTATTTTTCTGTACAAAACTTGTTAAAAATAATGGGAAAAAATTTGACAAATATTCAGAATTTAATATGCTCTAATTCTTCTACTTTTACTCTTTTACTTATCCAATTGTCTCACTGGTCCAGCTCGTTCTGTGTGTCTTTTGTGGTTTTTTATGTGTTTTTTTGTCTTGTTTGCTTGTCTTTCTCCGTTGGTTTATTTTTTGTTTTTTTATGTTCTAATAAAAAAGTAAAATGGCAAAAAAAAAAAAAAAAAAAAAAAGTCTTTTTCTGTATAAAACTTGCTAATCCTGTAGGTCACACCTCTGAAAACACATTTCAGTCTTGATTTGGTTTTATGTTTATTTTGAACAGATACAATTTTTCTTTTTAAATATACATAATTTTAAAAAAAATGTATATAAAAAAATTTAAATATACATGATTAACTATAATGCAACAGCAATACACAAGCAATGGAGACACATTTCCGTTTGTTAGAAAGGGACAATAAATAAATTAAAGTTCAGAATTTGACAAATGAATGGATATTGAATAATCCCAGTGAAACTAATCATAAATTCAGCCTGAATGTCACAGATAAAACAATAATGTCGGAGTAAATGCCTCTATTAATATTATTTTCCTTTGTTCCTCTCTATATCTCGCAAAGATCATTTGTTTGTGTTTATTTTTAAATGTGGTTTCTCTGTAATAAACTGTGGCACAGACGCGTTTCCAAGTGCTTCTGTGCCGTGGGGTTTGGAAGTTTAGCCCCGTTTCACCCCTTCATTTCAACTCAGACTCTTTCCCATGAATCCTGTTTTGCAAACGACACGGCGCTAGTGTCTTCACGACTTTATACAACAATCGCAGCGTATGGAAATCAATGATGTCATAAAACGTAATGATTCTTGATTAAACAAAACGTTAATGTTTAAAATCTGAACTGCCTTGATTATAAAACTTCTTTTTTTTTAAACATGAAATAAAATGAAAAATCAAGATAAACCATAATAAAAGCACTGAAATTGACTTTAAAGCAGGAAAATCCCAGTAAAACCTTTTCCAAATGCATAATATTGTTAAAAAACGACTGATAATACTTATTTAGTATCTATAATTAGTCATAGAATGAAGTTATTCGACTCTCTACAGCTCAAATCTAACAAAAATAACACAAAAATGTAAAATATTGAGGCCCTAAAACTGTTGTTCCTGTAATTAATGTGACAGGTCTAACTCTAGGTGGCGCCAAAGTGAAAAACACTTTAAACTAAAGTGCCATTACAGAGGATTCGCACCGTTTTCCCGTGTCGACAACCAGTGCGTGATGGGACAGTCTTATCGCGGCGTCCTCGCTCACACTCGGAACATCTTATCGTTAAATAACCAAACGCCGCATTGTCTCCAAAACAGGCAAATCCGCGCGGGGGAAAGTCTGTTTCCTCTCACTTGAAAACGTCTGCATTTATTTCATGCGCGAACGTCAAATAAGGACATTTTCGGTTCAGTAAAAACGAAAAATAAGCGCAAAATACGAGTAGTTTCTTTAAAATTGCCACGTGATCAGGAGGTAACGTACTATACCATAATATCGATCACATGCTGTTGGGGAAATGTGTGAGGGTGTTTTCGGCACTTTGTATCTGGGCCTCAAAACTCCTGCCGTGGACACTGTGAACGGATACCTCTGGGACCTGCGTCTGACTGCAGCTGGGAAAAGGCCGCCACAAAGAAACACGAGGCACAAACTGAAGCGGTATTTGAAAATTGAGAACATTGAATGGGTCGACTGTCCCGGACTGCACGTTTAGGACTACGTTTAGTTGTTTGCATGTTCTCTCTGTGTCTTTAGGGTGCATGTACCTTTGGATATAATGACTGTACATGAAACCGCCCTTGGAGGACGATGCAACCCCATATGAGGCATATTTACCATCCCTTTAAAAGACTAAAAGGCTTTAGCGTGTGAATATGTGATGTAATGCAGTGAACAGACATGTGAGCGTGGGGTTTGACCTTTGGACGGAGCCTTGGGGGCAAACACCTTCTTCTCTTCGCTCTTGGGGGCGGAGTCCACGTTGCTGGAGTTGTTGTTCGCCGGAGCGTCGTAGATGTACGAGCCGGCGCCCCCTATGTTCACTCCTGGAGAGCGGCGGGGGAAAGGGGAGTGCGTCAGAGTGGAATGACAGAATCTTTCATTTAACAGAAGCGCAGAGTCGAGCCGAAAGTCAAAATAATACTATTACTGGAGCAGAAGTACAAAAATAGTGGTCCGAGAAAGTATTTGGGGAAACTTCTCCTCAGAGTAACTGTTTGGACGCAACATCTGACTTGTAATTAGACGTTTGTGGACAAAACATAACATTAAATAAAGCACAAAATCTGATATATTCAAAGCACGGACACAAAATATAGAACAATTTTATAATAATTGAAGGAATCACAAATGTTTACATAAATATGAGAAGAGGAACCAACACTTTTGGTTAAGAGACCGTTACTGTATATTACTCAAGTAGAAGTACTGTCTAAATTACTCCCTATGATTGGGAGAACTGATATAATCTAATAAAAACATATCTTTTTTTTTTAAAAACACTATTCTATATTTAACCAGCATAGTCCCACTGGGTTTTGGAATCCAATTTTTTTTACGACTTAAAATAATTTAAGTCGTATTTTATTGATAATTGTAATCGTTATTTGGACTGTGCCGACGCTAAAACACAAACAAAAACACCTTTTATTAAAAAAGGCGGTGACGTTATTAAATCAAAATGTCAAAAAAGAATAAAATATTTCAGAAGTTCATCAATAACAGACTAAAAGTGTAAATATTCTCTATTTAGAAGTATTCAGTCCTCAACTTCTTTAATAATAATAATAATAATAATAATAATAATAATAATAATATAAATAAATAAATAATACATAATAAATAATAATAACCCATGTCTTTAACAAAAAGGGTGAATAACAGTTCACCTTTTGGTCCGAAGAGGGCAGCGTAGCACGGCTTGTGGCAGTAGGGCCGTCCATCGTGCTGAAGGAGACATAAAGAAGCATTCAGAAGAGCGTTTATGCAACAAATTGTGTTCATATTTTATTTAATTTGACCTTTATCTGATCAAGTTCAAAATTGAGAAAAGATTACAAAATGATAATAATGAAAACAGGATTTTCATCACTTTATTTACAAAAGCAGAAGAAGAAAAATCAATCATTTCAAAGCAAAAGTGTTTTTTTGTGTTTTTAGGACGGATTAAGCCCATGTGTTGTTGGATGATGTCATCGTCTTTGTGGAACCGGATCTTTCTGCTTCGGTGGAGACGAGCCCTGGTGCATGATGGGAAAAGGGAGCTCACTACGGGGAGCTGTGATTGGTCAGAGCGGAGCGTGAGGTCACTGGGACACTGACCCAGTGCTCTTGACCAAAATAATGAGGTAAACGGAAACAAAAAGGGTGGGAAATGAGCTAAACGGAACACAAACGTAAAAGTGCACAATACAGGCGGAAATAATAGTTGTTTTGAAAAGCTGTATGGATTAGATTAGTCTAGAATAAGAAATTAGTCATGATAAAACCCAGAGTTAAAATGATATACTTGCAAAACAAGGGTGTAAAAACATGTTTTAGCACATTTCGAATGGACTGCAAAAGTATTAACCACTAAACAGCAGAAATGTACTTTACCCTTGACACTTCTTTTATTGCTTTATTTTAATCAGCTTTTGCGCAGCCGTAGCCATAGCAATTAACAATTCAAACAAGAAATTCCATATTTTGAAGGGTGAAATGTCCTCTTGAAAGTATGAATACTGTATGAAGTACAATTTCCAAATTATAATCGCAATATTATCATTTTTACAATTTTGCCATGGGAACGTGTAAGCTTCAGTTTTATTTGTTTTAAGTTTTAGTTTGTGGTGTAAGTTTTTGTTTCTAAAGTCACTGCTGCTAACACGTTAACAAACCCAAATCATGTTCTTCACGCCAATTTAAACCAAACTTCAAATAAAAAATATGCAGTATTTGTATTGTTATTGACCTTCAAACATGCTCTGTAGTAACTGCTTTGCCTCATGCTTTAGAACTGAAAATAATGTGTTTAATATAAATGGAGTCGTCAGGCATTTCACACGTCAGCAAGTGAGTTAGCGCTCCATCTACTGGCTGCAGTGTGAATTACAAGAGGATTTAAACAAGCGCACAGTTATAATGAACGTGATTTTTGACTTTATTTATGGACTTAAAACGAGCACAGGAGGTCTCCAAAGCTTTACCTCCTGTGCGACGTCACTAAACTGAATTGGACACTTGAAACGGAGCGTTTTCTGAGGCTCAAAGGCTAAACAGGATTCATCAAACAAGCGCGAATGAAGCCAAAGACAACACAAGGGTTGTTTTTGATGAGCTCAAAAAACAAGTACATTTAGCATAATACGCGTCCTTTTAAATTAGAACTTCCTGTTTGTGAACTCGACCACAGCGGGCCGTTCCTCCAGAGCTTACCAACGTTTATTAACCATTTCAACGGTTCTCACTCCTTTGATCGTGTCAGAATAGTCAAATGTACACAGTATTGTTGAGATCTTCATTTCTGTCAATATATAGTACATATATATACGTACACACACGTCGTGGCGCGGAACAGGCCGATAACGAGAACCCGCAGAAGCAGAAATCTTCCGTCCAGTCCTGCCCGTCCCAGTCCTGCCCGTCCCAGTCCTGCCCGTCCCAGTCCTGCCCGTCCCAGTCCTGCCCGTCCCAGTCCTGCCCTCGATCGCTCCGTCTGGAATGCCCGGGTCACAGCCTCTTTGCTGCCGTGGCCTCTTTAAAAGGTCTGTCGTGTCAGACCCCCCCCCCCCCGCCCCCCTGCCTGCGAGACACTGGACACGTTTCCTCTGGACTCCAAAAACTGCAAACGCGACCCGATAAGACACGCCGCTGACCCGGAGGGCGACGCGGAGGTTAAAAACACTCGAGGTCAAAGTCATTGGCATATTTTTTACATTCAAAGACGACAAGAATGTGGGGTTAAAAAACACGCCGTCAAATAAATAGCACTAAATGTCTGCGCGGGGAAGAAGGACTGGCCATACATGGAAGAATGTTTAAGACGAATAAAATAAGTCAATGTCATGTCGTACTTAAAGTGCCCCCTACAGGTCGGACGACTCATTGAACTAAAATGCAGTTAAGATGAATATATTTTGACGGCGTTAAACCCTCATTCGATTCGTCCAGGAAAGGAAAGAGTTTAATGTTGCAGAAAAGGTCACGTCCACCAGAAGAGTTACAGAATTAATGGGTTTGCGTGTCCCGTCCGTGTTACTGTGGAAGAAAATGCACAATAAACAAGAGTCCAAATGTGTGGTCCGCGTAATGTGTGACGTCACGTGAAACTCGGCAATAATGCGTTTTTCCACAGCGGGTCCAGCTCCTGCTAAAATCCGCCGCTTTTCTCCTGCGGGTGAAGTCAGCGCGAGTCTGAACGAAGGCGCGCCTCGTTCACAAACACAGCGCGCCATTGTCCCGCGGGCCCCCCAGAGTCGTGTCGCTTCTGCAGAACTGCGGAGCGTCTAGAGCTCGGGGATCCAACGCCAGAAAGAAAGAAAAATAAGAATACTTTAATGGCAAAAAACCCGCCGTGTTTGCAGCAGCTTGCTAGCGCGCAAACCGCCCACGCGCTAGCCAAAACCATGAATCAACCACTGCGTTTAAAGTCCATTTCTTTATTAAGATGCTACTTTTGACATCCTTATTGTGTGATTAGAGTAAAAATGTTAAGTTCAAGGTTAAATATTTGACTGTATCTTTACCAATTTCAATAGAATCCTTTTAGTAGAGCGCGGTAAGCTAATATGTTTGTTTATTTATTATAATTATATGTTTGAATTTAATCTAACAATGATTGATGTGATGGACAGTGAAAATTGTAAATGATGTAATTGAGCCAAACACATTTATCACACTACAGCAGGGCTTTATTCTCCCCGATGGGCCACATTCGTCTCCTCTGGGCCGGTCGTGCACCACTCCCAACAACATTTTGGGCCGTACAGAATATCCCGAACACCGTTTCAATATATTAAGTTAAAAAAAATAACGACTGATATTAGACTTTTTGTGAGAAAAAAAACAAAAACATACACAAAGCTTTTACCAACATCCATCCAGAACTGAACCGGAATCAAACTAGGACTGGACTAGAACCAACCAGGTCTGACCCAGGACTAACCCAAAACTGTTCCAAAGCAGAATTCAAAACGGACTAAACTAGAGCCAACACATAAATAAACCAGTCAACGTGATTTTTTTATATTTCATTTTCTCAATATTTGTAAAACGCGGGCCCGATTAGATCACTTGGCGGGCCTGATTTTGCCCCCAGGCCCGGCACACTACAGTGTCAGAATACTTTTCCGACTGAACTCTAAATCTAGCGTCTGTTTTGTTACGAGCTCGAAAGGCGACGCGGTTAAATGGATTATCAATCTGTGACCGCCGGCCCACTCTTTTCACAGCAGTAAAACTCACAGATTTAGTTTCTGAATGAAAGAGCAGACGGCACCGACTCCATCTGCAGTGACAAGTGGGAGGAGACCACGACAACGTTAAAGTGCCCCCTACAGGCCGGACGACTCATTGAACTTAAAATGCAGTTGAGATGCATTTGTTTTGAATTTGGCAAAGAAATTATAAAAACGTTGTCACAGAAAAGCACATTTTTTTAGGTTTATAATTTCACTTCCTGGTTGTAATTGATGACATCACAGGAGGAAATTACCCAGCAACCACTGGGAAAAAACGTATCTAATGTCACAATTTAGTTAATTTGACAAATAAAAGAGCGACTTTATTTTGTTGAATTCAAGTTTAGAGAGTTAAAAAAAGTTGTTTCTTTTGTGTAAATTCTGCATAAACTGTGTCCCTAGTGTGATGTCACTTCCTGTCATTTTCTACAGATTTTCCAGCGTTTTCTCCACAAATACTTACTCGATTGGCGTGTAACTATCATTTATATGTACGACAGGTATAAATACACCAAATAAAGTCAAAATTAGAACATCTTAAAAACCTGTCGTACGTCACTTTAAAATCTTTAAAAGTGCCTCGCAGATGTGCTTTTCCTACGGCATATGAAAGGAAAAAGTATTAGTATACAGTGAATACCAACATGAGGCGTCTAAAGTACTTATGTCATAGTACTGATTATGATGTCAAAACAGTTCAATTTCCCTTGTGGATCAATAAGAGTGGTGTGCAGGGTTACGATCCCCTCGCGGGGTCCTTTCTGTGCAAACGTCCACGGCCTCCATTACGGTCGCGAGGGTCGATAAGTGGAGCTCCCCCTGCTGTTTCACTGGAACGATCAATGAGCCAGCGTTTAACCCTGTGCCACTTTCATACGCGCGCAGATTTGTTGACCCTTTTCCTGCTTTTGAACAAACATGAATTAAAAAGAAATTCCTTGCCAACGAGAGGACAAAGCAGTGCAATCTTAGCAACAGAGAAGGGGCTACATTTCCCCATTATATTCCATACATTAGGTTTAGTTTAGTTTATGCATTAGCAGCATATCTTTGCACCCACGTGAATCATTTACGCTCAAAGTAACGCCTAACGCAAGTACGTTTTTTGTCATGCCCATATAAGTCTGTACATGTTTTTAAATAATAGAGCTTGGAAAGTGAATGTAAAAGAATCGACTATAATACACTTTATTTGTACAAAAATCTCCATCTAGAAGCCTTCAGACACTATATTTGTACTTAAAACGTCTCGCTGCACAATACATGATTACTCGCATCCCTACTAAATACTAAATGTAGTGTTTATTCAAAAGTATTCTGACAGTACGGAGTGAGAACTGTACTCCAGACCAGCGACCCTGGCCGTTTATCGGGTTGTTCCACCACACGTTTGTTTACTTTTTAACATGGTTTTGTCTACAGTATTATTATGGATATTTTGCACATGGCAGATCTGGTTAACGACGGTCGCGCAGAAATGTCCACAAACAGGAAGTACGGCCATCGCCCTCACAACTCCAGCGTCTTCCCCCTCGGATGACTCGGCGTCTCCATATAAAAAGAAATTGTACGATAGATTTATTTTGTGAATGGATAGTGGAGGGCCGGAGGCTGGCGCTCCTTTCACAGTTCATACGACTGTCCCAGATCCACAGATAAACCTATATCCACTCACAGGCTGCACGAGGACGGTCCCCGGGCTCTGGAGATGAGTTCAGTGAAGTGACAGTGGACCAAACGACTGGGACAGAGATGAGGCCATAGTATTATTGTTATATAATGGCATTGTATGGAGAAAGACTGGAAGGTTATTTATATTGAGGCAGAAATGGGCCAACTCTGAAGTCCATGTTCTGAAGCACATGCGAGTCATTGTATTGGTTTGTCAGTTCATGTTTGAAAAGTTCCATTTGTAAAAAAGAAAGAAAAACCAAATCTATTTAAAAAGAAAAAAGAAAAAGCCCTTGAGCAAATCCCCTCAACCACAAATATGAAGAATGTGTAGAAGATTGTATGAAAAAGAGGGAAAAACGTGACACATTTTCAAAACAGAGATCTTTTTTTTTTTAATATAAAACATTGAATTTTACTCTCAAATATTAATATTAATATAGTATTTATTATTATTATTATTATTATTATTATTATTATTATTATTATTATTATTTTCTTTTTTATTATTCTCATCATCATCATCTGTGAATTAAATGGTGATTTTAAAAACTTAGATCCCGTCCTGTACTCGTGAACCTGTCCTATATTAGTCCTGTTTTGGTTCTCACAATTGCGTACATTACTGTAAACATGATACAGATTTTCAAATGTCGTCCTTAGTATAGAAATTGAGAATGGTGACACTAAACTATATAATTAATACTATTTCATGTACAATATGAAGCAATAACATTAAAAAACAATAACAAAAATAACACTTTTGACCTTTAGTTTGGGGAATATATATTAGTTAATTGGAGAATTGAGAAGACACACCATTAACTTTACAACCGTTCCACCACACTTTAAAAATGTATTTGATTTCTATGTACTTATTTAGTTATGTACTATTTACCGTGGTTCAATCCTGTTGTTTATCATGTTAAAAAACGACGGTGGACGTTAAGTTAAAGTGTATTTGTACAACAGGATTAAAACTACACGACGCGCGGTGAGAAGCAGGTCGAACACCACTAACGCGAGCCTCTCATCTCGTCTCCGTAGCGACTGCATCTCCAGAGTAATGCGTTTAGCCGCCGTGACGCTGGACCTTTGGATCGGCCGCTCGTGTGGTGCGTTCACTGACCTCTGCGTGGCCTCCGGCGTTCAGGAGCTTGTTGCAGCGGTCACATTTTAAACAGAGCTTGTGCCAGTCCTTTCCCAGTGAGGAAACTTTCTCAGCTGCAAAAGAAAAAAAAAGGAGACAAAAAGAAACGTGTTAAGATTTGGGTTTAGGCTCGTTTCATATCGGACGAAAACACAACGTGGAATTTTCCCGTCAAATAAGAGTAGGATTGTCAAACGCATCGATAATCAGATACGACTGGTGATCAATACTAAAACTAAACACAACTTACACCATCACACCACTCAATTTCAGAACTGTGCATTTGGGCCTCAAAACTCCTGCAATGGACAGAATAAATGGATACCACTGGAACGCACTTCTGGCGGCAAAAAAAAAAGGCTATAAAAAATATGAAAATAATAATAACAAACCGCGCCGACGATTAAGGACTCGACAACATAACTGACATACTGAAAATGAATAAAATACAAATCACTTTGAACTTGAAAATTTACAAATTTGACAGAAACTGGACTAAATGTGACTTTAATCTTGGACTTTCCTACATTTTTATTTTAAATTTTGTGCAATTTGTTTCTCTCTGGTCCTGTCTTGTTTTATGTTTTTTAATGAAAAAAAAAATAAAAAAATAAATAAAAAATAAAAAATAAAAAATAAAAAATAATAAATAATAAATAATAATAAATAATAAATTAATAAATAATAAATAATAAATAATAAATAATAAAAATAAAAAAAATAATAATAATAATAATAACAAAAATGACAGTGACAAGCGATTAAAAAAAAAAAGCATAATAATTTGAAATGTTAGTATCCTGGTGACACTAAATAAGAGTAACCATAATAAAGTCTAAATAGGACTAAACCAGGACTAAAGCAGACCTAAATCAGTAGAAATGAGAAGTGGGATTGGGTCTAAGCCTCAAAAAACAGGTCCAAAGCAGGATAAAGTCTAGAACTGGAGATCCAAACCGCAAACCAGGTCTAAGTCAGGTATAAAATGGTACAAAACCTAGCTTACATCCTTAGTCTTAAGCAGAACTAAACCATCAGGACAAATCAGGACGACAACCAGTATCACCGTTTGAGAATCGTTTCTGTAACCAGCCAAAGCCGCTTGAAACTGAATCCCCCGACAGAAAGAAAAGCAGTACAGAATGAGAACTGAACCAGGTCTCAACCAGGAATAGAGGTGGGCGAAAGTGGTTTTGAAGATATGACACTTTGAACAATCGAGCACATCGTTTATAACCATAAAAAAAATCTGAAAAATAGCTGATTAAAAAAAAAGAAAATGGGGGAAAACAATGCTGTAAACTTCCAAATAAATATATAAAAAGGAACATTTATGCACTTTTGTGAGTAAATAGACAGTATTTTCACATTTCCTTCAACTATTACATTTAAAGACACGTTTTTGTCCGACATTTCTGTTGGATTGACAAGATATCAGACAAATATAGATTTGTCTGTAAAATAATCTTGTGTGTTTGTTATGATGCATTTGGGAAAGTTTATTAGGGAAGAGGAAGTGCCAGAGCGACCCAGACTTCCTGCTTCCTGTGCCCTTGTAGATAAGAGTTTCCTCCATCTATTTGGCCCATTGTATTAACTCTGGCCTGGTTTACTGTCGGACCCTTGGGTGCTGGTGTTGTGGGGGTGTTTTTCGCCTGTCTGGAGGGGGAGGGTCTAAAAGGAAACGGGGCCCACTGTAAATCCTGTACAAAAAGGAGGGGCTGTTTTTGTTTAGGACACAAGAGATCAGGACTTGTGACTCGTTTGATTTTTAAAATGTCGTCAGAGGTTTAAGGACGCTTTAGTAACAACTTTTGACCACACTGAAACCATGGAGACAAAACTATGCTAAGGAGATATATTTACCTGGTGTTGGCTGTATTTAATGGAACGTAACATAAAAATATATGTAATAAATGGAATACGGATAAAAGTATCATGTTCTTATAATTATAGATGGAATATTGTTTGATTTAATGAGGTTTTAGCCGACTCTAAGAAGCTAAAAACACTGAAAATATAATAAATATATGTGCATTCTGAATGATTGATTTTTGATGGTTAGCGCATAATTTTTTCAATCAGTCGATTACTTCTCTTGAACTTTGAGACTTTTTTTATGAACAAAATCATGTTAGAAATCCAGTGATTGAAGGTTTCTAGATAGAGAAAGTGTATTATTGATGAAAAGCTTTAATAGTTTTTTATTATTTTTACATTTTGATTTAATAATGTTACCGTCTTTGTTATAAAAAGGTCTTTTCGTATGTGTTTTAGAGTTTGTTTAATCCAGATGACGATGATTAAAATACGACTATTTTGTTTTTACAGTCGACAAGTCGCAATTAATCGTTTAATCTTTGCAGCTCAAATTATAATCTATTTAAAACATAATTAAAATGATGAATTCAAGATATGGATTGAACAGAGGTGAGCAAGATTTAGATCATATCGTGAATGTTGTTTTGAAGATATGCAACATTTTAATATGGAGTAAGTCATTTCTAGTTAAAAAAATAAATTTAAAAAATGCTAGAAAAAAGAGCTTATTGAACATAAAAATTAAAACAATTTTTTTGTAAACTTAAAAAAATTAAATAAATTAAAAAGGTATAAAGTGACATTTCTCCACTTTTGTGATTAATTTGACATTTTCTGATAATTAAAGACATGTTTTAACATCGTCGGACTAGTGTTATCGGGGTACGGCAAAAAACAATATTGGGACATTCAGTTTGGTCAATATCGCCCACCTCCACGTCCGAGGCATTTCCATGACTGTAACACGCCAGAGAGGGGCGGGGTTTGCCCACAGGATAACCTCAATCCTTTGTCCCCCTTTCTCTGACATAATTTCTCCCTCCAGCATGGCACAGACCGACCCCCGCGCCTGCCCCGGGACCACCCACAGCGACACAAACACCGCCCACACTCCTCCTCCTCCTCCTCCTCCTCCTCTCGCACAATCCCTCATCAGCCCAGAGACAGGACTCCTCCATCTCCCATAGAAACGCCACAGTCCCATCTTTATGCTGCGCCGATGACATCACCCCGTTAGCCACTCGCGCAAAACAAAGGCAATTCAATATTAACACCTATTGTCCCGTGTTTGGTTTGTTCTTCCTCTCCTTTCAGACTGCGTAGAAAGCGATGACGTCTTTCTGTCAGACGGAAATACACGTCGTCGAATACGCACAGTACACAAACACTTTTGTACATTTTGATCGACAGCGGGAGTCAGTCGTTTGTACTCTTCCACGATCAGCTTGTTTTGAAAAAAAAAAGGACAGATATCAGGCTAAACTGACTTTTTTGAGCTTCTAACCCTGTTCTAACTCTGTTCCCTCAACAAAAACATACCTGGAGTAGCGTTTAGCCTCATTCAGGCTAGTTTGATGAATCCCCTCCCCTCCGAGCGTCAAAAACATGGCCATGACAATGACAATAATTCACGATTTGTTCACTTTAAATACTGTGTACCACTCGTGCAACCAAGAAGACAAAAGTCCCCGTCGCCTGTTAATGCTTTGTTTGGTTCTAGTCTTAACCCAAATCCAGTTCAAGCGATCTGACTTGACTTCCTGTATGTAATAAATCCATACAGGAAGTCAAATAACGGTCCGAAGCAAAGAGCTCGTCTTGAGCGTTGAAGTGGCGTTTAAAACAAACGATCGAGTTGTGACCGCCGCGTGATCCAGATGTTTACGTTTGGTGTCGAGGGGAGAAGTGTCTCTCGAGAGCCTGCGACGGCTTCGGTTTCAGCGCCACGGTTTGTCGCTTCAAGAGCTCCAGTAGAAAACGATGGGCGGATGAAACACGTTCGATTAATAACAACTATAATCTTAGTCATCTAATCAATCAGTTGTTATTTGGACAATGCGGACTTCAAAACAAAAGAGGTTTTACGACTCAGACAAAGCAATTATTACATCAAAATGACACAGGGTCACATTTGGTTTTTAAAAAGGCCTTTCGCGATCTAAACAACGAATCCATTAATCAAAAGAACAAGCGTTTTTAGTTGCAAAAGAACGGAAGAAAAATGGAAGAATTTGTTGTTAAAAGGGTAAAAGGGCAGAAAACGTTGCCATGTCTTTGTGTACTTCAAAATCCTAGCCAAGATCCAGCTAAACCTTTTGCGTTTTGTCGGTTGAAATTTTTCCGACGACAATTTCTCGACCTTGAACCCGGCGCGACGATCTCCGGAAGATGTCGTCACGCAATCCAAGGATGCGACGCCAAACTCCGTAACGTAATAAACTTCCTCTGCGTTTCAGACACTGTGGATTGTTGCTGCGCATCGGGATTTACAATTGATCAAGGGCAGAAGAAAGCCCAAAGAGTCCAGAACGTCCATTTCTGCAATCAAACGGCCTAGCAGCGAATCAGGCCTTGCATTAATCAATCTACAAATGTTGTTTTTTATAGATTTTTGGAAGTAGCTAGGTCAGATGTCTGGATAATGGCGATTTCGGGGACACACCCAGAGCCAGGTAAGTGTCAGTGACGCTTAATCCGTTTCGTTTTGAGATGAATCGCCGTCTACCGTTTCACTGAACGACAAAGTAACTCCAAAAGCGGACTCGTTTCCCTGCCAATTCGACGTCCTTTGGCTAATGAAGTTACACGGGGTTAAAGGGGAGTATTGTATTGTCGGTGAAGAGCAGAGAAGCGCTGACGAGGCCCGACACAAAAGACACTCGGAGATATTAAACGGACTCGAAACAGGCGACGCCGCTCATAAATCTACGTCGTGGGCTCCGCGTCAGGACAAGACCGGCACGTTCAACTAGATGAAAATGGCGTCTAATAAATGGCTTCCGGCTGTTCCCGTGTCGGTGAAGCCAAGTTTGAACAAGAGCCGGACTGGAAACTGAAATGTACTGTAGGTATTGGAGCTCGTATTGAGTCTGAGTTCCAGTTTAGTCCCGATGTGGACGCTTGCGCAGACACAACCGCGTCAAAACTGGGATTAACCTCGGAACTAGAACTAAACTAGGGCTGGAACAAGACCAAACCGAGTCTACAATCAGGACTTGACAAGTGAAAACGACCAGCTTTCTGATACGAACTGATAAACCGCAACAAGAAGCGGATCGGGAAGTTTAGAGGCGTCTTCTAGAAGCAAAAGTACACATGCACTGCACTTTTAAGGGAGACATTTTAAGAGACATTTTGGACCATTTTCTAGTATTTGGTAATAAACTACAACAGGGCCTATAAGCAATTTAATCCGGCCCACAACCCGTTTTCCAAATATATCTTTTTTTTTTAAAATAATTATAATCTTGTTTACTGGTTTAATTCTGCTTTAGACCCGTTTTGGTTCTGGTTCAGACCTGGTTCAGACCCGGTTGGTTCCACTCTAGGCCTCGTTTACATCTGGTTCAGTTCTGGTTGGGCAATTTTGCCAAAGAAATGTCGGTAAAGTATTTTGTCGGTTATTCCTCACAAAAATCTAATCTATCAGTAGTTATTTTATCGCATTAACTTTATTGACACAGTTGTTGGGGACATTTTGCGCGACCCAAAAGGCGTGTTGTGTTGTGTTGTGCACCAAATGAGGTTGAACCGCCCTGAACTACAACACAAGCAGCTCATTATTTTACATTTCGACGCCGCGGTCAACAACACGTGCGCCTTTAAACCGCTGCACCACCGGCGACGCACGGATTCCTTTTTTCCGCCAGTTTAAAAGCTCGAGAAGCAAATGCGGCACTTTCAAGTCCAATTTGAGCTGGAAATTAAAAAACGCACGAGCTCCGAGTCGCATTGTGCCAGTTTTAATCACTCTCGACAAATATTTCCCTGGAGTTCCAACACGTCGAGTCGAGGCGGTGATAAAAGCCGAGGTGAATGAACAGAGCCGCAGTAAAAATAGACAATGAACGAACGAGTCCTCAGAAACACGGCTGTGGTTTCTACGACGGCCATGACTTTAAACTGGAGACGGGCCCTTTTCAGAGCTTCAGTCCAGTCGTGTGGGACCTAAAACTAAAGCTTTAATGGTTGTGTTCTTTTATTGTATGTCACACTTACGTATTTAGTTTGAGATTTTTGCGCCACGATGCTTTATACAACTCTAAAACGAACCAAATGAGTGAAATCGTGTTCGACATTTGAGTAGACGTTCTAGAGGAGCGGAACACCACTCACTTTTACTTACGTTTCTATTATTATTTTTTTACACTTTTACCTGAAGTTGTGATTCGTTTCATTTGAATAAATCACAGACGTAAAACGATTTCTCCCAAACAATTCAAGCGTTCAGATTGTGATTTTGTTTGCATTTAATCCCCCAAACTAACTGGATCCAATGGGACCTTTGTTTTAATTTAACTGTGCTGTGACTGGGTTTCATTTGGACGTTTAGTGGATGTTTATTTGTATTATTGTGATTTTTTTTTTGCTCTCTGATGTTCTATTCTGTGTTTATTCTTTAAAAAAATAATATTAAAATATGTATCCACTGCACAACAGTCCAATTAATAATATTGTTACAAATAATAATAAAGTAAAAAGGCTGAAAGTAATAAATAAAAATGTTTCAGCACAAAAATAAAATAAAAAAATCCCTAAAAACAAACTAACTTTGGGCGTTTAGTTGATGTTTATTTTTATAAAAATTTTAGTTTTCTGTTCGGTGTTTTATGTTTATTTAAAAAAATTATAATAAATATCCACACAAAAAAACAAAAAAAAAGGATAATATTTTTTTTTTTTTTAAGGCTGAAAGTAATAAATAAAAATGTTTCAGTACGAAAAAGAAAAAAAAAGAAAAAAAAATCCCTAAAACTAAGAATGTTGCTTTGCTGGGTTCATTGGATTCTTCACTGGAGGGAGGATGTTTTTGTGTGCGAGCGTCTGTCTTTATTAGAGGTCCGGGGGAAGTGCGAGAGGAAAAACGTGGGGGAGGACAATCTAAGCTCGTCGTTCACGTACAGATGTGGTCAATCCGACGTGATCCGCCGCAAAGCCACTAAATATGCACATGAAAACATGAACCGGAGGAAACGCCAAAGCTCGGGACGTTCTGAGGGAATTTCAGAGCGCTGTCGATGTCATTTCTTCTAACAATTTCACCGATTTGAGATATTAAAAAAATTCTGCGGTTATGAACAGTAGAGCTGCAACGGAGTCGTATTGTGATCATTATCAGCGTAAATGGACTAAACAGAATGTAAATCACTGTTTTATAACGAAAACAACAGCGTTATTAAATCAAAATGTCAAAAAATGTCTGATTTCCACCAATTAAACACTTAAATTTGACAATATCCACATTATTTCTAAAGTGCTGCACGCAGTGAAATAAAACCAAATAGTCAACACAGTAAATAAACTATAAAATACAGGGAGAAAAAAAACAACAAAAACTGTAAAACAGAATAAAAAGTCAGATAATAAATGAATAAAATAAATTTAAAAAATTATAAAAAATGGGTAGCCTAGATACAAATCAAACTGAAAACAAAAAAATCAAAATAAAAAGATAATAGAGCAAAAAGCATAAAATATTCACTATCTTTAAGACTTCGCATTTCAACCTTTATTTTGTTGATCATGTATTCAAAAAGTCCCACTGTAAATAAAAGGGAATTTTCTGACAAATATTGCAATTACGGTTGGATTTGCAGCAAATTTTTTCAAACTCAAAGTTCGCTTCGACGTTTGAGAGAAGACTGAAATATAAAGATCTATCAGACCTCAGTGGAATATTTTGTTTTGTAATTCGTACGTCAAAATGCACATCGTGAATGTTGTTTTGAATAAATACAAAATGAGAATATTGAGGATTTCGTTGACGGTTTAAAAAAAAAGCTCCAAAAAAAGGCAATTAAATATAAAAAATTTAAACGTTATGTTGCAAACCTTCAAATAAAGGTGTAAAATATGACATTTCTGCACTTTTTTTTTGATTAATTCGACAGATTGCGCATTTGTCTGCTGAAATAACATGTTTTAACACATTTCTGTCGGAGTGACATAAAATCGTGTTGGTATCGTTATCGGGACGCTCCAAAAACACACCAAATCCAAAAATCTCTCCCACCCTATCAACATATAACCCCAAACTCTACGACTAATCCAACTACTAAATATGGCTGCGCTCCTGTACGTTATAATTCAAAAGTTTATGCATAGCCCCGCCCTTTTTTGAATGCGATTACAACAGCCCGAGTTATTTAAGGAAACACGTGGGCACGATTTAGACTTCTGAAATGCCATCGAGCCCTCTTCATTTACAGCGAGGAGGAGGAGGAGGAGGAAGGAAATACAAACGCTCCTCTGTCCTTCAGGGAACTCCAGCGGATGTCAGCGTTTAGAGGCCGTCGACGCAGAGGGAGAAACAAGGCAGGTCGTGGCGGGGATACGGTAAAGACGCACAACTAGGGCCGGGCAACGTGCTGGCAAAAATGGGACCGCGGTCTCGTTTTCTCGTGGCTGAGAATGCGTCTGTAAATGTCTCTGCGGAGGTTCGAGCGGACAAAAGTGCAGAAACATCACTTCATACGCTCGTTTGGGAGATCACGCAAGACGTTTCTGTCTCATTTTGAGCTTATTTCTGACCGTTTTCAATTAAAACGATACGATCGATAGTCTAATTTGGCATATTTCCAAAACGATGGCCACATGATCCATTTTTCCATATCATCTCCCTCTACATGTGTCGTGATCTAAATTGTGATTTTTGGCTTATCCCCCCCAGGCTAAGATGTAACTCTTTCTGGTGGACCCGCTTGTCTGGTGTTACTGTGTTGCCTTGAATGTTCCAAAGTATGGCATTAAACGTCTCCATCCAGTGGTTTTACGGCTCAAACACATCTGCATTCTTGCGTTATATTGGTCTCTATGGACATAAAATAACAGAAAGTTGGATCATCTCAGAGCTGCTCTATTCCCCAAATACTGTAAGAGCAAACATGGACTTTAAAATACATATTGGACCAAATGGGGGGTCCGCAAAATGGTTTCAAGGGATCTCCAGATGATTGGAAATTGACGCAATAATGTAGATTATCATTTGTTGGCCGACCAAAGTCATTAATCTACGTCTAAATGGGTCAAAATAAAACGGAACATTAGACATGAGGCTGCTTTATCCCTTTGGGGGCCGCCCACTTTTTAAATCGGGGGTCGCGAATGCCAAAAGGTTGTTATTTTGGGTGACAAAGGTCGAAACAACCTGATATTTTTTAAATATATTCGATTTCAACGATACGATCGCAGTTACATTATTATTATTTCTATTTTTTTGACAGTAACAGCGGCGGACAAAGAGGATTCTCCATAAAGTTGCGGCCGATCTTGCTTCACGAATCCGCGCGGTCTAATCCTGGATAAACTGCGGAAAACACGCTTTAAGAAGTGAACGGCTGAGCGCTTCACGTGTCAAAAGGCCAAACTAATCTTTAAGGCGATTTCTTGGACATTTGGGCCTCTTACACCACCTCAGATGCATTTTTAGTACGTTTCATTCCAAATTTACTGGGTTTTTACCTTATTTTGACACCATTTTAAGACCATTTATTCAGTCTTTGTTATTGAGAACTATTTGTATATTGTCATTTGTGAGCCACTGTAATTTCCATAGCTTTTCAGTACCAATATCTTCCAAAAGGGGCACTATAGAGACAATATTTCTCTGACAGAAGACAGGAGATTCTAGTTGGAAGCGTATGATACCTGCGCCGTTATAAGCTGCTTATCTTCATTTGGAAATTCCTCTTTTAAGCCCCAAAGTCTGTGGTCAAATCTGATTATTTTGTCAATACAGTCAAACATCACTCGCGACCTTTTAACCTTCATTAGGCAGTTTGAGTAAATGGATAAATGTGAATAATAAGTCTTTTTTTGAAGTTGCAAAAACAGTGTTTCTCACAAGGTTGAATTGTTGTGCCTGACGGACCAATCTGTACTCAAAAGAAGTTTTATTGTTCCTTTTAATCCACTTTCATCCATAGATTCCTCTGGGACATTGTAACGTTTTCTTCCAAAGGCATTTTCCTCCCACAGAGACAAAGACCCGCCCCTTAAAGTCGCACTTTCACACACACACACACACACACCAAACAAGATTTTTTTGACAGCTCGTACAGAAGGATTTGTCGACATTTGATTCTAAGCCTGATTTATTCAAGTTTCAACTCCAAAGAAATGAGGAGAAACGTGAATTGTTACACGTTTTCAGTAAGATCTACCACAGTTTGCTCAAATCCTAAATGAGACATCCCAAAATCCCTTCTGTATTTGGGTTTGTGTCGAATGTCAACACAAGATTAAGCACGAAATTTAAACCTGGCTCGAACCATTTTTCACAATGTCCTAAATGTGTGCAAATATGTACATTTTGACACATAAAATGCCCTATTTATGTATGAAAACATCACACAAATTAGACATTTCTTTCCTGTTCACGTGCGGTGTCTCGCCTTGATGTAAAAATAGGTTTTAAATAACTCCTTTTGGCGCAGGAAGTTGAGGATTTGAGACCTCGTACAACTTGGACAAATCGCGTGCCAGTTGAAAAGTTGTCGATTAAAAACTTTTCCAAATATGTGGATTTTCCTTTTCTTCTTTGCCGAAAACCCGCAAAGTCAATCCAACCGCACGCAAATCCCGCAACACTTTGGCATCGCCACGTGTGCGTCAACTGCGCCACCCATCGTTTTACACTTCGGTTGAGCAGAGACAGGAAATGCGTAAAATGTCCTCCCACACGCCCCGATGTAAACGACATCATGACAGCATTAGCGAACGGAGAGACTTCAGAGCCAAAGCCTGTGTGTGTGTGTGTGTGTGTGTGTGTGTAGGTTCTTCCCTCGCCCAATGGAAAAGTCTCTGGGATCCGAGCCCATTGAACACTTACTGCAACAAGGAGCAGTGTGCGATGTGCCAGCGCGCTTTGAATCTGTTAAAAACTTTAGAAATAATGTAATATTCCACATCATTTCATAGTTTGAAAGCAGATACCGAATTATTGAATGAAAAGCAAAGCCGAGTGGTATAATTTTGAGCTGAAATCACATTAAATTTAAAGTCAAAGTCGTTATTTTTGCCTTTTGAGCTCAGTGGAAAGTAGGACATTGTACAGCGAGCTTCACAAATATTGCAGCATTTTTGTCATTCATTACCAAATGAAAGTCATGCGAGTTCAATGTGAGGCCTAACCCTTTTTCATGAGTTTAATGCAATAGAAAAAAGGGTTAAAATAGAGTCTGGAAAACTATTATTGAATTTGGTAATCAATTTAGTATAACAAAGCATGTCTGTATAACGTCGAGCACAAAAGTTATAAAAGGAGGCGACTGTAACCACCAAGAACAACTTTCTCTCATAATGAATGTGCAAAAGCCACGAGACGGCCTGTTTTGTCAAAGTTTGCGACGTTATTTGCCGTTCGAACCAAAAACGGTTCCAATTTCAATCTCTACTTACAGGGCAGCGTCGTTTCCCAGCATGCTTTGCAGTTTGCAGTGGGGCGGAGAGTGCTGTGGCATCAATAATTCGATGAGGGGAAATGTGTGTGACAGAGCGGAGGACACGAGCAGCGGCAACGAGATAATAACAGAAGGGTTCGGTCTGGATAGTCGGCAAATTCAATGGGAAACACAATATTCAAATCATGTGTGCGTCAGAATATGTAGTAGTAAAAAGAAGACATTTGGGAAAGTATTGTGATTAGATTTTTGGTTTTCATGTAAATAATTGCAGCCTTTGAGATTTGATAATTGCACAAACTCAAAGTCCGAGTTGGAGTTCGATGGTTACAACTTGTGCAGCCCTAAGCAGTCGCGTTTCTGACAATAAGACATTTCAAATTTCTGCTCAGTATGATCAAGAAAGGTTGTAAAAAATAACAATAAAACACAAAATTGACTCTGCGTTCGACGAGAGACTCCAGCGGCTAAAAAATCTCTACAAATTCCGGTTTCGGTCCTGGTTTAGTCCTGTTTAGTCCTAGTCTCAAAAAACTACGGCAAAAAGCTACATATACATCAGTGATAATAGTTTTGGGATTAAATCTGCAGCACAGGCCGATCTTTTATTTGGTCTCGGCTGCGTCGCATCTCCGCTTAAAGGCCGACAGTTCCCGAGTGTTTGGGTCTGTGTTGTTGTGTCCGCGGCGTTAACAGATGGGCCACTTCACCAGAAGCTGAGCCGAGTCTAACCAAGCACAACGGAACAGTTACATCACCTACACGTGTGAGAGGGAGGCTGTTCACACATGAATAATAATAATAACAAGAGAAGAATCCACGAGAGACTGCGCCACGATGCGTCACCCAGCGCTGTATGGGCTTAGAATGGTGTTAATGGAAGGTCAACGGAGGCCATTTCAATGTGGAGGCGTAAAGAAAAACTGTCCCTAGGTTATATATGGCCTCTTTTCATGTTTATAATGTATTTCATATGGATTAAAAGGCACCATACCGTATCAAAAATCGCTAAATTAAAAAAAAACGGCTTACTTCCTGGTTCGGCGGACGAAAACGCTCTATAATTAGATGCAGATGGCACACGGCGGTCTAATTTTGACCCCCAAGAGCTGCTTTTGCAAAAAAAAAAAAAATAATAATAATAATAATTGTACTGGAAATGCAAAAAAAAAAAAAATAATAATAATAATAATTGTACTGGAAAGAGACACGTTTTAGTTTATTACATGAATTATAAGTGGAAAATCGATTAAGTCAACGAGCGCCTAAAACAATGCTGTGCAAATAAACAGAACCAAATACGAACTCTAAAGAACTCTATGATTCCCAAACTTTACAAACTACTTGGAAAAAGTATTTGGCTTTCCCAAGTATAACCAGGACCAAGCGTAAAAAACAAAACTAAACCAGGTTTAAAGCATGTAACCTCATTGTTCCAGCAGTAGAAGTCTTGGTTACAGCACTTACAACTCGTACCAAAGCTAACATTCAAGCACTTATTTTCAAGGTAAACATCTTAGGCCCATTGGGTGTTTGTAGCTTTAGAGGAAACGGTATTGTGCTTGTGTTTCCGACTCCACTTCCTCCTTATGTTCTCAAGATCAGACCTTTTGTCAAACACAATGGTCATTCAGCGCTGCTTTTAACCTCACCCTCAGGACTCAAGGTCAACAGGTCAAAAGGAGGAGCCAGACAGCAGGTCCCATGAGGGCTTTGGTATTTCATGTTTTTGTATGTCTTTGTATGAAATATTCTTAATCTATAAACAATGCCTGTGCAAAAAAATAAAAAAGTTCCCAAAGAAAAGAAAAGAAGTCAAAGGCTCTAATATTTTTGTTAGACCGCCTTTAGCTTCGATTACAGCAC
Source organism: Chaenogobius annularis (assembly GCA_015082035.1). NCBI lineage: Eukaryota > Metazoa > Chordata > Actinopteri > Gobiiformes > Gobiidae > Chaenogobius > Chaenogobius annularis. The sequence continues at coordinate 597,270 of BJKM01000457.1, forward strand.
GCATTCGCTGTGGCGTAGTTTCAGTAAGCTTCTGCAATGTCAAAAGATTAATTTCATACCAGTGTTGCATTATTTTTTCACAGACTGATGATGACGGGAGAGAGTGACCACTGAAGTCACTGACAACAGCAACGGTCCCAGTATAGAACCTTGAGGTACACCCATGCAGACATTACATTAGAAATTAAGACAAAGCCAATTCAAAAACGTATTGTGAGCATAAAAATCATCATGTTTACTTGCTGTTGCACTGTGGAGAATAGGGATCAGTATCGTTAAGGATGTATTGATTACCACTCGATCGATACTACTTATTGACCCGGTCTTCTCCTAACCCCATTACTTTTAAAGCAAAATGATATACACATAAATGACAAACTGATTTACAATAAAGGTTTCAAAAGGTTGTTATCTGAACACTTGTTTGTGAAATCGAGACGTTTCAACAACCATCCGGAAGTCATTTCAATCTGAAGGCGCCGGTCTGAGAAGGGCTGCGTAAATTCTATCTTCTCAGTGTTTTTGAGCTGTGCAGAAGGAGACGGCCTCATTATGCAGGACTATCTAAACACGCCTGAATAGAACAAAATACACCGTCACGTATGATGTGACACGACGACAAAAATAGCAACAACATGCAGCAAGAATATGTTAAAACGTGCCTGTAAATGTCTTGGTTCGAGGTTCAGTTATCGCACAAAACGTGAATCAAGCATAAAACGCAGCTATATCGCTTTATATCCTTGTTTGGAAGATTATTTCTGGCTCTTTTTTGGGTCATTTTAATAGTTTTAATTATAGACGATCTCCAAAAAAAACCCTCAAGATGCACAGAGAGCGAGGGAATCACGTCACAGACCCAAGAGGTCAGACAGTTGACGTCCCAAGAGGAGAGGAAAGGAGGAGGGACGAACCCGAAAAGGAAGCCCCGTCCTGGGCACAAGGGCAGGCGACGTCCGGAGCTGGAGTTACTCGGCGTTGCATCAGCCACAGTTAGATCCAAATATGTGATTTACGACACTATTTAGCATCAGAGCGCACCCAAACCGGGCGGAGGAAGCCACAACTCAACCCAAAACATGAGCTAGCATGTAATTATGATGTAGGGCATGAGCGTGAAGGTACATTTCATTCCATACAAAACAAAATTAGAAAGAAAGAAAATAAAAACGTGCAGAGCAAAAATATACAACTGCATTTTGGGTTCGGGATGGTAGAAGTATGAATACACAACTTTTGCTCTTGAGTTGGAGCAAATCTAAAAATACGAATCGTGTACATGTTGGATTTTGTGATGTTGGAACACATGGCAAACATCTAAATTGTTGCTCTTCAGTTCCCAATTAAACCAAATCATGATTCTACCAACTGATGGACAAAAAGTTATTCACGTTATTCTCGTTTATTCACAAAAATAAAAGACGACAACAAACGAAAGTCGCGTTCGTAACTCTTCTTGTTGAGCTGTTATGGCTTCGGCGTTCATCATGATCACGTTAAATGTGTCTGTCTCCGTGGAAATAAGCAGCTAACACCGCCAGGCCAAGTTACATGTCAGATCTGTGGAGAGGCGAGCCGCTCACAGTAAGAGTACATGTTTTTCAAGGTATTTCGGAGCTATAGAAATGCCATACTGACGAAGTTAAGTAGTACGCTTCTGAAAATGTCCAATAATGGATAATATGAAAGAAACATTAAAAATACTTGAATATGGGAGAGGTATACATTAGTTGTCACGAAACCAAAATGTCAAACTCGATTTCGATACTAAGGCAAATACGCGATGCTCGAATACCGATTTCGATACCACAATGTTTTAAACAACTGACAATTTCGACACAAAATAGTTCTAATGAAGCTCAAAGTCACATTTTGTCTTGTTCATGGATCTTTTTTTTAGTATCGATACTAGCTTTGCTCTCGATTAGTATCCGGTTTTCGATACCTTTGACAACCCTACTGGACAGTCTGGCTTTGAAGACCGTTTTGAGGCTCGGCGATACTGACAAAAACCAATGTCTTGGTATTTGTTGACTATCTCGATAACGACATTCAGGCGATATTTCATCAAAGCGTCCCGAAAGGCGCGAAAATGTGCCTATAATCGTATTGGTTGATGAGTCACAGAAGTGCAGAAATATCACTTTATGCCCTTGACGTTGATGTTACTCGTCTCCGTTTTAATCATAGACGCTTTAGTGCTTTACTTGGCATTCCTCCAAAACAACAAATTGCGATATTACACATTTTCCAATACGTCTACCAGTTCTGTTCGAGGCAGTCCCGAAAACAGTTTAGTCTGGAGTCTGGAGTCTAGAATGTTTCTTTTCTACGGCGGTTTTTGCGCGAGAAAGAGCATTCACGCGGCGGAGAGTGGACACAGCGCGAGCCGAGCTGCGCCCAAAGAACCTCGTCCCGCCGTCTGTCTCTCTGTAATCAGATAACCCGCCCCGAGGACAACATCATATGACACGGACTGAGAAGTGAAGTCATCTGAGCGCAACAGAACCGTAATGGAAGATCTGGACGTCGACAAAAGTGGCTTTGATTTGGAGGATCAAACGCGGCAAATGCCACGAATGATCAGAAGCTGGTGACGACGACGGGGGCTTTGGAGAGTTCACGGCGTGAGAAAATAAATGTTCAGAAGAGATCCTTTTGTAAACGTATCAAAGTATGGGAAATTAGCTATGAATATTGAACTATTCTTCTTTCTTCAGAAAAGTTCACGAATTGAATGGTCTTTCAGAAGTCTTCATGTCAAAAATCACAAACATTAATGTGCTTTCTTGACCTTTTGTGGCCATTCATTTCAGACAATTGGTCGATTCAGAACGTCCAAGGTTCCTGGTTCCTCAGTGCGGCGTTTGCATGTTCTCACTGTTCCTTGTAAAGACTATTCAATGGCCACTGTGGAAGCTCAGACTTGTGTTTCTCCAAAAGTCTGAACTCCGGTCCAAACCACAAAAAGGACTGGCTGTAGGACCTCGATTTAAAAAGACCCAAACTGATCGTTGATGATTACAAATGACAAACGTGGCAGATTTTATTAATGCTTTTCAATGTTGAGGCCAAAAGTAGTCTTGGTTTGGACTTAGAACATTAAGGAATATCTATTTTTTACCTGAAATTATTGTGTTAAAACTAGGGCTGAGCAATACTGACAAAAACGAACATCTCCATACGTTTTTTTGACAATCCTGATGACGATATCCTGACAATATTCTGTCGATCCAGCAGAAACGTGGTAAAACATGTCTTGTTGAGGTTTAATTATCAGACATGTGAAATGTCTGTCAAATTAATCACAAAAGTACACAAAACACACATTTGAAACCTCTTTTTTTTTAAACTATAAACAAT
>BJKM01000458.1:0-135515 GCA_015082035.1 Chaenogobius annularis
AATTTATGTCTGTTGGCTGGCAGTTGTGAATTAGAGCGGGATTGTTTCTATTGTTGTTCCGGTATTACAGTATTACAGTATTCACAGCACAATCTGTTGAAGTTGTCTGGTCTGGGTGGGTTTGACCTTCAATTCATCTTAATTTTACTGTCCAATTAGGTGCATTTGTCTTCACGTTTAGAAGTCTTTTAGAGTTCTTATAGTCAGACCTGCATTTTAGTGTTGTACCTTGACAGTTTCGTTTGCACTCTGCTCCGCCTTCCTCAGAAAGTCCTGGTGTTATGGGATGTCTGGTCCTCTGATTTAACAGAGTTTGGAAAGGTCTTCCTACAGTAGGACAACAGTGCCATCTGGAGTCCGATTTCTCAAAACTGTGTACCAGATAAGAGAAAGTCAGTATGCCGGTCATCAGGATGTCCTACTGCTCCAAAGAAGACAACCCAAAGTTCAGTCTGAATCAGATGGGCAGACATGTTACAGTAACACCAGCAAACAGGTCTGACTACGAAATCAATAAGCCTTCACTTTCAATTTGTTTGTCTCACCATTTTTATTTATTTTTTGCCGCAAAGAGAGAGAGAAAAAGGCACATACATATGAGAATGGGGTCTGATGAATAATGTCTAAAGAAATTACATTATGGATACCACCGCCATAAAACACCACCAAAGAAGAAGAAGAAGAAACATATAGTCTTCCGTTGATTTGCTCAAAGTTGACTGTTAATGCAGTCACTCGGCAATGGCTTCTTGCCATTGCTAAGTTAAAAAGCAATCAATTTCTTAAATTTTCCCTTCAGGTATAGTTTTTGATTGTTTAAAGCTGGGTTTCAAACTCAAGCTTTTTGCGGATGGCATCATGAATGTGCTTAAATAATAACCCCCCAACCAGAAAAAAAGTACTTTGTAATTTGGCAGTCTAGTTGAAAAATGTAGTGGAGTACAATTTATAATGCCTGCTCTCAAATGTAGTGAAGTAACCGCTAACACCTAACGTACAATAAATGCTACTTTTATTTTTGTACTTTGTTACTTAATGCCACTAATGCAGAGACTTTTGAGCATTTTGGTTTCTCTTTCATGTAAGGGGCTCTACAGACAGTGTCTAATTCGATTACCAAAACAATTAATGTCAATCACCTGCGGAGCTGCTGTTTGCGACTATATAGCACCCCCCAGTGGTACAGAGGGGTAGGCAGTCTCAAACCACACCTGTCCGAAGTACAGGCGAGATGGCAGCTGCAGCAGTCAGGCGGGAGCTGGAGCCTCTCTCTCCTAATAAGACAGAAGAGTCCCAGATCCAGAGCCCTCACTCACTGCCAACAGCGCTGAGGATGGATGACGAGTGTGAATGTACGCCACCGCCTGGAGGAGAGGACACATGACAACTAAACAGGGTTGTTAGGTGAGATAGTACCTGGTAAGGAATATCAGTTTTTCATCAGACAATTTTAAAATTGCAGGAAATAGTGCTGAACAGAATACCTCCACCTGTGTCATCAGAAGAGTCATTCCGTCAAAAATGCTGAGAAAATTTGTACTCACTTAAAACATTTTATGACATAACTACTGCATGAATAAATGGATTTTGGCTTTGGTTTACAATCTGGTTGCTAAGTAACAGTTGTTGATTACATCCACCTATGTCCTATTGCTGCCCATTTCCCGCCAGGAAGTACAATTATAAATTTACAATAAAGGTTGAACTGGGAACAAATAGGCAAAATGTTTAGTTCAATCTGAAAATAATATCATAATATAATTACGTTTTCGTGAAATGGTAGTTAACCTGTCGTATAGACAGGTTTGGTTTGAAAGAGGGGTTTTGTGGATGTAGGATGAAAAGAAATGGTGGGCTAAATTACAACCTACCCCCTGTTAACAACAATCTGGCACACTAGATATAGGCCAATTTTAAGGTTAAAGCGGTACCTGCTCCAGGTCAGCTGGATCTCCAAACTCTGTGAGCCTGGTAGTGGTAAGCGATGGTGAAAGATCACCACTTTAAAGCCCTGAGCTGTGGCAGTGTAGCAGAGGGAGCTTAGGTGAGGACTCAGGCCATGAGAGGCTCATCTAAACACAGAGGCTCATCTAAACATATTCTTCTAGTTTGATTTCCTCTGTAATGCATTCATCATTCATTATATCAGAAAACATAAATAACCAAGGGCAGTCAAAGTGACAGTAATTAAAGTGTATCTCTGATTTACTTGGGTACGTTGTTTTATGTACGTAATCTTTTACACGTTGCATTATAATGTGAGTCAATGTGACATGTGTTTGGTTTTATGTGAAAAAAGGCAAATTTCACATCTGTGGACAATAAAGTACATTCATGGGACAAATCTCAGTTTGTTGCAAAATTGGGTTGAGTTTCAGCCTGTTTATTCAGAGCGCAGCAGCAATAAATGTTTTAACGGGTACCTCCACGCGGTTAAAAAGGTACATGACATCTATTCTTTTGGTATTTGAACAAAGAATGTTTTAACAGCTGAAGGGTTGAGAAACCTTCCTTGTAGAGATAAAATCAATCTGCCTTTTCATATAACATGTTAATACTTCCTACAAATGTCTTATGTTTCAGTGCAATAGGCCACAATGAATTTTGTAACATTTAGATTTTACTGGTTCAATTTGCTCTCTACATTGATTAGGGATATTGTAACTTTGCAGTTTCTCTCATAAATACATCATGATCAGCCCTTAAGTAGCACTACAACCAAACTTACAATCTTGACTTACAAGATTTGACGGATCATGATTTGAAGCAATCTAATTCCAAGCCTGATTTATTTGAAAAATTGGAATTTTTATTTTTATTTACTAAACACACAGCACACAAATCATAGAAAAACATTTACACAATAATTTACATTTGGAAGAAATAAAACGAGCACAGACAATTAAAAGGATTTCTTTCCTTTTTTATAGAATCATTGAACCATAAGCGGACCAGTGGCTGCTGGAGCAGCTCTGTTTCCAAGTCAGTCCTTCCACGGGGTAAAGTAAAGTTTACATATGGCATGGGGGCAGGGCTAATGACCCGCTCTCTGCAACGAGTGCACACTTACATATTATTTATAAGTAAGACAGCCAATGTGTGAATCCCCTGCACCCAAAGTAAGTACTAAATACGAAATAGATATCAAAATCTAGTTTGTATTTGTATCTAATATGAAAATTAAATGAGCAAATGTACATCTATAAACAATTCTTCAGATTTATATTCCCAAATGTGTAAATTTGGTCACACATAAAATCCTTTATCTATGAAAAACGTACGATGATTTTTTTTTTTTCCAATTCACCTGCAGTGTCTTGTCTTAAATTAGATCATGTATTTAAACTATGTCTGAATGGGTGCGCCACAAACATAACAGCTGCGAGCTTGTCTGGATTTGTGTATAACAAGTTATAAAAAGAAATATATATTTCCAGTGAATGTCCAACAGGTTTAGCCAGAGTCTAATCACCTTGTTGTGATTCAGACTCTTCAATAGAGATAGAGATATCACTGCAATCACACTGCAAGAGCAATCACCAGCAAAGGAAGTTTATTATTATTTTTTAAACTGATACTGTTCACAAACTTTTTTTCCCAAGGAATATTATCTTTTTTATATTTAAAATACGAAGAACATTTACAACATTTTAAGACCAAAATGGTGGAGTCTAGGCTGCAACGATTACCTAGTAAATCGAATAATTCGATTACAAAAAAGCTTCGATTAATATTATTGCTCGATGATTCTTTAATATACATATTAATCAAAAACACGGAATCTGTACTTTTGTTTCACACGGAGCTTTCCGCTCTGACGAAGGCGCAACAGGAAGAAGCGCGCGTTTGAAATCACAAGTGCGACTCGAAGAGTGATGAGTGAAAGAGCCTTGATCTATTATAATAATCCCGAGCTGCACTCAAAACCGCGTCTAGCTCCGCCCACCCCACCCCGCCCTTCGACACGCCACCGCGACCCCCGCGCTACCCCACCAACAACTCTGTTCCCAGTCACAGTCGTACTTTTAAACAGCCAATACACATGGAAACAGCACGAGGACCGGGTTATGTTAGAATAATCTGTTGTGAAACAAAGTCCGAGACGCGGAGGCCAAAGTGACCGCACACGAGCCAAAACGGCAAAACGCAAATGCAAGCTAAAACGCCAGGACCACTGTCCCACCCAACATAACGTTTTACGAAGTTTTTAATATGTGACAGAGCCACTGTAACTGTTTACAATCTATGACAAGTTAATTAAGTCCTTTATATATTCTTTATATACAAACGAACAGTTTGGACTGTTGGACAGTGAATGTTGATGTTTTGGGACAAATTTATATGAAATTAAGCATAAAATTGTTATTTTAAGCAGAAACAGAAATTCTTATTTTGTATGTTATTATATGAACTATGACGTTTATCTAAAAAATGATTTAATATGTGTTTAAATGGTTTACTGATTGTACAAAAACATTAACTGATTACTCGATTAATCGAAGAAAAGAATCAATAGATTACTCGATGACTAAAATAATTGATAGCTGCAGCCCTATGAGTCTGCATGTCCTTCTCGTGTACCAAGGCTTCCTCTCACCGTCCTAAGACATGCATGTGTTAAATAAAATGACAACTGTAAATTGACCCTAGTAAATGTGAGGTTGTCTGTGTCTGTGTGTTAACTGTCCAGGGTGAACCGCGCTTAAGCTATGTTCCAGTTAACCACGACCGGGAACAAGTATGTTTTATGTTGAGGTAAACTAAAGACCCACTAAGACAGCAAAAAATAATAATAGTAATGGAAGAAGTGATAAGGTGAACCATTATAGGCTACGCTTGGCACCTTGATCCTTATTTAAGTTTTAAACACTAGTATGTGTTTTGGAGACTGTTGTGGCATTTCTGCGGAAAAGTACCAAGAAATAAAGAGGTAAACAGAGTTTGTCGTTCTCAATAGGTGGATCTTTATTTACTTGTGCACAGTAAATAAAAACACTTTCCCTGACAAGATCAGCTCTCCCTTCCTGACTCCAGAACAATGACAGTAAACATCCTTTAAAGACAATCACATACATTGACACATACGCACATGTCTCAATCAAATCAGCTCTAGTCCAAATGAAACACCCCTCAAGGTTTGACCCACGACTTGGCCGGAGCTGAGATAATATTATATGATACGTAGACATGCATTATTTGCAACCTTGATAGAGAGACATTTTTCCATTACAAGACAAACTGTATTTCATAAACCAAAGTCAAATCAGATACAACAGGAAGCTGAAAAAGGTAAATAATTGTGCTGCCCGGTGGTCGAGGAGTTAAGGCAGCAGCACATATGCCAGGCTCCATGTGTGTTGTGGGTTTATTTGCATGATTTATTTTATTAGGGCTGTTATGTAGTTTTTAGTTGATCCTATATTCGGTTGATGGTGTCTTAGTCAACCACATTTGTTATAAGACAAAGAATTTGGTTCGGATTATAAGGGTTTTTGTGGAATGCCGCAGAAAAGGAAAACAGTTAACAGGAGCAGTTAAGAGTGAATTAGCAGGAGTTTGGAAGTGACTGAACCGTTTAATCAGCCAATATTGATTTCTATACATTCTATATATTTCACTTTATATTGAGACCCAAAACCAATATTTGGGGATTCCAATATCAATCAATGACGAGACCCAAACATTGAAGTAAAGTTGTTGTAAGTTCAGAAATTGTCCTTTCCACTTTTGGGGAAAAAATAAAAACAAAATAAAACCAAAAATGTACTTTCTCAATATTTGTTGTTTAATGGTAGTGTAAAAATAAGGCAACTTCTTTAGAGTCATTGCTTATGAATTAGAAATTGACAGGTTTCAAACTGGTCCAAACTAAGTGATTCGATAAATAAAATGTTACACACTACATTAAATCCACTCTCATTAATCAGGCCAATCTTTCAGGAAGATTGTCAAGGAAAGTTTTAGTCTTAAATCAGATGTTCGTCTGCATGATAGAAAACAGTACTTTTAATAGGTCTTTCTATCTTTCCACAGTTGTACCATGATGTCATGATGTTCGGATTGTTTTTGTTAAGTCTGTTGCTTGTAACAACTGGAGTTACAGGATTTCAACTGGATCAAGACACAAACTCTCAGAGTCACTGGGAAATCACAGAAAAGGCCATTTTAAATGTCACGGCACAGGCCTGCCGCTTTCTGGCCCGCGACGAGCGCAGGGACTTCACACTGCCGGTAATAACATGATGGAATTTAGCTCCAGAAATGTTCTTAACAAAGATTCATGTTTAAAAAAGGGGTAATATTAGCAAGTGTTACAAGAACAAACTTGTAATAGAGCTTATTAAAAATGGAGAACAGAGAATGAAAGAAAATGGACCTAAAAGCTTCAGACTCATTCTGAGGATGTCAATATACACTGCAGTTTGTTGATACAATATAAACCAAGTGGTCATACCAACAGTGCAAATGCCATGCTCTATTATGACAATGTTTTTCATAAAGATCCTGTATATTTAGGTGTTTTTGGTTGTTGTTTTTTTTGCAGGCGACACTGACAGCAGAGTCTCTTCTTGAAGCATGTGCAGCTAAAAGCTCAGCCAGCGACTTCGCAAAAAACAAATTTCATATCAAGGGTTGTAATTCTTTAGTCAATGTTGACTATGCCCAAATCGCGAGTTACCATTTTGACAACGAAAGCTTTGACAAAGGAAAGAAAATTATTACAGATGGATTGTTCACAGTGAAGACCAACATCAAGAGCGGAAGCTACTCTGCAGCAAGATGTAAACTTGGAGAAATCTTACACACTTTACAGGTTAGATTTATTTCAGGATAAAACTTGTCCTTTTATATAGGTGCAGCGGTAACATTTAGCTTTAATTAGTGGATTCATATTAAACATAGGCTTTTAACAGGATTTCTACAGTCATAGCAACTGGATAGAAATGGGCAACGATCGGCCAAACACAAATCTGATTAAGAATGACCGCAGTTTGGGGACTACAACAGGTAGAGCACAATCTGAGAGATAAAAGTAAACAGGACATTTAAAGTGCATATGACAGGTTTTCCTAATTATAACTTTGTTTGGTGGGACAGGAATATTGATCATAGTTTTACAGTCAAGTTGCAGTTTGTGAAGAACAAAAAATAATCTTTGAAACTGAATCCCTCTGTCATCAATAAGCGACATTCAGTCAAAAAGGCAAACACGAGACAATTTACATAAAACAGCCACATTTTTCTAACGGCTTAAAAATCATTTAACAAATAAAGGTGTTATCATGTATCATTATTTTTCAAATCATAACTATTGTGTAATTGATATGGATTTTGGCCCTTGTTTACGATTTGCATCTACTTCTACTTCTACGTCACATCTGCTCATGTTCAACCAGGAAGTAACATTATAAATGTCACCAAAAGGGTCAAACTGGGAAAAAATAGGCAAAATGTTTAGTAAAATCTTAAACATCAGTTTCACAATGTTTCAGTGAAATGTCTAACCTGTCATGTGCACTTTAAGTCAGGCTTAGAAGTAAAACCCATTTGGAAACAGCTTAAAAATGACTTTATCCCTTTAGCTGAAGACAGACCAACCTGCCGTAACTGCACTGAAAACTGTACCAACAACATGTTGGAAGATATTCTCAGAGAAAATCTTCTCACTTCAGGCTATTTCTCCCCGTATGCCTCAAATAGCAAGCCAAAAGGTAAGTAGTATATGTGTCTTTTATACTAATATTGTCTATTACATTGTCTTTTAGTAAAAATATGAAACATCATTTTTGAACAATTTTCTCAGGGAAATGTAGCCATGGCGATAGTAAGGACAGTACGAGACACAGCGAGGCCACAGGCGGCATAAACAAGGACAGTGTGAATTCCAGCCATGGACACTTGCACATCAAAGCAGCTCAAGTCGCAACAGCCGCCACGTCCGAGCTGCTGGACGACGTGCTGGCCGCAGTCGAGCACAAAGACTTCTTACGGTACAAAACAGCCGGGAGGAATAGTGTGCAGAGTGGTGCAATCATCAAATTGAACAGAAAACAATGTTTTATCCATTGCACCACAAAAACATCCATCCATCCATCCATCCATTTTCTACCGCTTGTTCCCGTTTAGGGGTCGCGGGTGACTGGAGCCTTGGGCGGGGTACACCCTGGACAGTGGCCAACTCGTCGCAGGGCTAACACAGAGACATAGACACACAAACAACCATTCACTCTCACACTCATTCACTAGGGCCAATTTACCTAACACATGCATGTCTTTGGACGGTGGGAGGAAGCCGGAGAACCCGGAGAGAGTAACACGGGGAGGACATGCAGACTCCACCCAGAGAAAATCACGTGATGTAATGTTCGCCTAGGAATCGAACCCATGATTTCCTTCTTGGGAGGCGAGATCTCTAACCGCTCAGCCACCGTGCACCACCACAAAAACATTTAAAGTAATAATCATTTAGTAATAATAACAGTGTCTCTCAAGGCCATACAGTTCTTCAAAATACTATGGCATTTTCCTTGGTATTTCAACTATTACTAAACTACAGTCAATGTAGTTCAAATGTTGCTCATACCACACAGTTACCCCCAAACTGGTTGAGTCAGATTATACAGTATTGTATCATACTCAGGGACAAGCTGTTATCTCTAACTCAAAATGCCATTTATATTGTGTTGCTGCTACTGAACCTTGAATTTCCTTTGGGGTCAATAAAGAATCTAATCTAATCTTTCTTTCATTCCCTTAGTATGATGGGGGTCAGTCCAGGGAAAGCGATAAGTTTCGTGATCGACACAACCCAAAGTATGGGCTTCGACATTGAATCAGTCCAATTTATCACAAATACTTTAATAACTAATCTTGTGGGAACTGCAAACGAGCCGTCTGTTTATATTCTTGTCCCTTTTAATGACCCAGGTAAAGTAATTTAGCCTTTAATATTGTTAATAAGTCCCTAAAACATGATAGATTTCTTTGATTTTACTATACATCAGCTTTTGGACCGGTTTTTAAGACCACAAACCAAGCCGAGTTTAAACAAGCCATAAACGCTCTGGTTCCATCTGGTGGTGGAGATGAGCCTGAAATGTCTCTATCTGCATTACAGGTATCTAAGAACATTTTTATCTTTTGTGTTGTTCTGCAACACTGTGAAAATACTGTTTAAAACTGTGTTACGCCGCAGCTCGCACTCAATGCTGTTCCGCCTGGCTCTGAGATTTACGTCTTCACTGATGCTACCGCTAAAGATGCTCACTTGAACAACTCACTCGTCACACTGATACAGATAACACAGTGTGTGGTTAGTAGAAACCCATTTTTATTTAACATTAATAGTAAAACGAATCAAGTATTTTGTCAATGAACTTGTTTTATCATATCACATTTGTATATATACTTTTTTCAGGTAAATTTTGTGATTAGCAAAGAGACTTTACAGGAACCGATTTATGCAGACCTGGCGGATGTTTCAGGGGGACAAGTCGTCAAAGTACCAAAAAGACAAAGTTTTTATAGCCATCTCAGTCTTTTTAGAAACTTCTTACGATAATTTGGTATGAAAAACATGCGAACAATAAACACTTTATTCATTTCTATAAACAGTTACGGTCTACTCTTCTAGGTGACACTTTTGCAAGCTACCAGGAACCCAGGAAAGTCAGAGACCTTTGCTTTCTTAGTGGATGAAACAGAGACAAACGTCATTGTCTTCATAACTGGGACCAAAGTCTTCACACTCATCAGTCCATCTGGTAAAGTGCCACTTCTGTGAATATTTCATTTAAAGGAAAGGTGTGTCTCAATGAAACTACAAAAAGAAAATGAGAAAGGCACATACTTTATATTTTTTCTCAGTTCATGGACAGGCCATGGCTCATGTTCAGCTCAGAACCTCCAGAGTTCCCTCACTGAGCTGCAGAAGGCTGCACTAGCACAAATTCACGATTGGCTGCAGGGGCAGGGCTTTAGGTAGTGACCATTCAGATCAAAGAGGACAGTTTAAAGCAACTGGATTTAGTTGTAGGAACTGGCAACGTGAGACTCATGTGCGGTTCATTCTGCATTGTGACAACAAATAACAACTTGACTCTCAAGTCCAATGTTTTTGTAACTAAGAATAAATCAACATTAAATTGTTTTCAGTAAAAGCTAAATTTGATTTGACCAAATCTGAGGCCTGTACTATGAAACTGGATAAGAGGCTTAGTAAGGTAACAAAATGTGCTAGTTTGTATTAGTGTCTTTACGTTCTGCTTGAGTCAGTGGCAGTATAGGATCAGTTGTTTGCTACAGCACTTGCTTCTGTGTTGAATGACCTGGACATAAATTGAAATGCAAATTGGAAAATAAAGTGAATGAAAATATATTATTTAGGGGCTGAGCAAGCGACTATAACTGGATCACTGACCACATCACAAAAGCAGGTGGGAAATCTTTTGGTTTTAAATCTGAAGCCTGAAGTGGGCCTGTGGAAAATAAACATGAGGTCCACAGACGCTTACACATTGAAGATCATGGGTGAGACTTTGAATGGTTTTGAGGATATTTTACAAACTTGCTTTGAACGGAAGTTTCATTGTGTTGTTGACCTTTCTTCTTTTAATTTAAGCTCAAAGTTCCATTGGCTTTTTCTTCAGTTTTATGGCGCCATCTGAAGTGCGCTCTGATGGCCATGCAGTTACCAGCAACAAGCCTTTAGCAGGTAAAAGCGACATGTTAAAATAATTTGATCGAAAGAAACCACAAAAATCAGATAGCAACTTACTTTTATGGAGTAGACCTGTACGGACCAATCAATTGGATAATTCAGGTTTGGGGATATGATATTGTTAGAATCTACCACGCTAAATATGCACTAGTAATTCCTGAGTCAAAGATGATTAATTGATTTATTATAAGAAGTGTTTAAAAGTATGCACACTGAAACACGTTGTTTTTTTCCTAAAGGGCGCAGTGGTACATTGATGGTGGTGCTATTTGGAAGTGACACAATCACTCTGACAGAAGTGTATCTTGTTTATTTCATCTGGGTCCGGCCAGTTAAGAGGCAACATCACGGGGCAGGAAAATAATGAATACTTAGTTCAGTTCGACCAAATGCCTTCGAGGAGTTTACTGTGCAAGTGAAATTTCAGAAAAACTCAGGTTTGACCAGATCCACCTTAGGGACTTTCCAACGACAGTCAACTGCCAACCAAAAGGCCTCGTTCATCTCTGTCACCGCTGTAAGTAGTAACTAACTTCTTTCAATACATTTACTTGTAGTTATCGCTCAATTATTTACAAAAACATTGTTTTGCAAAGTGATGTGGACTAATATTAAATGCTATGTAAATTGCGATTATATAAACTTATTAGACGGCTTGTTTAACCTGCTTGATTATTAACGCCTACATTTTTGTGATTGCTTTGCTCTTGCTAGCTTTGTTTTTATTACCAATTGTGCAGCGAGTATTTAGAAAAGAACTGTATGAATAAAATGTATTCTTATTATACTAATTCTAATTCTTATTCTTATTATAGATCAGATCATTCAGCACAACAATTAAACTGCTATCTTTTTTCTTACAGAGTTTATCACCGACTGTATTTGAACCAGGCTCAACTTTCCACACAAATATCACCATCTCAAACCAAGGCACAGAAAAAGATTTCACCAACCGGGCAACTATTACCCCAAATGTTGGTAGCATAATTTTCCCATCCCAAATTGAGTTGTTGGGAGGTAGCGCTAATTTCAGCATCCAAACAACGGTTTTCAGTACCACAGAGTCTGGTACTGAGGTGACACTAACTGTGGAGGCTGAGGCTCCCAGTGCATCGGACCTCAACTATGCAGTGCAAACTTTTACTGTCATCAAAGAGGTAACTAACATTATACTGCAAAGAAAGTATTTGCAATTATGTTTGCCATACGTGTTTAAAAAGTAAGATTTGGTTCAGAGTGCACATAGTAAAAGAACTCCATGAGCATTAACATTTGAGAAAAGACTGAATTATTCAGAAAACGTTTGTCGAGGTCTAAACTAAACGTACAAGATGATTTCCATAAATTGTTTGCAAAGTTCTTTTGCAGAGAATATTCTATCATCTCAATTCTTTTCGTATCATTTCATAGGTCATGTTGTGTAGCTGTGTGTATAGCAGTTTATTGTAGCGTCATTACATTTTTAAAATAGTGTATACTAGCTTTGTGTAACTCTTTCGTAATTAACCCCTCTCTTAGGTGACCTGATATTCACGCTCCTGTTTTTGAGAAGCTGACTCCCTGAACCAAATTGCTCAGACGTTTGCAGTTCCACTTGGCAGCACTCGATTCGTGTAACTGACGACACAGCTATCGCAACAATTTATGTTCAAGAGGGCAATGGGACACTGCTGATCAATCCCAATCCAACCTCAAAAAATGAAACAATGGTGTCCTACAATGCATCCTGCTGCTTTCCTGCAGTCACAATAGTGGCTGTGGATGATGTGGGCAACGTTGGGAAATTTCTGTACAATGTTTCAGAGACGAGGAGCATAACCACAACCGTGCAGCCAACTACAAAGCCTGCAACTGCTAAAGTACAACCTTCTACTCCCTCTCTTCACTCCCCTTTTTTGTATATCTCCTCCTACTGTCTTCTTCTACTTCTCCTTCTACTTCCACTCCTCTTCTTCTACTTTTCTTCTTCTTCTCCCTCTTACTTCTTCACTTCATACACCTACTTCTTCTATTCACCTCCCTACCTTCACCTATGACTTCTACTACTTCTTCTACTTCACCTCCTCCTTCTTCACTTGTGTTCTCTCACTCCTGTAGATTTGTTGTGAGACTGCTTTTATTTCACGGAATTACTGTGTGCTCTTGCATTGAGTAAGGCTCTGTAGAACTGCGAAAAACAGCTCTTTGTAGTTGCAGAATATGCCATCTCACAACGTTTTCAAATAAGCACATTGGAGTTTTTTTTTCAATGAGATATAGTTAATCTGTAACCATTCAGATGAAAAAAAACTGAGCACTCCACATTTTTTTTAAACACTTGCATACCATTTTTTTTTTAGCACTATTTAATGAAATGCTATAGTAATAAATCAGATGTAAGGTGCCAAAGTTATAGTCCAATAGGAATTTCATATTTTTACCCATTTGTGCAGATCCCGTGTCTGTGTCTTCCAAGAATTACACTGGCAATCTCATTCAGGCAAGATTTGTGCCGATTTGTTTATTGCTTGAGAATGTGTCTTCTGCCACAATAGTTCCGAGTAAGATGTTTCCTTAGATGTTTTGGGAGATTCTTGACTCTGTGGAGCATCCAAACAGAGCCATATCCCGTCTCTTGTCTCTATCCCAGCTCTGTGTCATAGACTCCAGAATAAAAGAAAAAATAATGACAAATCTTTTTTTTAACATAATCAGTCCCAAAATTAATAGTGTTTTTTGTACACAATTAACGCATGAGATAGAATTTGTGCAGTAAAACATTACAGAAGAAAACATTACAGTAAGAAAATATGATCCAAATTGCTTAATTTTTCTGTGGCTTGGCAGTTTGATTAGAGCGAGCGATGTTTCTATTTTGTTCCGATATTACAGTTTTCAATTTCAGTATTCACACACATCTGTAAGTGTCTGGTCGGGTGGTTGACCTCAACTTCATCTTAACTTTACTGCCAATTAGGTGCATTTGGTCTTCACGTTTTAGAAGTCTTTTTGAGTTCTTATAGTCAGACCTGCATTTTAGTGTTTACCTTGACAGTTTCGTTGCACTCTGCTCCGCCTTCCTCAGAAGATCCCTGTTTACTGGGGGTGTCTGGTCTCTGAAAAGCAGAGTTTGGAACGGTCTCCTACTTGGACAGTGACAACAGCCATCTGGAGTCCGATTCTTCAAAACTATACAATAGAGAAGCAGTATGCCGGTCAATCAGGATGTCCTACTCTCCAAAGAAGAAACAAAGTTCAGTCTGAATCAGATGGCAGACTTGTTACAGTAACACAGTGACACTCAGAGGAAGGAGCAGATCGTCAAGGTACTACATACAGGTCTGACTACGAAATCAATAAGCTCAACTCAATTGTTGTCTCACCATTAATTATTTTTGCCCAAGAGAGATAAAAAGGCACATACATATGGACAATTTTCAAGTCACCTAGAACACAGTGCATATCTAGCATAAGCAAAGCAGGTTTAACACAGTGGACATGCATTTAAAAAGTACGTAGGTTCCTACCCTGATGATATGTTAAAAATAGAAATAGCCACAGTAACAAAAGCGTTCTTGTACCTGTTACTCCTCATTGTGGGAAACCTGAGGCAAGAGCCAGAAGGAACGTAACAGAGCTCCTTGTGAAGAGGATGGGCATCACTGGACAAGAAGCTCAGAGCGAGGAGAGAGAGGTGTGTACGGGGTGAGACATGGGCTCAACTTCCATTTAGCTTAGAACATTACAAAGGCCTGGCTATGTCGGTTGCTTTTAGTGACAACAAAACACCATAAAAGCACAGGTTGAGTCTCTCCTTTCCTCTCAGTCAGTCCACCTTGAGCGCAAGTTCATCAGCTCATGGGTCCAAGTGGTGGACGAGCGGACCGACCCATTATGAGGGAGGGGTGACTAATGAAATATAGCACATAATGTGAACCCAATCCATTGTAATTAACAGTAAAATTAAGATGTATAGGTAAATTTGTGAGAGACAGTTCTGATCTTCCTGAGCCCTGAGAATTATTCTGATAAGATTTCACGTCAACACATTCCACCGTCTTTGTAAGTGACTGGTTTCAATTTCACATGCCTCTCCCTGCATTTGGCAGAATAGCAACTCATATTTTCATTGTATTAAGATATACAATATCCAAAGCAAACATAAATATACAAATTCTCGGCATCTAAGGTAATTTTCACACATGTTATTGCGGTCTCTGGAGCGGCCCCAATGCGCACTAGATTTAGATATTTTAATTCACTTCTGGGTCGGTCCTGTTCACATGCACCGCACCTCATTCACCCCCATCATCGCAGCATGAACGTGAGAGGCCATTAGCTGAGCACCAAACTAATTTCCATGGCAACGGGCTCTTTTAGATCGGCCTAACTAGTGGCAGTGTGAAAACGGCCTATGTCTGGTGCTGGTTGGTACTTAAACTTGGTAATATTCATTTTGTTCCACATATTTTCATTGGGACTTTTATACCGTGAGCTTATAACATTTTGTGATGGTTGTTTTTTATGTTGCAAATTTGACTGACCTCATGCACTCTTTTGTATTGTTGTTAAAAGTATTTTAAGGCATGTTTATTGCCTCCCTGTAATGTTTACACTGTATGAAGTATTATCAATTATTCTTAAACCTTGGAAACCATACTCGTTGACCCGTTTTCAGTTACAGATTATCTGGCCATCAGGCTGGATTTACAGTAAACCTTGTTCAACAGGTACAACCAGTGGGTTGTCTTAACTACACTGTGAAACAGAAGTATAAATTGGGATGACTCAGGATTATAATGTATTAGACATCTTCAATTACTGTAAGTACCAGTCATTTATTCTCATTTATGTATATGTGTATATAGTAAGTGTTTATTTTATTTCTGTAACATCACCCTGCCAGAAGATCTGCAAATTAAAATACCTGTAGTTATTATTAGTGACAGTGTATTTCAGTTGATGTTCTTAGTTATGAGAGGACAATATTATGGCATAGAAATGGTCTATAATGCTCACAATTTATCTATCTCAAGGAATGAAATGATGCTGCAGTGCTTCTTTACATCCATTTCATCTGTGCAGACAAAACCTTGTCTCAATATTAAACTTCACACATGACACATTTAAAATATATTATATTATATTATATACCACCATAGCTTTAGTATTTGATAACTGAATGCAACATTTAGTATTTGTATGTAAAAGTGAAAATAACACATTTCCTAAATTGTGCAAAATAAAAATCTTCATATTGTCATGACTAATTAATATTCAGAATCTTTGGCTACGGCGTTGCTCTGTGAGTGAAAATATGCCTGGCTTGTTCCTACTGACACTTGTGACCCTGCTACCTGGAGTGATTGGTTTTAAAATCACAACGAGCCAATTGTGGAGTCATCAGGGGATCACTGAGTGGGCCATCCTAAATGTCACCGCACATGCCTGTCGCGCTGTGGCTGAAGCTGATGGCTTGGACTTCACTTTCCCTGTAACTATATAAACATATGTCAGAATGCATTTTTGTGACTCATTGCATGTGATAATTTGAGCTCAAATGAATGTGTTTTTTGCAGGCACCGCTCACCACAGAAAATGTACTGGCAGCATGTGCAGCACGGGAAGCAAGGAAGACTTTTGGCAGAAACAAGTTTATCATTAAAATCACAAACGCAGCAGTGGATTCACTTGTGCTTTCCTCAAGTCGACATTTTGATAATGAAGATTTTAATGAAGGAAAGAAGCTCATCACAGACGGATTAGACGCTGTGAAGGCCAGCATCAAGAAAGACAATATGTTAAGCGCAAGATTAAACCTTGGAAAAATTTTACATACTTTACAGGTGATGGTGTGGTTTTGCAATTAGTCATGTCCTTAATAATAAACCATAACATGTGAAATCGTGAAATTATTTAGGATTTCTACAGTCACAGTAACTGGATTGAGATGGGAAATGACAGGCCAAATTCTAACGTGATCAGCAAAGTGGATAGCATTGGCAAAATAGCAGGTAAAACAAATAGTAAATATATAACATTAATTTTAAATAACTTTTTACTATGACATTGTCCTTAAGATAAATCAAGGCCAACCTGCCGCGACTGCAATGGAGATGATTGCACCAACAACATTTTAGAAGATATCCTCAATGAAAAAGTCCTGACATCAGGCTATTTCATCAGCAAACCATTAGGTAGGCAATATCATTTTACAAGTTTTTATAACATTAACATTTGGGGAAATTTAAAATGTGTTTAATAAAATGTAATTTGTTTTGTTACTTACAGGAAAGGGAAAATGCAGTCACGGTAATGTTCCAGATACATCAGCACTGATAACTCCTAAAGGTGGAATAAACAAGGACACTACAACATCTAGTCATGGACACCTGCACGATCAAGCCGCTATTGTCGCTGTAGCTGCGACCTCTGAGCTGCTGAATGATGTGCGCGGAGCTGCAGGAGACAAAGAGTTTCTACGGTACAATATCTACTAAACCAGTTCATGTTTTTCTGTATAAATAAGTCACGAGTCATCAGTGAAAAAGATGAAATTGGGCAAAATCTGAATCATGTTTACATTAAAGAAGACAGAATATGATTGGTTCCTCTGTCCACAGAATGTTGGGGGTAATCCCTGGAAAAGCCCTGTGTTTTGTGATTGACACAACAGGAAGTATGGGTGATGATATTGAAGCAGTGAAAGAAGTCACTTCAGAAATAATAAACAAAAGAGTGGGAACAAACAATGAGCCTTCAGTTTATATTCTCGTGCCTTTTAACGACCCTGGTAAATTTGACTGTCGTACTGTTTTTAAAGGACTTATCTTAGATTGCTGTTAAAGGATGTTCTTGTTGTAAAGTCTAAAATTATTATTTATATGTAATTTTAGACTTTGGTCCCCTTATGAAGACAACTGATGCAACTGAATTCAAACATGCCATAAATGCACTGACTCCAGACGGTGGGGGAGATGCCCCGGAAATGTCTCTTTCTGGATTGCAGGTGATGCCTCAAATATGAAGTGCTTTAAGATAAAAACACACCATAAACATTAACTCTTGTACACAGCTGGCTCTAACAAATGCCCCTTTTGGCTCTGAGATTTATGTCTTCACTGATGCTGGAGCGAAAGACGCTCACTTGAAAAGTACAGTGACTGCATTAATAGAAAGGACAGAATCTGTAGTAAGTGTTTACATTCTTAAAATTTGAACCCAGTTTTGTTAAGCAAACCCGCAAACCTACATTATGTAAAAGGACTACTGTTTTTTCTTTTGTTAAATTTAGGTAAATTTCATGATAACTAGTTTTTCTAGTTTTCGTGGACGTAGAGCAAACAGTGGAATTCAGCAGACCAATGTTCGCCTGTTGGGTATAGACAGTCAAGTGTACAAAGACCTGGCTTTTGCTTCGGGAGGCCAGGCAGTGGAAGTGACAAAAAGTCAGCTCTTGGAGGCTACCAATGCTGTTTTGGAAACTACACAATTAAATGTGGTACGGTAAAAGAACAATAACTTTGTTTTTAACCCTTTAAAGGAGACATTTTATGCTTTTTCTGGGGTGCTGGGGTATAGAACTACGGTATAACAAGTACATCATGATTTTACATTATGTTTATTGTGAAATATAATATTAATCTAAATCAACAACAATAATAGAAACAGATGAATTGATTTAATTTTTGAAAAGTGGTAATGTTTTAGAACATTACATTATCATTCTAGGTCTTAGTTTTAAGTAAGTACAGTATGTTGTTTGTGACTGTCTTCTATGTAAAAGCCCATGTAGAGACGGACATTGAGAATCAGCCTGGCTAAAATGTATCAGATGTGACATGAACTCATGAAGCATACTTAAAATAAAACAAGTAAAGTATTTGGCATAATATGTCCCCTTTAAAACTCTAATTAAATACATTGTCCACTCTCCAAGGTGACCCTTCTGCAGGCCGTCAGGAACCCTGCAAAGTTGGAAAATTTCACGTTCACAGTGGATGAAACTGTGACAAACCTCACCATCTACATAACTGGGACCAGCAGGGACTTCATTCTGATCAGCCCCACAGGTGATTTCTGTTTTCAATTAAAAAAAAATGAAGCTTCTGTCCCAGAGCTAACGGAAGTGAAGTCATGTAGCTCTTTGTTGAGGTTCTGTCAGGGCAAATCTTTACTTTAACAGTTTCACAAACACATTGCCCTCATTTAAACCCAATCTTTTCCAAGAATATACTTATATCTTATATCACATTTGCTCACAATGAAAACAGAGGTCCTTTGAATAGTACAGCAGAATTACACAGAAAAGAAAGTATGGAACAGGTATTTTCATTACAAATCAGCATGCAACAAAAGTCTACTTGAATACCCTGCTCTGAACCACTTTCTGGCCTCTGTCTGATATTAGGTGTGGTTCAGGAGGGCACTACAACAAATGGATCACTCATCACTTCAACTGTGGCTGTTGGAAACCTCCAAGCTTTACTATTGAAAATAGAAGTGGGATTGTGGGAAATGCAGATGCGTTCAACAAACCCCTACTCCCTGAAGATAACAGGTATGGTCATATGATGCACTCTGTATTTTGTTTATGTTTTTACCTGGATATGTGGTTTGCATTTCAATGACCTAAATCATTCTTTAGTGTCCTCATTCATTATTATCTATCAGAATAATAACATTAATTCAGTCCATAACAGTTTTCTTTAAGCAAATCCATTTATTTATTTATTTATAATAATACAATTTTATATTGCATGCAATTAACTGTATAATTTTACATTTTATATCTCAGCCCAGACTCCCATTGACTTTTTCTTCAGCTTTGTGCAGCCAACAGAAGGGCAGTTTGAGGGATACATTGCTGTTGAAAATCGCCCAAAAGCAGGTAAAAAATAGGCGCTGGTAGTATAAATTGTACATAAAGTAACGCATGAACTCTTGATGCAGGAACTAACGGCACTATGACCATAACACTACTTGGGAGTGACACAGCCAATGTGACAGAAGTGGATCTTGTGCTTTCATCTGGGTCTGGGCAAGTTAAAGGCACAGTCACTAGTCAGGGCAAAGGAGAATACTTAGTCCAGTTTGACACAATCCCATCCCAGGAGTTTACTGTGGTTGTAAAGGGGCAGAACAGCAAAAGTTCAACCAGATCAGTTCAACTAGGAACTTTCCAGCGACAGTCTACTACCAACATCAAAGCCTCGTCTGTCTCGGTCACCACTGTAAGTCCTAAAATACCAATGTGTTAAGAGAGTGCTAGGAAACAACTACATGCAAAAAAAATTAAAAAAAAATGAAAACTAGATTATTAACTGGGCATTATTTTTTTATTTAGAATGAAGAAACTGATGTCATTGAACCAGGCACAACCTTGTCTGTGAACTTCACTGTCTCCACCAATGGTTCAGGAGGAACTTTTACCATCAGTGCAACAAATGACCAAAGCTTTAGTACATCTTTTCCCCGGACTTTAGAGGTGGAGAGCGGCGGCAGCACCGATGGAACGCTGCAGCTCCAAGCTCCCACTAACACAGAGTCTGGTACTCAAGTCACACTGACCATTGAAGCCGAGTCACCAGATCGAGATGTGAACTATGTTGTGTTGACTGTCACTGTTCTGAAAGAGGTAATTAGCACTAACTATAGAATCTATGCTCAAACAGGAACTGAAAGGTGCACTATATCACTTTTCGGGTGGGAGGTCCACGGCCTGCTTTTTGGAACATTTCACAGTATCGTATTAAACTCATCTATCTCCATGGAGTCAAGTACCACTCAAGAAATAATTGGCAATGGAATAAATGC
Source organism: Chaenogobius annularis (assembly GCA_015082035.1). Classification (NCBI taxonomy): domain Eukaryota; kingdom Metazoa; phylum Chordata; class Actinopteri; order Gobiiformes; family Gobiidae; genus Chaenogobius; species Chaenogobius annularis. The sequence continues at coordinate 20,516 of BJKM01000458.1, forward strand.
AAGATAGAAAGGTTAATGCTATACTGTGGAACCTGGCGAAGCAATAACATCAGGGAGCCTAGCAGGTGGTGTATACTCCACCAGAAAAGTTGCATAGGGCATCTTTAAGATTTAATGTCATTGTTTGGTTTAAGAAGAAATGGGCCAATGTTTTTTATTCAAAACAGGGGGTAGGGAACATCACTATTGTTTTTATGTTGACAGTGGCATGGTTTGATAAATACGACTGATACAATGAGATTCCGCCACATCTCAATTTAAAATCTGAAACACGGAAAACAAAAACAGGGACAGGTGTGTGTGCTTTTGTGAGAGATTTGGAAATAGTACCCAAGGTTGTCCTTGGGGTTTTTTCGGTTGAGTATGTTAGCCTTTCTCTGTGAGTTAAAACAGTCTCATCCATTCTCTTCATGCCAACAAGCACCTGGCACTTGAAGTTCCTGATGATTTTACTGAGATTGTTTCTGTTGCTACTGTAGGAAACGTGGTCCAATTCTTTGAAATTTATGGCGAGCAGACCATGGCTTGAACTTTGCACCGCTACCCACCACATAATACACACTCGCTCTTCTAATTACAGGGGTTAATATTCAAAACTCACCTGTCTTGCCTGTCTGATCATTCGTGTCTTCTTACCTGTTTCTGTTTTATTAAAGATGGTCCTAATTACTAGAAAATAAATGACAAGCACCCGGGAAAACTGTTTTAAATGAATTAACTGAAAATGTTCATGTTAAGTAAATATTTGTTGCTCTTACGAGTGTTTTGAATGATTCTAACCATTGCCCCTATGGAGGGGGCTAAAAATTTTTAAACTAAATGTAAGGCGCAGACAAATTATGATTATCAACATGCCCCGGGTTGAATATGGCGAAAGGGTCTGTTCAGAAATCATTTAAAGAGTGTTGTGTACAACCTCATTTTGTACCTAGGGAAGATTTTTTCTGAAAATAATTGAAGCTGCAGAAAACTCTATTCTGTTTGCCCTGTAAATGATTAAAACCCTCCAATATTTATTTAAAGTTAATGTTTGTTTTCTTTGACTTGTAGTTGAAAAATGCTATCTTCCAAATGCAAAGGGCCTCCAAACACCTACACACTTAAATTGATCAATGACTTATGACAAAACTGCCAGGAGTATCATCACCAGCCTGAAGTTATTACATGCTCCTCATGTTTACACAATACTAAAGTCTGTGTACATTTTTGCACCACTCACTCAAATATTAACATGTTTTTATCTCAAGGCAATCTTTAAATGGTCATAGCCATCTCCTAAGAGGAGAATCTTGAGAGAGTACTGAGTAATTATGTTGATCTTAATCCCATGGGTCAAAACCAAAATGTTAACATCTTTTGTCTTATAACAACTTTTGTTTTGTTTCCATCAATAGCCTCATAAAGATAGAGCTCTTTGTCAAGGTGACAAATGACATCCACCTGAACACTGACGCGGGCAAAGCCTCAGTCTTAATTCTGTTAGATCTGAGTGCTGCTTTTGACACTGTCGATCATGGGATCCTCTTACAGAGACTAGAGGACTGGGTGGGCATCACTGGCACTGCCCTAAACTGGTTAAAGTCCTATCTGGAAGACAGGAAGTTCTTTGTCGAAATTGGTAACTGTGTCTCAGACCAGATGCCCCTGACCTGTGGGTGCCCCAAGGGTCAATCCTGGGACCCCTTCTGTTCAACCTCTACATGCTGCCGTTAGGTCAGTTGATACGCAGCGAGAATGTGTCCTATCACAATTATGCAGACGACACTCAGATCTATGTTTCACTGACGGCAGGTGAATATGGACCAGTGGATTCACTCTGTCACTGCATCCAACAGATCAGTGTGTGGATGCAAAACAACTTTCTCCAGCTGAACTCAGACAAGACTGAAATCATCGTCTTTGGCCCACAGAAACAAAGAGAAAGTGTTAACAGTCACCTCCAGAGTCTCGCTCTAAAACCTACAAATCAAGTTAGAAATCTGGGGTAATAATGGACTCAGACTTGAATTTTAACAGCCACGTCAAATCAATCAACATCAGCAGCTTTTTACCATCTAAAAAACATTGCCAAAATCAAAAGTATAGTGTCTAAACCAGACCTGGAGAGACTTATCCATGCGTTTGTCTCTAGTAGATTAGACTACTGTAACGGCCTGCTCACTGGCCTCTCCAAACGAGCTGTAAAACAGCTGCAGTACATCCAGAACGCTGCTGCTCGGGTCCTGACTAGAACCAGGAAGTATGATCACATTAGTCCTGTGCTCAGGTCTCTGCACTGGCTCCCTGTGGCTCAGAGAATAGACTTCAAAGCAGCTCTGCTTGTATACAAGTCTCTCCATGGCCTAGCACCAAAGTACATCTCGGACATGTTAGTGCCATATGAACCATCTCGGACTCTGAGGACCTCAGGGACCGGCCTCCTGCTGGTGCCCAGAGTCAGGACTAAACATGGGGAATCTGCGTTTCAGTTTTATGCAGCTAAAATCTGGAACAGTCTTCCTGAGGATGTGAGACAGCCTCTACTCTGGCAATGTTCAAATCTAAACTAAAAACTGTTTTGTTTGGCTGTGCATATGACTGAAATGCTTTTCTTTGCACTCTTCTCTTTTATGTCTTGAACTATTACGGATAGCCTGAAAATGGCACTTTTTGATTTTGTGATTCTGTCTTTGTGATTTTAATGCATTTTTTCCTGTTGTGTGAAGCACTTTGAATTGCCTTGTGTACGAATTGTGCTCTACAAATAAACTTGCCTTGCCTTGCCTAAATGACTATAGTGCCTTAAAGGCTCCTTGGAGACAATCCACGTGTTTGTATTAAAAAGATGATCCAGTTGTATATGGGTTGAAATTTGTTTCATAATAATTTATTGAGGCAGAAAGAACAATTAATTCAAAATTTTTCTTCACAATACCTCACATTTATGGATTTAACCATGTACAATCTAATTGCATATATCTATTTGTGACATAAACATATTTTTATACTTTTGGTTTTGAATCTGTGCTTTTGCATGCGAGAGTTTGAGTCTTTATTTATGAATTGTGCATTCTTCACCTCTTTGAATGTGGATATTTATGAGACAACATTACACATTTTGTAAAATATTCAAATCCAGATTCATTCAAAGAGCTAGACTTGCATGCAAACTCTTTCACAAAAATGTTCATGTATGGTCTGTCCGGTGGTCAAAATTAAGTTTCAAATTATTTGAAACAATTCACATTCTATTTAAAAACTTTGAGTTTTGCATGTGAGTGTGCGTTTCTGCTCCCTCCCCAACGCTCCCTCCCCAACTGCTCCCTCCCCAACTGCTCCCTCCCCAACTGCTCCCAGCTCATTCACGAGGCAGGGAAGTTCCTCTGTGAACCACCGGGGGCAATGTTTACCAATGCTAGTTCGGTTGTAAAACTTAGACGGAGAAAGTTTCCAGTTTGCGTTTTGCGCTGCAGTCCCTACAAGTAAATAAGTGAACTTGAACCTAAAATGTGAAAGTGACATCTCAAAATATCCACAGAATAAAGAGGAAAGTCTGAATTTCACAACAGTAATATTTCACCAGAGGTTGTACACTATTTTACTTCGTCTTTGTGATGAAATAAAGATGGCTGGTGGCGGTGAACAGACTTCCTGTGCGTGCATTGTTTCAAGGAGCTGTTACAATAAGACAAAGACGTGTCCAATTCCAAACAGTGAAGAGGATGAGACTCTGGAGCACCTCCCCTGTTTAGGACTAAAGAATAATGCGACTGTCTAAAGTACACTGGGCATTTGCGGCCCCAGGGGCCGATCCGGCCTCGCCAGTTTTGATCAGGCCCTCCTCCCCCCAGAGATCATATGTGTTTTACTCTTAGTGTATTTTATTTTTAACTGTCTTGGCGCTGTAACATGTGTCTGCACTTGTGTCCTTAATAAAGATGACAAGGAATGAATGAATAATAGATTCAGTAGCCAGTATTTTACAGAAAAGTGCTTATAATGATAAGAATTGTTTACACCAATGACCGGGGGCCGGCCCGCCGCCACTCGCCTGGATTCCAATAAGGCCCTCGGAGGATAAATAACTGCCCACCCCTGGTCTAAAGGAATCACTTTTAACTTAAATTACTGCTCCATTGTTTATGGTCAATTACAGGAATCCTTCACTCCAAAACTGAACTATTTCAGCTCATCATCTCCATTTGTACAATTCAAATATGGAAGCCAAAAATGATAATTTCACAATCGTTCATTGACAGTTCAACTTTATCTAAACGTGTAGTCACCCAACTCAAAAGAAGAAAGAAACTAAACACTTCGCTACCTTGGGACACACTGAATTTATAATTGTATATTTGATATATAAAAATATGTTTATAAATAATTTGGTGCACTATTTAAATATATTTAAACTGTGAAACTTAAATAAAGCTGTTTAAAAACCGAATGAAACGTGGAATGTTTGTGTCAAAAAGATCCGCAGCAAGATCAAATGCTGAATGCACGTGAGCGATCAAATGCAAATTCACACTCTCACGTGCAAAACTCTAAATTTCAAAATAAAATGTGAATTGTTTCAAATACATTGAAATTTAAAGTTTATATATGACAATTTTTGTGTAAAAGTTTGCATGCAAGTCTAGCTCTTTGAATGGATCTGGATTTTGCGTAGATTCAAAGCTGTGCATAAATGTTTCACAAAATGTGTAACGTTTGTCACATGAATATCCAAATTCACTGAGGTGAAATTCTTGCATGCAAAAGCACAGATTAAAAAAACAAAAATATGTTTAATTCACAAAAAGATATATGCAAATTTGATTTTTGAATTTTAATGAATTTTTCTTTCTCCAGCAATAAATTATTATGATACAAATTTTACCCCACAGTTGTCTAGCTAAAAGGGCTGTTTGGCAAAACATACACACAGAGGAAGTTTAAATGTCATGCCCCATGTGTTAGCACAGTCACTTGCAGTAGTTGCTAAGGCTGGATGTGAACAGTTATGAAAGTGTCATCTGCCTTTGCAGCTGGTGTAACTTTAACAATTTGGGATATTTATGCAAATAAGTATTCAATAAGTAATTCAAAAAGAGAATAGACAGGATAGGGACAATTAAATTATTCTGAGGTACAATAGATTACCCTGGCAACGAGAAAGAGACTTGATTTATTGTCAGATCATTTCCATGAATGTCATGAATGCGGGACATTCATGACATTTATGAAGCACAAGGCTACAATCCATATGTTCATTAACATGCACTGTCCCCATCAAATACACAAATAATAATTGTGCCAGTTTTTGTTTCATGTGAAGAGGGTAAGTAATTACAGAGATATGAGCTATAAACTAAGTCAACAAATCCGCAAACTGACAATTTAATCAAATTCTTCCGAAGAAGTCAGACCTGTTCCAGCTTTTAAACTATAGGGATTCTAGAAAGTTGAGACTTCTAAATGCAGGTGTGACAAAAGGTAATTGCTGTTTTTTGTTTGAGGAATGTAAGTGCGTCACTGAGGTCAATATGGATGTGACTATATTACACATTTCCGATGCTGTCTGTACGTCGTCTGTTGGCGTCACCTGCTTGTCTCTATGGAGACAGAAACTTTTAATGCCATACAGAACATTCTAAGCAAAGCAATACATCTCCATGGAGACAAGCAGGCTATTACAAAAAAGGGTTCATGGTAAGCTAGTCTCTCGAGTCTCCAGCAAAGGTAGTCCTGACCAAGCCAAGCACAACATCTGGAGATGGGTCCACGGGTGCTAAACTGCAGCAACCACAGCTCCAGACAGGTTGCCCCAGTGGCACTGGTTGAAAGAAGGATCAAATGCTGAGGAAAATTTTCCCTACGGGGACCATAAAGGCTAATCTAATCGGTAGCTCATTTGTTTCCCCGTTGCGTTGGTGATGTCAACTACCTATGTGATTACCGGTAATAAGCCGCTAAAGACACCAAACCAAAATAATAATAATAATAATAATAATTATAATAAGATTGCGTCAGCAAAGTTTTAACTTAAAGACAAGCAAAAAGGAGACAAATACTGCTCAATACCTTCAAGCATGACAGGAGTAGGCTGTTACAGAGAGCAGAGGAGGAGCTGTCGGCGCAGGACAGGACCACTATCAGACCATGACCAACACAGAACTAAACTAGAATCTAGTACACCAAAAGAGCAATAGCAAACAATTACACGTTGCAGAGGACCGATAGAGAGGAGCACGAGTTTGACTTGAGACGCTGAGTTTGTAAACGGTCTGATTTGGGCTCATGTAGTTGAAGAGGAATACAAATAATTGCTGGTGGTCGAGTGGTTAAGACACAGCACACGTATGCCAGAGTCCAAGTGCAGACGGCCGCAGTGTCATGACAATTCACTGCATGTCCTCCATTCTCTCTCATCCCCATTTGACACTCTTCTGTCTAATAAGTATATGGGCAAAAAAGTCTAAAAAAAAAAAAAAAAAAGGAATACAAATAAATACATTTTGTTTAATTGGAAACTTGATCTTGCTCCACTTGTCCCTTTTTTAATTGTTGTCAGAAAACAGCTGTACTTAGTCATCAGGTGTTACTTTTAATTTAGTTTTTAAGTTATTAAAACTTATTTAGTTTTAGTCATCAGCAAAAATATCAGAACAATTGACAAAAACATCAGAACCATTGAAAAAACCATCAGAACCATTGACTATGACACTGTTTTTCTGTGCATATTGTATATTTTTGTATATCTTCAATCTTGTTTATAATTATATTTATTCAGATCTTTTTCACACAGAAAAAAGCGATAATTGAAGCGCGTCCTACTACCCGTCCAAGGGAGTTGGATCTCTCTCCTTCACTGTGGAACTCTACAGGTTTCTACTTTTGTAGTTTTTCCTTGCAGAGAAAGCGGCCGAAGGACAGGGGATGTTGGGACATTTGTCTAAGGACATGAGATGTTGGACATTCGTCATTTTACACTTAGGCTAGGATGCCATCTAAATAGTGGCACATAGAACTGAATGGCTGTGCTGGGTAACCACAACGTTGCAGGTCGGGCTCTGTGCCAGCTTCAAGATTGTAAGCTTGATTTGCTCTTCTCCATTTTACACTATATTTTTCTTTAAAAAAATATCTGAGCCAAAAAAAAAAAAAAAGGAGTGAGAGCAACATTTTGACCGAGTAGAGTTCACGTAATAACAAACAAGTCTTAAATACAAACGTCAAACCTGTTCAATGAAACTCGTAATTATTACTCTGGAGGAGAACAACCTCGACACACCTCTTAATAACACGCACACGTGTTCTGTGCTTCTATGTTCATGATTAGAAAGAGAGATTCAAACTTCAATTTTAATTTACTGAGATCACTATGCCCAGCTTCAACAATTGTGTTATGGGTGTTTCAATGCAATTATATTGTGTGTTGTCATCGTATTTCTTTCCTCACGGTACCACCCATAAATTAAAGATAAAAGAAACAAACGTGACACTAAACATATGCAGACAATGATTTGGTTTGAAAAATAAAAATCTGTGATTGAGAGAATTCAGAAAATAACAAGGCTTGAAACTAGTTAATCAATTAAAGGAATCAATTATAACTGAACCGGTGATGCCAGTACCTTAACCTGCACATCTTCTCATTTTATGGACAAGCCATGGCTCATGTTCGGCTCAGAAAGTCCAAAATGGCCTCACTGAGCTGCAGAGGCTGCGCCAGCACTGATTCATGATTGGTGCAGGTGCTGGGTTTTAAGTGACAATTCAAATCAAAGACAGCATACATTTAAACCAATTGAATTTCAGCTTGGAAACGTGAGAGGCTCATTCTGCTTTTTCAATGAATAATCATCTTGGGAACTAAAACACCAAATCATTACATCTTTATACCCTGTACAACTTGGCCATCATGTCCAGTGTTTCTGCAATTAAGAATACATCAACATTACACTTGTAATCAGTGAAAGCTATATTTGATATGATATGTGTTTTGTATCTGGGGACAACATTTTACATACTGTTCCTTTAAAACATGTTTTAAATAATCATCAACAAATATAGTTATCTGGTTTATACAAGACTCCACAACATGCCATGTGCAGACAGAAGAGATTGTGTGAGTCAGACAGAGCAGGAAATGAGTATATTTTGTGTCCTCAAGCAAAATATGGTAATACTTTGTTATGTGTTATTAAGCATTAAAGACCACATTAATGTGGTTTATTGATAAACACACATGCGCCACGCCCCAACCACTCAACCACCTTTATGCAGTCATTCTGCCACTTTCTCTCAATTGACCTGTCTGGTAAAATAAATGAATTTAACAATAATGAAAAAAGGGCACTCAGACATAAATAATGTCAGATTGTGATTCCACATTGATTCTACTGTAACCCCTAAACTGTGACACAGGCTGTCTGCATTAGCTTTTGCTAAAGATGCGAACATCAAATGTCAATGTATGGATTGTAAAATAACCTCAGCACCTGGAATCTGGAGGTTCTGACCTCTAAATGAAATATGTCACGTCTATATTCACGTCTATATTGCTTTAAACTAGCACGAGCTGCCAACTTTTGCCAACATTAACCTGGTGCTTAAAGATTAAAGACTGTAGATTACAACAACAAACTCAGCAAATGGATCCTAGAGGTTTTGGGCTTTAATGGGAGCTGCTGATGGTAAAACTGTATGGCTGAAAGGGGGCAGTTAGGCGACTAAAACCAAACCAAATGTTATTTAAATGTACTTTTTGTATTTACTTTATTGTGAAAGGTGACTGGAGGGTAAATTCCTTTACATAGTAAAATATGTTTATGTCTATGCTTATGTGAAATAAAAATATGAAGCAAAAAACAAAACAAAAATCATAATTTGCCTCAAAATTCATAATGACAACTTGAAAGAAGGGTAGAATTCTTTGACAATGTATTAAAAATAAAAAGATGTACATAAGGATATTCATATCCTTTGCTCAATACTTGGTTGAAACACCTTTGCCACTAATTTCAGCCTCAAGTCTTTTTGAGTATAATGCTACAAGCTGCAATGCAAAGAAATTTGAGTGCCATGGGAAACATTGTGTACATGAGCTTTTTTTTTGTTGCTTTTTTAAATACATTAGCAAATAATTCAAACAACCTTCTTACACATTGTAGTTATGGGGTATTGTTTGTAGACGTTTTGGAATAAGGCTGTGACGTAACAAAACATGAATGCACTACGTTTAAATGAACTTTACTTATATGTAAATACCTAAAAGTAACAGGTTGAGCGGGCCCCACCTTGGCTCCTCCTTGTGATTTGTGCTTTATAAAAGAGGATAATGCAGTTCTGGCGCTGTACCACATCTCATCTTCCCATTCAGGTAAGTCACACTATAATATGTGCTCTGTGATGCTATGTCTGAGACAATAGAAACAATTTATTTAGGCCTTTGGCATTCTTGTGTTTATGTAGTTGTTAACAGTTAAAGAAGATAGTTACTAAAATGTATCATTTTTATTTTACTACATTTTGTATTCATGTACTGGACTGGGCTGCCTTAAATGCCACTATGGCATAAGTCAAAAATGGATTGAATGATTTGTTAAAATTGTATTTTATGCAAGTCTGTTTTAAATGCTTCGTAGCAATCATCAGGGTCTTTGTTACACAGTAACAAACAGTGAACAGGAAAAATGAAAGACAAAGACAATACAGATAAATAAATATTAGCATTTCTTTTTACAAATATTTTATAAGTGGAAGATTTACATGTTTTGTTCCTATCCACTTGAAGTGCAAGTCAACATTAGCTTAGGTTTATTTTAATAATTGATTAGTTGTGATTTATTGATTATCTTGACCATTTGCTGTGGGTCTCGACTCCTATTTCTTGCAGTTTTTTATTATAAAGATCCCGATCAGATATCGGTATTGAATTAAAATATTACAACCAACTTATCCGTCCATGACTACTGTGTCACCAATATCAATATTTTGTTGTATTTTGGAGCAAAACTATAACATTTTAACAATTTGTATCTCCTGCCTATCTGTTAACACCTGTTTTCACCCAAAAGCGCTAGTCCAAAAGTACCTGTATGACCTGCGGGAGACATCGATCGGGCTGGGAAAACCATTTGCTCTAAACCATTAAGATTAGCAGAGACATACAATTATCTCTAGGTTATCATGGAACTTATTCATCAATGTGGAGATATTGAATGCATTGCGCACAGGGTGTGTCAGTCTAATTGAGTAAGTGAAGCCATTTGTCTACGAAGGCAATTTGCCTCTGTATGTCATAAACTAAATTACATGTTTAAAGTGATACGTATGACAGAGAACTTTAACTGGTGATTTGTATTTTGCCTTGGCATTACATGCCTTTCTACTGTACAATACTGGTGTTCAGAGCAAACAACAATTGTGGCAATTATTTCCAATATAATCAAAGGTCTGAGTAAAATAATGTTTTTTTTATTTAGCTTTTTCTGGTCACTCAAGTTCAAAGGAAATTTATGAAATACTTCACACTTCAAAACCACATCACCAAAACTTTTTGTGTTCTTGCGACGATTGCCAAAAGAAATAAAAATCACAGCTATGATGATAATGATAAGGTTAACCCTTAAGAAGAGGCGTGTACAACACATTCATTAAAATCATCATAATTAAACCAATGACTAAACCAATGAACAGCCAAGCCAACAACCGCAACAACAAACAACAAAATGGTAGCGATAGGATATCATTTTAGAATGTTTCTAAATGAATGAATTATGTGTTCCAGCTTCTCGTTTGTGTTACTTTAGTTGATACTGTAAGTCAAACCACAGAACAATCGCCTCAACAACAAAACAACAAAAAGGTCAGATGATATTTAATGATATTTACGGAAAGAATGTGTTGAGCAAGAAGCTAATGACATTACAAATGATTTCTACTATAGTATAGTAGTAGTTGTGTGTGTGTGTGTGTTTGTGTGTGTGTGTGTGTGTGTGTGTGTGTGTGTGCGTGTGTGTGCGTATGTGTTTGAACTAAATGTACTGCAGCCTCACTCAAGTTCTGTCTAGGTGTCAGAATGACTGTGGGCTTCATAGTGCTGAGCGTCTTGCTGCTGCCCACAGTGGTGCTTGGGTTTAAGGTTGACAGAGGGACAATATTAAATCATCAGGAGATCACAAAGAGAGCATTCCTTAACGTCACAGTGGAAGTGTGCCGCTCCATTGCCCAGTCTGATGGCTGGACCTTCACTGCCCCTGTAAGTATATTTATTAACTTTTCATGACACAAAACTCCATGTCCAGCTTTATAAGACAACATTTCAAATATTTTTTGTCATTGTAGGCTGAGCCTTATACAGTGGAGAACGTTCTTCAATCATGTAAAGCCCAGGATGCAATCAAGTCATTCTACCAAAACATGAAGTCCATCCAAAATCACAATATAAGAGTGGACAGAAGTGTTCAGTACAACTCCCCAAGCCATCACTTTCACAACGAGACGTTTAATGAAGGACGGGACATTGTCTTGGCAGGGTTAGGGGCTGTGAAGGCCAGCAATAAGAAAGGCAACTACCAAGCAGCCACAAAACAACTGGGGAAAATCACCCACTCTCTACAAGTATGTTAATCTTTGCAAATATGATAACAAAAACTTAAAAAACATAATAATTCACATTATTATCATATCTTTATTCCTTTGAAGGATTTTTACAGCCATAGCAACTGGATAGAAATTGGCAAGGACACTCCAAATGCTAATCTGTTTAAAGGAAATGGCAATGTTGGAAATATTGCAGGTAAAATGTAAAAATTCAATCAAACGCTTTAAAAATGTTCATACAAATAATGCATCTTCTTTAGCCAGTACGAGGGCCACCTGCCGTAGCTGTACTGGAAACTGCGACAACAACATATTGGACGACATAATCAATGGACAAGTACTGACCTCTGGCTATTTTGCCCTAAGCCCGTCCACCTCCAAACCCACAGGTAAGAACTGTGTTGAACTATGTCACCGTATGACTGAAAGACTTAGAGATAACTCTTTGTATTTTCAATAAATCAAAAGGAAAGTGCAGCCATGGTGGAGCTTTGGATGGTTCAAGTACCGTCAACCCTAAAGGCGGCATAAGTAAGGACACGCCAGCCTCCAGTCATGGCAACCTCCATGAAAAAGCTGCAAACATGGCAATAGCTGCCACTTCTCAACTCTTAGAGGATGTCCGAGGAGCAGCCGGAGACCGTGCTTTCCTACAGTAAACATCACCTACAAGACATGTGCAGTTTTGGATTGTGGCGTGAATACATTACTTTACATCTGTTGTTCTTTTGTCAGGATGATCGGAGCTAAAACGGGCAAGCCTCTGTGCTTTGTCATTGACACTACCGGGAGCATGACCGATGACATCATGGCGGTGCAAGAGCTCACCACCATGATTGTAAACAATGCTCAAGCTGGGATACAGACACCACCTTCACTTTACATTCTGGTCACTTTCAAAGACCCAGGTAAGAAAAACGTCGAAACGAAATTGATATTAATTGTTTTTGTTAAAGCAGAACAAAGTAACTCTGGTGACAAAGATCCCCCTGCAGCTCGTCGAATGTTACAAGGCTGGTTTTCCGCCCAGAGACAGCAGGGGGCTACGACGGGCACTTAAAACACCCAGAAAATACATATTTAACCATCACAGGGACTTACAAAGACATTCAATAAGGTGAAAATTTTATTTAGTTCTGCTTTAAGACATGTTTTTCACCATCAGATTCTGGGCCAATTTTGAGAACGACTGATCCAAATGAGTTCAAAGCCGCCATCGATTCCCTGTCGGCATCAGGTGGAGGTGATCTGGCTGAAATGTCTCTATCAGGACTACGGGTGATTAATCAAATAAATCTAGCTCAATGACATGCATTTAAGTACATCTGTTCATTGACCTGTTGCTTGTGTTCTTCTTAGTTGGCGCTAACCGGTGCTCCACCTGGCTCGGACATATTTTTGTTCACTGATGCCCCCGCGAAAGATAAAGATTTGAAAAACAGCCTCATCGCTTTGATTGAGCAGAGGAGGTCTACAGTGAGTAACATTTAACTGTGACGTAGTTGTATTTTGCTGTTCATCAAGCCATAATTAATCTGTGGCATTCTATTTATTTTAGGTCAACATTCTGATGACTGGGATTCCTGATTCATTATCTGATTTCGAACTGTACAGAGACTTGGCTCAAGCTTCAGGTGGACAGTTGATAAGAGTCTCAAAGAATGAACTTCCACTCTCCACTGACATTGTGTTTGACTCATCCAGCTCCTCTTTGGTACTATGACACACACATCCCCCAATAACTGTCCAAAATCAAACACAAAAACTACTTACTCCAAACTCGGCTCCAAATGTGCACATCATTTCTATTTACTGATTAGAAATGGGTGAATCGCTATCTCAGTTAAAATGGGATTAATTCAAGGAAGCTCCAGGGTTGGGAAATTTCATTTTACATTTACATTTAAAAGAAAATGGTTCAGTTAAAATTTTTATATTACGGTAAATGATAAGTTATGGGACATTTTACGTGGATTTAAATCCAATATTAGTTCTGTATAACATGAAAACACATTCTGACAAAAATATAACATTATTACAACGAATACAAGAAGGAAATGTAAAACCAAATGTAATATCTGTGGTATAACGCTTTGAAGGCCCCGCTGCACAACTCTAATACTAGTATTTAATAAGAGATTTACGTTTTACTGATGAATAATAGTCTATAACTAATGATCTAGGTCACCCTTTTGGAGGCAGCCAGAAACCAAGGAAAGTCTGAAAATTTCACTTTTGCTGTGGATGATACGACCAATAATGTCACTGTTTACATCACTGGGGCCATTTCAAGTGTCACCTTTGTGAATCCTTCAGGTAAATATTTGTTTAAAATAATCTCTCTGTTTTATGAAATACTTATTAGTACTAGTTTACTACTGACTAACTTATTAACATTCCTTTGTTTTGGTTTAGGTGATGCTCAGACACGGGCAACAACAGCTTCATCTTCAACAGTGGGAAACGTTAGAAGAATCAGGTTGATAAAAGAGGTCGGAGTTTGGCAAATGCGAGTTGTGTCAAACTATCCATACACTGCCAAGATCGTCGGTAAGTCTTTAAAACTGCCCAAAACACATTTTATCACCAAATATTACAACATCGATCATGTTTTTTTGATTCTATATTTTAGGTGACAGTCCATTGACCTTCATCTATGATTTTTTGGGACCGGCGCAAGGTCCTCTGGGGGGACTAGTTGCTCAAGCAAGTCGTCCCAAAGCAGGTAAAGACAACAAAAACATGTGTGAACGCTAACATGAAAATCTAGAGTAACTGATATTACCTCTAATCTCTCATTGAAGATGTAAAGGGAAGTGTGGAGCTTACATTAATCGGGAGTGAGATTGCCATCGTGACAGAGGTTTCCCTGCTGAACTCAAATGGAATAGTCAAAGGCGCTGTCACAAGTCTGGGCAACAAGGAATACTTGGTGGAGTTTGACCCGATGCCAAAAGGGACGAGTTCTCTGGTTGTAAAGGGGACAAATACTATGGCCAAATCCACCACTGCGACTTTTCAAAGGGTGTCATCGGGCAACTTCCAAACCTCCTCGATCTCTGTGACTGCTGTAAGTGTGTCTGCCACTACAGACCCTTTAAAATCCTCTCACCAGAATGTTCAAAATTACAGAATGGAGACAAAACGTTTTCAATGATTAACTGACATCATATCCAAATAATTATGATTTTAAGTCTTTATAACAAAAAAATAAGCAAGGATTTAGAATTTGCAGAATAGACATGTCAGTTAGATTGCTTCTCTGTAAATAAAGATGGAAAAATAAAATGTTCTAGCCTCAAAATTGTATTTGGCTTAACAAGTCAAATTTGTAGTAACGTTTGTAATATAGCTGTAGGTAAAATGAAAAATTACTGTGAGGGCGTATTTGTAGAGTAAAAATAATAAATAATCAGGATTTTACCTTTCCCGAAAAATTCTGATGCTGTAGTATGTTGTAATCTGTTTTTAACATAAAGAAATAATATAAAATAAAATAATGTAAATTACCCAGCGCTGATATAACTCATATAAAGTCGTTTTAATTTGCCAAAACCTTATGTTGTGATATTCTGAGGCTAATCTTAGAATACTTTTGTCTACCAACTTTTAAAGGGTCTGTTTTTTCCTGTCTCACTGCCGACACAATCAATAAGTACAGCAAAAATATTTAAATTTGAGTAAACATCTTCTGATTTTAGGATGAGTGACGCCTCATGAACCTGTGCGACACATACCTTTCACGTGTCAGTGCCAAAGCAGGACTTAACAGTTATGGAACAAATGACAAAGGATTCAGTAACTTACCCGTCCAATGGAGCTGTTGGAGCCGCCGATGAAAGTATTCCATCCAACCGGTCTGGTTCAGACCCCCCTTTCAGGCGAGGATTGCAAAACTGAACTATGTGTCATGAGCTCACGTACTCAAAAGTACTAATTTGTATTTGATAGGTGATCAGGACATCACAAGAACAATAAATATGGAGCGCTGCTAAACTGTCAAATATAATGTTTTGACTCTCTGGGTTGATATTAGGTAATTGCCGGAGTGTTAAATAATCTTTCTCATTAGCATATATTACATATCTAAATATCTAGCAGAGCTGCAAACTATCAATTTAGCATGTAATTATAATTCTTTTGGCACATTATATGTTACAATGCTACAAAGGAAAACTTAATCAACAGTAGGTGTCAACATTATAGGGTTAATCAATAATCGTGCTTCAATCACAATAGAAATAAATATAAGAACTAAAAAAAAAAAAATTAACTTACAGGCATTATTCACTATTGTGAAGTAGGACTTTTGGTGCTTTTTACATCAATTTATTTTGTACTCAAAACATTCATAAGATGGTCAAATGGATAGTAACGTGTTAGACAATGATGAAGAAATGAAAGATTTATCTGTTGTTAATCATAACTTAAATAAATGGTGCGTTTTTCACTAAAATTTGCAAAACACTAAAATTTGACAGGTGACGGATTTCAGCAGCCCAGTCTGTGAGGTCGAGAGTCAGACGACCTGTTCTCAAAGATGCGATTCATCCCGGTGGAAGGTCTCCATCAAGGTCAGCGACGGCATGGACGGCACTGGAGTGGAAGACATCTACCTCAAACAGGGCAATGGGACCATGACCTCCAGAATAGCTTTGGACAACGCTAAAATGATGACGTACGACGCCACCTGTTGTTCGTCTACAGTAGAAATCGTAGTAGTGGATGGCGTCGGTAACGTGGGCTCCTGCACTTTCACAACTCGAATGGCCAGTCCAGCCACAACCACCGCTGCGAATCCCAACAATAGTAATAATGGCACAGCTCAAACGACCACGTCCATGTCGCCCAAACTTGCACAGTCTTCTCTCCTTTGGTTCATCCTCTGCCTGCTTGGGTTTCATTTCACTAGATATTAAGTAAAAAATGCAAGCAAAAAAGAAAAACTAAATAATGAAGGTTATTTAAGTATTTTTAAATATATTTTATGGTGGCGTTTCTGTATTTATTTATCCTACACTATTTATTTCACTGTTGACTTTATAGTTAACTGTTTGTTCCACTGTTGCTTTTATAATCATTGCAAAACAATATGTAAACAATATCTAGACTAAGCCATAAATTGTACAAACATTTTATGTACTTCTATATGCTTCATATACGCATTTCTCTGTAAAATAAAGTGACTATTTTTGGGTGACATTTTTTTTTCTGAATGTTGTAGCTTATATAACAGTAAAACAAATACGTTCAGATATTTAGATTGAAGAAATATACAAATATATATATACACATATACATGCACAGACATATATCCATGTGTGTATATATGTATATATATATATATATATATATATATATATACACATATATATGCACAGGAACACGCCCTGAGCACCATGGCAATAGAGGCCCAGATCTACCACACCAGACAAGACCCAAGGTGTAGGTTGTGCAAAGAGGCCCCTGAGACAATCCATCTGCAGGTTGTAAGAAGCTGGCAGGGAAAGCATTCATGGAGCGCCATAACCAAGTGGCTGGCATAGTGTACAGCACACCTGGGCATATGAAGCCTCAGGGGCCGATTCAGGCCCTTGGCCTGTTTTAAGGCCCTCCTCCCCCCAGGGATCATATGTGTTTTACTCTTAGTTTTCTTTTATTTTTAACTATCTTGGCGCTGTAACATGTGTCTGCACTTGTGTCCTTAATAAATATTACATGAAATGAATGAATAACAGATTCAGTAGCCTGTATTTTACAGAAAAGTGCTTATAATGATAAGAATTGTTGACACCAATGATAGCAGGCCGGCCCCCCGCCACTTGCCTGGATTCCAATATGGCCCTCGGAGGAAAAATAACTGCCCACCCCTGGTGTACAGAAACATCTGTGCGGAGTATGGACCGTAAACCCCAAGATCAAACTGGGAAACACCCCAAAAGGTGGTAGAGCAGGGGTGTCAAACATGTTGCCCACGGGCCGCTTCCAGCCCCCCAGATGTTTTAATCCGGCCGCTAAAAGTGATGTTGAGCTAACAACAAGAAAGCAAAATTCTGTGATGACGGCACTGTGAGGAAAACATCCAAACCATTCCAAAACCTGGACAGATCATGAGCCACATAAAAAACAGGTCAGAGTGTAATAAAGTCTGATATGCAGAGTGAAGCTGCTGTGGCTCTGACTGTATCCACATAATTGACTGTGAATACAAACACAATGCACTAATTTCATCACTAAATTAATAATTTTCACTAAAATAATCTTAACCATAAAAATGTGAGCCCATATTGACTTGTGCGCAATATCAAATGTCTGTGATCCACATTTCTATCAAAAAAATACACAGTTAATGTTCCTGTTCCTGCTGCTGATGCATGGATATTTACCTGCTTCAGATTTGGCAACAGTGTCCACATTAATATTACTAGGCTTCCCAAAATGAGTTTGACACTCCCGTGAGAATACCCTCTAAGACCTGTGGACTTCAATACAGACTACACAATGGTAATGGAAAACCAAGCAGACATTGTGGTGGTGGATAAACAACAGAGGAAAGTTGATGTGGTTGATTGGTTGACGTGGCGATACCAAGTGATGGCAAATCAGGAAAAAGGAACATGAGAAATGGAGAAATACCAAGGGCTCAGAGAGAGCTGGAGAAGGCGTGGAAGTGAGGTGAAAGTGGTGCACGTGGTCATCGGAGCACTAGGGGCAGTGACCCCCAAACTGGAGGAGTGGCTAAACAGAACGTCAGCATCTCAGTCGAAAAGTGCAGTGCAGAACAGCAAAGATACTGCGCAGAACCTTCAAGCCCCAGGCCTTGGTAGACCCGGTTTGGAAAACCCACGGAGGGTGAGAAGGGATTATTAATTATATTAATTATGTGAGGGTCTACGCACAGGGATGCTGGGACATTTACCATTAGCTAAGTTCCTGAACACTGTTGAATTGTTCTCTTTTCACTGTTGCGTTGAGCACTGATGCGTTAAAAATAAATGTATTTAATTGAATTCAGTCTTACAGAGGTTGAATGAGGCCACTTGAATTAGTGATAATTAGATGCTGCCTTTTTAAATCCTTCCTTCTTATTTACAATGTTTGTAAGAGCCCACCTATATAATTATTCTACACCCAAGTTTTAAAAAGGTAAATTAGGCACACGCCCATGTTAACATGAATAAACAATAAAGGTCAAAGATAATTTCTTCTTTCACATGCTGAATATTTGTGTTCTTCTTGCACACTGCGTCAAGAAATCATAGAAGCTGCCCAAATGTAATTTCAAAACATAACATTCTTCTATTTGTTTTTATCATGAAAAATTAGTTTGAGTCTTGTGCCTTCATGAAGGTCAGACTGCAGCTGACAGACAAAAAAGCCAATGCTAAAGAAATTACAACTGATACATATAGGATCATAGACTTGACTGATGATGATTACTATCTAATTATATTATGTACTATTCAGACAAGGTTTTCACATCATTTGACCAAAAAAATAAAAATAATAATATAATATAGTAGAGAATATATAACTAAATCTAACATTTGGGGGGACTCATATTTGTCTGCATAGGGGGTGCATGGCCACAGGAAATCCAAACTTTATAGAGTAAAACTCTTAATACAAATTTGCAACATGTGGCATGGGGACCAACAACACATATATAAGTCAACTCACAAAATGGCACAGATGACCCACATATATATATATATATATATATATATATACATACATACATACATACATACATACATACATACATACATACATACATATATATATATAGTATCTTTGCTGCAAAGATACTACGCAGACCCCAAGCTCCCAGCCTCTGGTAGAGGCCCCGCGCTTAGAATATGGGATGACACCCCGAGGGTGAGAAGAATAATATATATATATATATATATATATATATATATATATATATATATATATATATATATATATATATATATATCTACACACACATATACAAAGTGCACACTATAGATAGCTTTTATGATGTCTGCACCTGCTGTCTTTATGGAATGTTCTCTTTGTCAAAATGTGTCACGTATGTAATTAACTTTTATCTCTCCATGCTCTCCAGGAGACAATCAGATGACAACCAGTCCAAATTGCATGTCAAATATGAGGTCTACATTTTAAGTGTTTTTTTACGCACACTCAGAGCTGCAATGATGAATGAATGAATGAATGAATGGACGAATGGATTGCAAGTTAGATTTTAATGGAATACTGTGGAAATTGAAGGCGCAATAACATCTCCATGAATACAAGCATGTGATGGGTGACCCGCCACCTAAAGTTACGTAGTGCACCTAACATCATTCAAAGACTGCTCGCTCAGAAAATGGTCCAGAAGGACTATCAATCTTCTGCTGAAAACAATTGGCATAAAATAGACGCGCAAAACCAGCCAAGGTTAGCTAGGTCAATTAATGTTACGTTAAGTAAACACATCTGTCTTCACATCTAATTAGTGACCTCACCTTGCTTAGGCACTCCGGGCTTGCGCGTCACAAATGCTAATGTTTATGATGATTAGCCGTTTATGCATAACTCGTTGCATCGAGCCACATTCGCGTTTTAAAATGCAGGTGTAACTTTGTACGAAGTAATTTTTGCGTTTAAATGAGGATATTCTGAAATGTGAGCAGATAATGCATATTTCGTTGGAGTTTAAAGCATGAATCAAAGCCTGCACGTGTTACCTTCTATTTACTGCTTTTCTTATTGATCCGGTGAAGCGACGTGTCGCCGGAATGTGCAGCTGTGGCCCCCTAGTGGTGCAATTACAGTAGTATCATTCACACTCGCACGTGCGTACTATTCTATTCATGGGTTCTGTCTTCTTATGGACGTCATTTTGAGGATGTTTTCGACCATTTGAATTGACGATTTTCCTATGTTGCATTGTTTTTAAATCCACAGATAGTATGCTCCAGGTTGTAGCCCTTAAAATCAATTGCCTTCTAAATAGTGATGATTACAAAAATGTATTCCCTATCTCGATTGTGGGCAATATGGGGGATTTACTGTTGGAAAGAAAGATCCAAACTTATGATGAAGTGTTGAACTTTGAAAGAGGAGAGAGACACGACATCCGTCAAAGGTGAGGATCACAAAAACATTGTCACAATTTACTCCTCGTTAGCTCCACAAACATATTTATTTAATTCTCACCACTGTGACGTTTCGGGCGTCACATGATCCATCTATGTAGAAAATAGTGACATTTTTTTTTGATTTTTTTTTGCATTCACAACACATGTATACAAAAACACAATCAATGTTGTTATTTTTTGTCATAAAAAAAAAAAAAAATGTTTTAAACTTCACTCTACAACTAGGAACTTGCTTTAGCGAAAAGGTGACTGAACATAGACACAAATAAATGTGAAAATATAGGGTTAACTACGTAGAGTAGACTTATTTTTATTTCTTATTTAGACTTTAAATAAGAATTCATGTGGCATTTTATTTGCATGCATGAGTCAAAGAATAGACACAGAAGGCAAAACGTCACACATAAAGTCGATATTATCTTTGGAGCATATTAATCTAAAAAAGTCCAATTACCGTTAAATTCAAACAGATGTATGTTTTAAATGAACCCCATTCTCTGTTCTAAATCATTTTAGTCACCTAAAGCTACAAAGTAACCCTTCACCCTTAAAATTTACATGTTTTCATCATTGAAATGTAAAAATGTCCATGTCAGCGTATCTGCGTAACATAATCTTTTCTAAGTACAGGTAGAAACGAGTAGTGCGGCTCCACCCTTCTGGAAAGCTCAAGCAAAGAGCTTTTTGTTCAATTTCAATGCTGGCACCGACAGACACCTGAGGTACAGTGAGCCCCGTGAATATTCAATGTTAAATGTAATGAAATGTATTAGCTTTTAAGTGGCATGTTTGTGTAGTAGTTTGTTGCTTTTTAAATGCAATGGTTTTTATTTATTATGTTTCTGTTGCTTTCTTCATGTTAAAGTACAGTTGTGCATAGAATCGAGTGCTGAACATCAGATCCTTGCACTTTTATCAGATCGCGTTGAGACCCTTTTTATGAAATCATGACATCCTTTTATCATGATTTCAGATGGAGGGCAGGGGTCTATATATAGAGCAAGTCTATTGGCGTAGTAAAAAAATGAATATTCTCAGCTGTTGCACTCATTTTTGTGTCAGGGATTTAAAAGGAGCCCAAATATTGTCACATTATTCTTTCCTTCAAATATTCACTTGGTTCTGTTTCAAACAATTCACCTCCTTTAACACAATGATGAGCAAAAATAGTTTGCTTTCATGCATGTTGAAAGTCTATCATAGAACTCTGCCCTCCCCCTCGATTTTAAAAATAAAGGATTTTGTATGTGTGCAAGCTCAAACTCATTACAGTCTTATGTCTCTTGAACAGAATCTAGAGCGAGGGGGAGATGGTGCATTCCTGTGTGCAGTATTGTCTCTCGCTTGCTCTGGAGCCTGGACTGAGGGCTTTGGCTCCTGCCGGCGACTCTCTCAACACCTGGAAATCACAGAGATGGCCCTCTTAAACGCCACGCTGCACGCCTGCCGCGCTCTGGCTAAACTGAGGGAACTGACTTACATTTCCCGTGAGTCTGAAGCCTACAATTGATTGAGTTTAAAGTGCACATTATGTCACTTCATGTCACCAGACCTTTTTCTAGGAAGGGCTGAGTTGGCCTAAGGTCTTCCACTGCGCGCTCACAGACATGTCTTCAGGCCTTTAACACAACCCTCTCCCTCTATAAGTTAAAGTTAATGTACACCTTATCGTCCTCTGCATTTGACCCATGGAGCAGTGGGCCCCGTCTCCATCTGAGCTTGGCTTGTCAGGGCCTTCTACCCTTTAGTGATTTATAAATCCTAATTGGTGTTTTATTGTGCCTTTGAACATTATTTGATTGTCATTTCAAAATTTATAGCCAAAATACAGTTTACAATAAAGGAGCAAAAACCCTCCTGTGCTGCCCTGCTTGTAATGCTATTTTTCGTTCTATTTTTATACCCTTTTCTCTTCGTTCTGTCACACATCGCATCATTATTCTCTGTGTTTTAGTTTTTTGCTCCAGCGTTTTTTAGATAAACTGAAAATAAAATCTCCTGAATAAATTATTATTGCTAATTTAGTGGCAAAAAGTTTGCCTCAGAAGATTGCTCAGTTGAAATTGAATTAACCAAATGAGAAATTCCATTAATTTGCCTCGTATTAATCCTTTCACTTTTTATAACCTTCCGATGTTCAGCATTTCTAGTTAAGTGGGAATCTGATCATTTAAACGGAGAACTAGAGAGATCTTGCAACGATATTATATAATAGGCTGAAGTGTGAATGTTCAATATTCATCACTGCAATTCAATTCAATTCAATTTATTTGTACCGCCCAAAATCACACAGCAGTTGCCCGAGGGCTAAGTCCCCTTGACCTTTGTTGTCTGTTGAATGTATCAGTAAACTCTTTCACTGCACACTGACCTGTCATTTGCTTCTATTTGCTCCTTTCTTACGTCGAAGCCCTACACTTTTAAGTCTTGCTTCAGCCTGCAAAGCTACTCAGTCCTCCAAGTCTTTCCGTCTGCCATTTATTGGTCACCTACAGAACGTCCGGTGGACATCCAACACGCCTGAACGCCAGCTTCACTTCGACGAGGAGATGTCGCCGGGGGAAGAGCATCATCGCCGAGGGGATCCGTCGGTCAAAGCCAGCAACAAACAGGAAACTATGACGAGCCAGACAACAGCTTGGGGAGATTTTACATCCACTACAGGTAACAAAAAAGAATGATGGAATTGAGATGCATTAAATTACATACAATACCTAGCATATATTGTTGATTTTGACTAACTACTTGGTATTATTGAAAATGTAATTTAAGAGATTTATATATATGATTAACTTTTCCAGACCATATTTTATTATAATCTATACATATTAAGGCGCTACTAACGATCATTTTGCTAAATCTAGCGATATTCTTCATCTCGAATAGTTGTTTAGAAAGCAATTGTATATATTATACTATTACTATTACTATTATTTTATTATTATATATTATATATATTACTTTATACTATTATATTATGAGCGTTGAGTGTGATACATATGTTATGATCAAAAACAGTAAAAATACATGTTCCGTGTCATTTTGATGTAATTCCGCTTTGTCGATTTACGATTTTTGGATTATAAATTTATAGGGTTAGGGTTAGTATCTCAATAATCGATTAGTGCGATTAACTTGTTGCAGCCTAATACATATTGACAATACTTCGAACATAAATCATATTATACTTTGTGAGGCAAATAAACTAAATTAAATCATGTTTCAAATGGTGAAAAGACTACTACAAGCAGGAGTAAATCATTTTCTTATAAGTTTTTATTAAATTATAACATGTAGATAGTTTTGCATATATGGCCCTGTCAAAGTTTATTACATGTTTTTAACAATAACGGGTAGTTGTTGAATCCAGGACTTCTACAGTCACAGTAACTGGTGGAAATAGAAACACGCACCCAATGCAATCTGATCGATCAGACACCAGCATCGGGAACATGCAGGTAATGAGTTTGTACTCGTACTCTCTGACAATATTACACTAAGACAGACGACTTGTTTTAGTTCTTTCTAAATGTTTAAGTGTTGTGTGTTTTCTATTCAGGCCCAACCAGAGCGACCTGTCGTAACTGTAATGGAGATGACTGCACAAACAACATTTTGAAGACATTATGCAGAGAAAGTTCTCACTCTGGGTACTTGGCCTGGTACCATCGTCTCAACAAAACACCAGCCAGTGCATAATATTGGAATAAGTATTGATTTGACGGCCATTTTTGTCATAATTTGTACAAATATTATAATTTATTGTATTATATTCTTACTATAGAGTAAGTTTGATGGATACAAATATTATAGGTAAAATAACTGATTTGTGTGAAGTGTTTTAGTTTACATAAAAGAAATATGAATTAATTATAATCCTGTAAATTTAAAATTGCTTTATAATTTGCTGTTGTGTTTAAACCCCTGCATAGTCCAGTTAATCATTCAGTTGCTTCAAAATGTGTACAATTATTCTTAGTTTATGGGTGGAGCTTTGAATGAGCAGCCCTCAGAGAGAAGACAACAATACTAAAGGTGTTAAATGTTAATTTGAAAAAAGAATTAAATTGTAATGATAGGTTAGGTCATATAAGATAATAGAAAACACTAGTCAGTTTATAGTTCTTAAAGACTCAACATTGGAACAGTATCTCAGCATCTCTGAAATGAACCCTGTCACTTGTTTAGCAGGTTTAGCATGCATTTCCTGATTGCCGCAAGAGCCATACTAAAATGTATAGACTGGGTGGAGGCATTCAACCAGAGGCAGGGAGAAATTGATTTCCAGACAGTATCCATTGCAACTAAATACATTTGACCTACTTCTCTATCTTTACTGAAGGGTACAGTTGCATATCTTTTTTGGATGGATTTTTCACTCTCTACAGACACATTGCTTGTCTGAGTTATTATTACCTGAGTCATCTGTGACAGACAAACATGAAATTGTATGACATACAAACAGACGAGTCTGTTTTCAATGCATTCTCTATTGTTTAGTGTATACATGTCTAAATACAATGTTTTAAACGAACAAGACATGATCACAAATGTGGCCTGGTCCAATGACTAATCCACAATGAGAAGCAGGAAATAAATGTAGTGCAAACACTCAAGCAAGCACTTTTAAAGAGTTCAATCTTTTTTCTTTCAAGAGCTCTTTCTATTATTTATTTTGATATTTATTTATAACACTTTTACAATATCTTCGCATTCTAGGAGTATAGATCACATTGACGTTACATTTTCACACGGGGATACTACGCAAGACGCATGGAAAAACGTTTGCTGCGTTCTTTGACTTGAATGAGAATCAACATTGTTGTCGCATCATGTTCACAGGTAAATGCAGTCACGGAGGAGTGTGGACCAAACCAGTAAATCGAGCCTAAAGCGGCATCAACAAAGACACGTTTGAGGCCAGTCACGTCACCTCCACACACAGGCGGCGAACATGGCCATCGCTGCAACAGTCAACGCTCGAGGAGTCAGAGGCGCCGCTGGGGACAAAGAATTTCTCATAATACTGCAACACACAAATATGTTAGATTTACATGCTTTGTTTATGGAGACGTTTATTTCTGAGACTGATACAATAATTAACCTTTACCATGGTTACGACTTGACAACCTTTACCTAAATCCTAACCTTGACTAAATTAAGCCCATGAGTGTGTACAGGTTCAGTCCCAACAATGTGATGAATACACACACAAAGAGCCCAATAAAACATAACATTTGTAAACCAATGTTATGAATACCGCCCTCACACACACGCGCTAATGATAAAACACATTGTAGACTAAATTAACATTCTGCATGTTTCAGCTGATGGAATCTCCAAAGCTCTAGTAAAGCCCTGTGTTTGTATTGACGTGACCAAAAGTATGAGCGACGACATTGATGCAGTGAAGTCTGTCACTAACAGTATATCAACACTGAGTGGGCACAGACAAGAGCCCTCGCTGTACATCCTCGTGCCTTTCGTGACCCAGGATGACTAGACCTACGCTTGTTGGAAGTAACAAATATTCATTATATTACGGCGGCTCTCTTCAAATAAAATGACACATCGCCTTAAAGAATAATTAAAATATCACAAAGCTCTTCCCCCTAACTGCATTGCTGTGTATGTGTTGTTTAGTAGGAGAAGCATCTGGGTAAAAAAAAATAACAAATTACTAATTTAGTATTAAAGCTCAACATAGTTCAAGCTTTACTTTATTTAGATTAAACTAGGCCAAAGTTACTGGATAGCTCCAGTCACCGTGATCCCTAACGAAAACGTGGTAGAAAATTAATTAATTAAACTTTTGATGTGCTTCGAGGGTGGTTTGTGAAGCTAAATTAATCGAGCTTAACTGTGTAAATAAAGATTACACAGATCAAAGAAAGCCATCATTCCCGTATTGGTTTAACTACTTC
Organism: Chaenogobius annularis; assembly: GCA_015082035.1. Lineage (NCBI taxonomy): Eukaryota > Metazoa > Chordata > Actinopteri > Gobiiformes > Gobiidae > Chaenogobius > Chaenogobius annularis. The sequence continues at coordinate 47,142 of BJKM01000458.1, forward strand.
CCTTAAGAAGGCAAGTTTATTGTAGAGCACGTTATACACAAATTCAAAGTGCTTCACACAACATGAAAAATACATTGATATCACAAAACAATGAGACATTAAAAGAGAAGACTGCAAATAGAATCCTTTCAGTCATATGCACAGCTAAACAAACCGTTTTTAGCCTAGATTTGAACATTGTCAAAATAGAGGCTGTCTCACATCTTCAGGAAGACCAGATTTTAGTGCGTAACTGAAACGCAGATTCCCATGTTTATCCTGACTCTGGCACCAGCAGGAGGCCGGTCCATGTTAGTCCTGACTCTGGCACCAGCAGGAGGCCGTCCATGTTTAGTTCCTCTGGCACCAGCAGGAGGCGTCCATGTTTAGTCACTGACTCTGCACCAGCAGGAGGCCAGCCCATGTTTAGTCCTGACTCTGGCCACAGCAGAGCGTCCATGTTTAGTCTGACCTGGCACCAGCAGGAGGCGGTCCATGTTATCTGACTCTGGCACAGCAGGACGGGTCCTGTTTAGTCCTGACTCTGGCACCAGCAGGAGGCAGTCCTGTTTAGTCCTGACTCTGGGCACCAGCAGAGGCCGCGATGTTTAGTCCTGCTCTGGGCACCAGCAGGCCGGTCCATGTTTAGTCCTGACTCTGGCACCAGCAGGAGGCCGGTCCATGTCTGATGTTTAGTCCTGACTCTGGCACCAGCAGGAGGCCAGCCCATGTTTAGTCCTGACTCTGGCACCAGCAGAGGCCAGTCCATGTTTGTCCTGACTCTGGAACCAGCAAGAGGTCTGTCCTGAGGTCCTTAGAGTCCAAGATGGTTCATATGGAACTAAATGTCCGAGATGTACTTTGGGCTGCCATGAAATATGCTTTAAAGTCTATTCTCTGAGCCTGAAGCCAGTGCAAAGATGAGTTATTTTAGGTTTGTATCCGCTGTTTCATTTTACATTATTAATTTGATATTGTGGTGTAATTCAGATGTGGGTCCTTGACAAATCTACAGATTCCAAAGTTTTCAAAAAGTGATCGATGGTTGTCGCGATGGAGGAGGAGACGAGCTGGAGATGAGTCTGTCTGGCTCCAGGTGCAGCGAAGTCACATTATCTCTGAATTAACTGAAAAATGCAATGTAGCATAATTCTCTCTCTCTGTGCAGCTGCCTTAACCACTGCCCCCTTCAACTCAGATCTTCCTTTTCACTGACGCTGGAGCAAAGACACTGATTTGAAAAGCACCGTGATTGCACTTATAGAGAGGACTCAGACTGTGGTGAGGTGGAGTGTTAGTTGCTCATTCTTATTTCAACAATGTATCAATGAGGCGTTGTGTATCATCAAAGAATAAAGTAATGTTAATTCTTCAAACTTTTATATATTATCCAAAATATCTTCCGCTGCCTTTATATTTCCCTATAAAATGGTTTTGTCAATCCATTTGTTAGATTGTAGTACATTACAACAAATTAGCCGAGCAGTACACAAAACATTTTTCTATTGAGCCTCTTTTATACCTGTATTTATACACAAATTATTTAAATGGAAAAAGGTGACACAATATTTAAAATACGCTATACTATTTTGTAACCCATAATAAGACTTTTATGTAATGAGTGTCACTTGACAATGTAGGAGTATTAATAGACATTATAAGAGGTTTTGTTCAGAATGTTTTTTTTATCGTTTCTGTTTAGGTGAACTTCCTGATCACAGACTCACCTTCCACAATCGTAATCTGAATCGAATAGCGGCCGTGACACTCAGCTGTACAAAGACTGGCAAGGCGCAGGGACAGGCCATAGAGGTCTCCAAAACCGACCTGCCAACTGCCACCAGCATCATCACGAGCCTCCATCAACTCTATGGTGAGAGGGGTAAAACGGACCACGCCAGCGATTTGACAGTGGGGGGCCTGAGGATCATTCTTTCAGTCTAATAAAGGAAACACAGTATTTGCAACTTCAATCCTGGAAACTTTGTGACACTGGGTAAGATTTAATAAAACAACAATATAAAGCTATTAAGTTTCTCAAAATAGAAAATAAAAACATCTTGTTTCTATTAAGTGTGACCAAAAAAAAAACATTTCAAGTGCAATACATTGCTAAAGAAACATCATGATAATGATCATTTTGACACTACTTTAAGCCACTGGAACAATAACACAAAAGCAGGCAAACCCAGTAAACTCATTTTAAAGGTGTGGTATGTAACTTATCTGTGGAGAGCCCGTACATGCCTGTCTCCATGGAGACGTCATTGCTTTGGAATGTTCCAAGTATGGCATTAAACTATCTTGCATTTCTAGCCCTCGAGGCAACTACTGTTGTGATTTTGGGCATCACAAAAATAAATTGAATTGAATAAATTGACGGATTTCATCCGCTTTTGTGCTAAAAAATATACCATACTTCGGGCGCGCCATCCACAATTGACCGCTTATCTCCATGGAGATTGGCAAGTTCAAAAGAACAAGAAGTGTCACTGCTATATAATATGGCGTTAATGTAATCAACAAAAGACTAATAAATGTCATAATTTTACTGTTGCCGTCATAATGTCATTTCAGAAATCATCTTCAAATGTCTGTCCAGGTGACGCTCTTGCAAACCGCCCGGAGCCCTGGAGTGACGGAGACCTTCTTTCATCGTGGATAAAACCATACCAAAGTTATTGTTTACATGACAGGCAGCGCTATCAGCTCACACTCACAGCCCTTCAGGCGAGTACAAAAATCCTTAAAACCCACAGATTTTTATGATATTTCCAAAGTATTGCAATTTGTTTATTTACATCTTGAGCAAACGCAATATGACAATATTAGTCCAGTATTATAAATATTTTCCTTGGCCTCAAATGTAAAAAACAGTATTGAAGTGTCAAATTCAAATGTGTAATGTGTTGATGACGTTAATGAAATCTTTGTTGATATTTATGTTTGTTTTATGTTTTATTTTCTCCAGGGGCGACTCAGAGCGCACTCCGGGTCACTATCAGTTCCTCAGAGTTGGTGGGAACTTCCAGCGCTGAGGCTCAATGTCCAGCAGGAGAATGGAAACTGAAACTGTCCTCAACAAACCCCTAACCTGAAGGTATAGGTCAGCACTTATAGTTAGTATAATATCAAGAATCTCATGAGTCGAACTATCATTATAGTACATTGTTTATACGGTGTTTATTAAGAAGAAGTACGGTCAAAGCACAGTACACAAATTCCTTTACCATTAATTGTAAATTGAAAGAGTGAATGAAGTTCACATTTATCATTGACAGACTTGCTGGAACCTAACCAGTAACAACCCTTCAACAAAACCATTGACTTCCTGGTGGACTTTGTTCAAGCTTCTCAAGTCCCTTTGGTGATTTGACACTCTTGAAACACGTCCTAAAGTTGGTGCTAAAATTTGACAAAATATTTTATTAATAGTTTGGTTCAGACCTGGTTTATTCTAAATATAGAACAATTTGAAATGTGTGAAGAGTGAAGTGTGTCCCTCTGTAGCCGTCTGGAGAGGGACTGTTTCATGTTCTGGAAAAGACTGTAAATTTAGTTTGACGTGAGCGATGCTTTTATGCGGCAGAGCGGACTGGATGTGAATGTTTTATAAAACTTTTATGATGATCTGTCATTGTAGTACCATTCCTGGAATGTTTTTTATTAACTATAACATGACCTGTCCAGGTAATGTTAATGTATATTGCACACTGTCCCTGTCTCATAAAATAAACCAAACCAAACCATTTTAGCGCTGCATATTCTAATAATTATACATTTAATCATACAGCGCTTTTCAAGACACTCAAGCAAAGATCAAAACAGTAAATTAACAGTGAGTGTGATTTAAGGGAAAAGCAGTTCTGATGTTTATGTGCACCTTAAGGCCGAGACAAGTTCATATGTTTGTGATTTTGTTCATTGACAATGGCAATATCTCTTTCTGATTCTCTTCTGATCTGATTCTGAACCGGTGGGTTTGTGTTTAGACCTGATAGCATGATGCTATAGCCTAGTGGTAAATCCAAACATTGATTCTATATTTGCTGTTTGTAGGTGTCGGGGGTACCTTGTGGTACCAGACTGGGACTGACTCTGCGACAGTGTCAGAGGTGTCGTTAGTGGAGTCGCAGGGTCAACGCAGTTGCTGGATCGTAAAGCTCAAGAGGGAAGCTTCCTCGTCCAGTTTGCCGCAGCCCATCGGACAGTTTGAGGTGCAGGTGAAGGAAAGAAGCACGTCTGTTTTCAACGCAGTCCCCACCACCTTCCACCTCCAATCTCCCCTTACTGTGGTATTCATTTGAATGGCCTATCTTATATCTAGGCTTACACTTACTGTTTGGCTCCATATTAGATTTGATTTAGACATGGTTCATATTAGCAGAGGTTGGTGGCATAACATCAAGTCTAAAACACACACACACAAAAAAAAGTTTTTTTTGTTTTATTATATGTAAATTGGAATACTGTGTATATAATAAATAATACACAAACTTTTAAAGACCTAATAAAAACAAAATAAACTTGCAATATGGTCTGTCAGTATTTCCACAGTCTATTCAGTAAATATTCATATTTACTGGCACATTAACATGTTTCTGATAGACATTATGAAATAGTTTTATCATTATAAACAATAATAAAATGATATAAAATTTTGTTGATATAGACCTCACCAAACCCTGGTTATACTCAAATTCAGTATTCGGCTTTAATTGGTCCCAGATTAGGTTACGTTTAATCTTGATCTTGTTCCGGTTTGTTTGTAGCATTTTCTCAGTTCCCTCGCTTGTCCATATCCAGTGTCTGTGTAAAATGCCACTTGGCAATATTTTCAATAAATTGTAATGTTTGTTTCTATTTTTTAGGCCAACGCAGCAGCCTTTTGACCCCAGGAACCCCCTTTGTCGTGCCTTTCACAATATCAACCAGTGAAGTCGGAAACATCACCATCAGAGCCACCAATAATCGTGGTTCACATCGACTTTCCCGAGCACTTTATGATCGAGAGCGGAACAGCACTAACGGGACAGTGACGCTCTCCGCTCCTCTCAACACCGGTCCGGCAGCGACTGACTCTGACCATCGAGCAGACTCCAGGAGGGGACAATAACTATGTGTCCAGCGATTCTCGTCTTCAACACAGTAAGATGCAACAATCTGGGGATATTATATTTATATGAGAAGCTTTATTTTGTAAGCTTTAACCAGTGTTGTAATCAGAATAACGTGTGTACCGTATTGTGCTGCTGTGGTGACTATTTGTCAAGAAACGAGTCTAAACATAATTCAAATAATCACTTTGACGCACCATGGGTATTTGGTTACTACGTAAACCCCCCAGTCGCTCCATGGACAAACCAAACGACTAAAACACTATAGATACTATAGATACTATAGATGTTAATACAGAAAAAAATATTCTAAGTAACAAAAACAAAATATAGTAGATTAATTAGCAAAATCTAAATTAATGTAAACAAATTTGACATAAACCAAAAAATACAAAAAAAATACACAAATAAAACGAGGACTTGAAATCCACTTAAACAGCACAACAACAAACATACTTTGTAAGCAGAGTGGAAAAGTACATGCTATGAAAACAATCTTTGTTCCAAAGCTTGTTCAATATCTCGGACTTTCTGATGATTTAAAATATTCCTGGGTCTACAATTTCAATTACAATTAGGTCAATTTGTTTCTTACCCACGTAATCTTTAGATTGCTGCCTCCCATCCTGCAGCATGACATCATTACATCCTCAAATCTGAAAGCCACCAAATGATTTAATACATTATTCATTTTAGGGCCACAAGATACATCGCAATCGTAAAGACTACAATATTCAAATAACAAATTGCCTTTGAAAACAACAAACTATCCTGTTTAAAACCTTGTAGATCAGTATTGGATTTCTAAACCTGTTCTGAAAGAAGGGAAGAAGGATTATTGGATTAGTGCAGCAGATTTCAGTCTCTATCGACAGTCTAACATGTGAACTTGAGTAGAATTCTTCAAAACACAAATCACAAATATCCTCACGCTTGTCAAAAACATAGCAATTTGAAATTTTCACCAAATCTCTAGCTATAGTTCATAGCTTATTGTTATTTATGAGATTATTTCAAGGTTAATAATGTCATAATGCCATAATGTCACTGCTAGTCTTCACTGTCTCATGCTTTGCCTAGAATATTCCACTATATTGCATTAAACTTATCTATCTCCACATATGTGACAGAAATGCATAGAACAGCTTATAATAAAAAAAAAAAACCGTGTTCATCATGTACGTAATTAGAGATGTATTGAAAAATTGATAATATCGCATTTGTTGTTATGGAGATATGGAAAATTAGAATATGAAGTTTATCGTCATTAACACTACCTCAAAAAGAGCTGGTTAAAAATAATCTGAGCAGGAACGACAAGTGTTACCGTTCACACAAGGGTAGAAAGTGATATTTCTGCACTTTTTGGGTTCATTTCATGGTTTTGTGCCATACTTACACATTTTCGCAATTTAAATATCAAAATATCATCTTAAAATATTGCTATGGAGGTGTTAACTATTGTTGATATCGCCCACCTCTATGTGTAATTGCAGCACTCATTGCCTAATGTCTGTGCCCTCGTCCTCCTCCAGGTGACGGACTTCTCAGCTCCAGTGTGTGAACTCTTGAGTCTCCGGTCCAACTGCTCCGTGAACTGCAGCTCGTACCAGTGGTCGTTCTCGGCGCAGGTCAATGACGGCGCCGACGGGACGGGTGTGGAGCGGGCCAGTCTAAAAGAGGGCAACGGGACCCTCACCACGAGTCCGGACCCCCAAAACCCAAACATCACCAAAGTGTCCTACAGCGCCTCCTGCTGCTCACCCTCCATGCAGATACTGGCAGTGGACAAAGTGGGGAACGTCGGAACTTGTACTTTTTCCTACAACGGCATCGAAACCTCTCCGTCATCCCTCGCAACCAAAACTACCGCGTCAAACTTTTTACTTGTTCTAAGCACTTTAATCATTTTGTTTTCTTCTGTGACAAAATAAATGCCAAATAATAAGTTTCCCTAAAAAGCATAGCACAAAACTGCACAAGCCTCTAGTGACGCAAATGTCTTTAAAATGAAAGATTGTTCTGTTACGTTATGCTCAAACATGTAAATGATTATCACAATACTTGCATTTAAACTTGGAAAATATATATATATATATATATTGTCTTACTCTGAATTTACTATCCAACCAGTGTTTGAAAAGCGCTGAAAAAGTTACATTTATGTTTGCCATCTTTAAAAATTGCATTGTTGTGGCAAAATGTGTAAAAACGTGACACTTTTACCACTTAAAATAAAAGTTTGTAATAGCGTTCCTTTGTATCAAAAGTTGATCTTAACTAACAAAACAATATTACTTACAAACAGATGAGATGAGAATCTTCAAGTTTTAAAGTATTTTCTTTTAGTATAATGTCTTTTTCATCCTTTGTAAAGCAGTGAATGTGGTAAATGCAGTAAACAGATTGCAAAGGAGTTTAAAAAACACTTTTCGTTTTATTGTGGTCAAATGTGTGTATCGTATAATTCTTTACAGAACACAAAACAAATGACAAGATTAAAAATAGTCCTGAATCTTTTATAACTATTTACATTTTGAAAACTTGGGTCGCCCTCTCTGAAATGTAAGGCATATGCTTTATGTATTATAGCTAATCTTTTTGGCATTTCATTTTTCTGTCATATATTTAAATGTATAAAAAGTTTTAGTGTAGACTTTGCTCTAATCCAACATACACAAACCCATCAAATTAAATTGCAGCCCGTCTCTCATCTCACATCTACTCTTCACTTGCTCATAAATCACGTAAATGTGATCCATTCCACAGAAAGGCACATTATGTTAAACAATGCTCATATAAACATCATAGACATGAAAGGATCAAAAGATGTTCCACCTTTAGCATTTTTATACATAAGTGACCTTCAGTGCAAGAGATCAGTTCCTTGTCCATGCAAGGGAGATATGTGTCTACAAACTGTTAGACCAGTTCAAACTATGTACTACAGAGCGTGAAAACAAGTATGCCCTTTCTGGATTTCTAAGTTTTGCATATTTGTCACTCTTAAACGTTTTTACATCAACAAACATTTTCATCATTATTAAACACAAACACAAAACGCAGCTTCATAATGATCATTTCTGCGTGGGAAGAGGACAACGACATCTAGAAATGAACGTGAAATGTGTGAATAATGGTTATACTTATTGTCTTTGTAGCAAATATGTTCACTTTTTACAACTACCACAAAGGTGCATCCAGTCACGAGCCAACCGCAGTCCACGCCTCGAACCTTTGATGATGTTTTTGGTCAAGACTTTAGTTGAGAATTTGTTTATGTTGTTGTTTATTGAAGAACATGAAAACTCTTCACATGCTTTAAGATGAGAGTGCAGACTTGTAGTCTAAGTCATAGTTAATCGCTTTAACAAAGGAAACACAGTGGGCCATGCATATATTTAAAACTGTGGTATGTAACTCGTTATCGTGTAATGTAAAAAATGTCTTGTTGATGAAACATTAAGTGCACTTGCGAAAACTAAAAATCCATAGTCCAAACAGTTTTTCACAACAGTTGCATGTGCACATTAAGCCGTGCCGTTGGTGACTGCGGAGCTTATTCCCAGATCACAGATTCTTTCTCCTGAGACAAAACCTGGCTTCAGGTTTTGTAGCTCCTCACAACCGCTCGAGCAACGGGGCTGGACATCGGACGAGAGGAGAGAGGACAGAGAGGACAGAGAGGGAAGGAAGGAACAGGAACAAAAGAGGGAGAAGGAATGTCAAGAACAGTGTGCTACTTCAGAGAGAGGTGAAGAAGACAGAACTGAAGACAGCAACGACTCCAATTCAATTCAGTGGTGAATTAAAGGCATGAATAAACTGATTGAAGCCCAATCCAGAAGCTTTTACAAGTTAGATTTTTAAGACATGTAACGTATTTAAGACATGGTTAAACTGCAGAATTGATTATTGTTATTTTGCATTTGTATCCAGGTATTATTATTATTTAGATATGCACATTACACTGTGAGCGTCCCAACTCTAGATTGTGGTTGTGGCTGTTAGATGTTGACAAGTGAAGGATGGGTTGAGAGAAGGTCATCATCTCAGAGGAAGTCAAAGGTCAAAAAGGTTACCGGCAGACTGTTGGTGTCACAGGTGGACATGCTGCGTCTAGTCTTGGGCCTGGAGTCCAGCACGTTCTTCTTGGACACTTTGAGCTCTCGACTTTTGGGCGGGATGTAGCCGTCTCTCAAAGACACCAGGATCGGGTCCTCGTCACGCCCGTCCAGCCACTCCTCGGGCTCCATGGCGGGCTCGGGACCCGCTGTGTCCGGGTACAGGTCGTCCTGGAAGAGGTCCGACTGCCCCAGAGCAAACACAGGTCAGGAACTTAATGAGACTGAACTGTAAACTAGACACAGGAGAAAAGTGGCTTCTTACTTTTCTAGGCACTGTCATTGTGATGGGCTCGCACTTCTTGTCATGGAGCTTGAATAACCTGAAATGGAATTTACAATCAAAATTAGGACAGCCTTAAGCTAATTAGGAGAATTTGGAACATGTTGCGTATCTAAATTTCTCAATTAAACACAGACTAAAGCAGTGGTTTTCAAAGTGGGGCCCTGAGCGCGAAGTTGTGAGATGATTTATTTATTTATGCCTTTTTTAATTGAAACAGTATAATTTAGTGAAATAATAGCAAAAATAACAGCAAAACTCAAATAACCACAATTAAACCAGTTTTGCAACTTGAATTAATTTGAATATGAATGTTTTGGTATTTTTCTAAATGGGGGTTCAGGGTCAGTTTGTGTAGGCATTTTGGGGTCCCAGTCTGAAAAGTTTGGAAACCCCTGGACTACAGTCTCATTGTAATACAAATATTCATCTGTGATCCTCCTTAGAGACCACATTGGTATCCATATATTTATGTAATTATGAAGTTGTATTTTGGTAAGTGTTGTACCTGGCGATCTCACACTTGGTGACGTCGACCCCTCTCTTGGGCATGAAGCCCATCCCCCTCTGAGGCTCTTTACTGCTGAAGGTGTTGAGATAGTGCACATACGGAGGCTCCTCTGTGATCTCAAAGTAACGAATACTGCTGTCTCCCTGTGCACACAAGATATTACTGTGAGAAACAAACACATAAATAATATTATTTACTAAGTCTTGACTCGTACCTTTCCGCAGAGGTAGACCATGTTTGCGTCTGGGTCATAATATGGTAACAACACGCCGTTACTTGTGTCGAGCTCTAGCAAAGCAATAGGCTCCTCGAAGTTTGTCTGGAGATAGAATACACGATAAATATACAGTATAGATATAGAACCTGTTTTAGTCCTCCCTGTTGTGGGCTCACCGGGTCCCAGAGGCCCAGCTCCCTCTGACTCATCCTGGTGAAGCCCGTTGTGAAAATGTTTCCGTCTTTTGTAAAAATGGCTCTCATCGGCCTGATCCCTTCATGAGGAGCAAGACGTTCCTAAAAAACAACAAACATTTGATAAGTAAAAAAAACGGTTTAATATTAAGTGTGACTGGAATGGCACAGTAAACGTGTGGGCGAAACTTATACTTGCAAAAAAAATGCCCCTGAATGAAACTATAACCACATTTAGTTCTTAAAAACAACCCTGCAGCATTATCAGCAAAACTATTTATCTACTGGTGGTTCCACCCATATTTTACATTGAAAATCAAAGTCTACTTTAACAGACCGACTGCGTTAACCATGTCTAGATACAGTCGGCAACACGTCATTATAGGGGGCGTGGTCTGTGTGTGGGAAACGCTCAGCTGATTCAATAGGAAACGCATCATTCTTATTCTTCTAATACGTTTCCTGACAAATGATGTGTACTCAGAAAAGTAAAGAGATTGCTCTGTTGTTAAAATACAGGTGGCCTCCTGGAAGAATTTAGGCCAAAGTAATCATTGGCATTCTTTGATATTTCTTTGGGCTGTCTGATCACTTTATTATTCTCCATGTCCTTGTGTCTGTATTTGGCACAATATATGAACAATGAAGGAGCTCTTCTAGATTTAAATGAATGAATTTCTTCCCCCACAGAGGTCTGTAGAGGGCGTTTCCTTGGATTCTACATTTAAATTGTTTAATATGCAGAAACTATAGATCCAAATGTAACTTAGCTCTGGCTCACCGCCACAACCTCCCTCTTGCGTGGGTCGCACACTCTCAGACGCCGGTCTTTGCAGGTCGTACAAAACAAGCTGCCGTTTCGGTTCCAGCTGATGCTGTAGATAAGGTCCGGGTGGTCGTCCATGGAGATGAGGGGCTCTCCTGTGCCCACGTTCCAGATGATAACCAGATTGTCACTGCCTGAGAGAGAGAGAGACCAGTTACAAAGCACCTTTAGATGATACAAATATTCTCTCTCGTGCAGTACCTGCTGTTAGAAGTATGTTGCGTGCTGTTGGATGCCACGTCACGATCCCTACACGTTTTGAGTGACCCTCCAGGACCACGATGGGCTCAGAGATGGGACGGGTTAGAGAATTATCTGGAATCTGCCACACCTGAAGGAAGGAGAAGACAAGTTTACACCTAAAATAATTGGTTCTGAGAGCACTTTGTGAAACTTCCCACAACCAGACCTGATGTACACAGAATTACAGAGCTCAAAATTAAATTTCCCATTAGTTTTGACTATGAGCTTTAAAGCTTTTTGTTGGTGGATAATCACGTGGTAACTTTTGACCACAAGATTTATAATGAAATCAAGTGGTAACTATTGACCAATTTAATTTAACATCTGTTTCTGAAACTTTATAAACAGCTAAGTGTGTGTGGTGTGTGGGGTTAGCACACCTCTCTTGCCTTTAAACTCATCATATTTCAATTTGTCATTTGTCTAAAGGAAAGGGAACTTTGCCATTTGAGCGCCACAGAATAGAGTCTCGGATAACATCTGATTCTATGTGTGTTGTACAAGTTATGCCTGTACACTTTAAATGATCAATTTCTTAATGCTATGACAGTATCACCAAACTTATGCTCAATCTCTTACATATTGCTCAGTGTTTTATGTTGCACCTTAAGCCGAGACAAGTTCCTATGTTTGTGAATTTTGTTCATTGACAATGGCAATAAACTCTTTCTGATTCTGATAATATTGTCGCAGCTCATTTAGCAATTTAACGCTAAACCATACATTATACATTGCCAATGAGTTATCATGATTCAAGCTTAGACATCTCTCTCAGCTTGTAACCGGGGCGAAAAACAACAGCATCGGCATGGGAACTGTAACACCAGTCTGTCAGTCTACTCCGCGAAAACAGGCTCACTTTATAAAAGACTGCCTTTAATAATAATAATAATAATAATAATAATAGATGCCACAATATCCAGTGAACTAAGACAGTATGACATCATTGAGCGGCTCTGGGACAGACAGCTGCCAGCACGCTCCATGTGGTCTTTCCAAAAGCTCATACACAAAACATTACACCATCCACAGCTGTTACCACGAGAGACACAATTCTATCTCTGCATCGCACTCGGATTCCTCTGATGTTAAGTGTGAAAGCTGCTCTGGGCATGTCCTGTAGACGCTGAGCACAGAGCATAATATAGAGTAAGAATCACACGCCATGATATAAAGTAAAGCAGAATACAGTAGAAATGCCTGTTTGACTGGATTTCATGTTTTTCAGGTCATGTGAGGGAAGTGTCTTGCACAAGGGCACAATATCACTTTACACTATGGATAAAGAAGGACTCTTTACGTCACCATTTCCCAACAGGAGGATATTTAAAAGAAAGGTGAAATGGATGTAGTGTTTGATAATGAAATGTTCTTTGCAGTACTTTTCACAAATCTTAATAATGCTTCTGAAGGATAATTTTGGACATCAGTATCATTCAAACAAGAAAATGAAATAGTTATAATGCAATATACTAATTATCAGATTCATTATGAATAAATAAACGGCAGCATATGATAGGGACGAGCGGTGGTAATGAGGAGGAAAAAAAGTTTGGGAACCACTGCTTAACATGAATCCAAATCCAAATTATATCAACAAACCAGGATAATCAGAATTGACAATATAAATGCTTTGTATGTTTACAATAATTATATCGTTGAACAAAGTTAAGAATAAAAAGGATAAGAAAAGCTGTGTGGGTATACTGTATGTTAAAAAAAGAAAAGGGTTGAAAAATTTGATCAAAAACAGGTGCTCAACTGGAGAAAAGTAAGCTTCTAAAACAGCTCTATTGTAGCAACAATGTAGGAAAATATATGTTGAATTCCCAAAGGCAAAACTCTATTAAGTAATAAAAGTCTGAATTAACTTATTTTGTTATTGAGCAGACACTGACCTCTGCTGGTAAAAGTCTGCTACGACAATTCATGATTTGGGTAAGAAAAGATTGTTCACAGCTCGGTCCTTAAACGTATTTTCATGCTCGTTTCAGGCAGTCGGTCTGTATGTGGATGTGCTGTAATTGAAGCATGTTTTTACACACTTTAAATGCCATACTGTGGAACATTCCAGGCAACGCAATAACAGTCAAGCAACAAGTTTAATTCCTCTGTAATTCCTCTTCTCTCCCAATTTTTTTGAAACTGATTCCTGCAGAACGTCCCTTCGGAAGCAAGATACCTACAATGTACAATTCAATCTTACTCAAATCCTATTTTCAATATGTTTTCTCAGTTACAACTTTAAAAAAGGTTATCTATATGGTGTGCAATTTTGTTTAGTTTTGATCTTTGCTCTACTTTTTTTTTTTTATTACGTTGGACAACTTTGTCTTTCATTTAACTATTTACCATTGTATATATTTCTAAATTTGAATGAATAGGAAACCCATACCCTCTTACAGTATTCAAATTTTCAAATTGAGCAGGTTCAACAATAGTCAAATACTATGTTGTTGAAAGCCACAACTAAGTCAAAGGGCCTTCTTAAATTTGCATACGTTCAGAGAAACACAACTACTTCCTGGATTACCTCATGACATCGTAGTGGAGCCTCGTATTTTGAGCTCATAATATACATCTTAAAAATACAGTTATTCTATTCTATAGGTGTTGTGACAAAGGTTAATTTATTGAGAGATATTACGCAACAACTAACTGAAAAACTCATCGGAGACAAGTCTAAACATTGACTCATTCCTTCAGACAATTGTTGTTGCCCAGTGAATTTCTGTTTGGTTGGTTACCATGGCAGTGCAGTCCTCGGATCCGCTGGCCAGGACGTTGTCGTCATGGGGACACCAGTCGATGTCCAGGACGGGTCCGGAGTGACCGATTACCAGAGGGTAGTTCTTATCCACACGTCCAGTCTGAAAAGCACAGCAGTAAAAGCAGAGGTCAGGGTTTGAGAACTTTATTTACAAAACATTAATTTGTATTTGTGTTCAAGTACACTCCCAGGGTACCACTTTATAACAATACACTTGAATCAGCCTTAATAAAGCATGGACAAAGACTTAATTCATAATAGTTTATTTAAGAATGATTCAGGCTAACCCAGGATGCCATGATAGAAACATCACAATGATGATTGACACCACATCTTAACAAGAGTGAAATTATTATTATCTAAATTATAACTGCCTTTATGAAATCAAATCAATATTTCTGATAAGAAGGCGAGACAACCTTTGTAAATAACAGATACAGCTCGGGGAAAAGATTTATCAGGATTTTGCAAAGCCACCGTATGTGCTAGGTTGTCCGTAGTCTGGTTAGATTATTTTATTTAACCACTAATACAAGTGTTAAAATGTATTTAATCTTATAGAAATGATAAGTTGTAAATACATAATGCATAGTAAATGCATAGTTAATAATAAACAGCTTGTAATTGTATATGTAAACTGATTTATTCTTCTTCAGTTTTGTATCAGATGGACGTGAGCTATGACCCTGCCCCAAACTCACAGGTGTATTAATAGCAGCGTGATGAGGCGTTGAAAGGGTGGTTTTTCGGGACGTTGTGGGGGGAGCGCCGGGGGGCTGTGGGATATTTATAGCACGCCCACCACCTTCGTCTAATCAAGTCTCTTTCTCTCACTGAATAGAGAAATGCTGCTTAAGTGCAACCAGTAATTACCAACACAGTGAAACAGATGACTCACCACCGTCACAACATGGAGCTAGAAAAGTGGCTGCAATGTTTGTATTATAATGTGGCTGAAAAGACCATTTTCATTACAGTTCAAGTTAGGTTAATAATAATGATTATATATAAAAATATATATTTCAACTAGACCCATATGTTGCAATGGCCTTAACATGTATACAGTTTTAATATTTTTGTAATTATTACTTTGTTTTGGTTGGATAGCACTATTTATCATAGTCAGTCAAGTTGCAGTTTGTGAAGTAAAGTTGAATAATAGGGGAAATAGGGTTAAGTTCTACCCATTAACCAACGTTTACTAAAGAACACATACAAACTAATAGGGAGCTGCACTTTTTAATCATCATTTTGTAAATACTGATTGTCCGTAAGGTGTAGTGACACACAAACATAGTTTAAGTAAAATATAGACTAGTGCAGTGTTTTAAAGGTTGAATATTCATAATTCTGAGAAAAGAAATTCTCTGCTTATTTAGGACCACAAATATACCATTGAATGTCAATTTCACCAGTTTAATCTATGATTTGTATCACACTGTTTTTACTTTACAGCCTATATTATAACTCAATGCCTCTATCAATGTCATAAATACAAATAAAGACTTAAAAATAAATTGGTGTAAATTGTCTTTGCATTTTCTGTCAATTTAAATATTAATTTACTAAAAAAAACTTTGTTAGCATATGTTTTTACTTGTCAAATCATAGCTATACATTAGACCACCTTGTTTACAGTTTGGTTGCTTGTTGGTGTACATATGTCACAGTTAATATATTAAAATGGTCAAACTAGAAAAAACTAGGCAAGATTTTTAGTAAATGTGTTAACTGTGTTTTTTGTGAAATTAGCCTAATCCACTTTGAATTCAAACGTTTTTTAGTTCAGGGATAAATGCATGACCAATGCCAATATTGAATATCAATAGCGATATCAAGACAGCACTAAAACCCCTGACCTACTAAAACCTGTCAAATAATACCCCAAAGTGTTTTACAGGTTACAAGTAACAACACAATACAGACAATGAGCAGATGTGAATCAAATTAGTGTAAAACTGCAGTTTTATAAACTAGGTTAGCTTAATTCATATCTAATATATTTATTCCGATAAACTGACCATCTGTGCAACAATAAATAAAGATGGTTCCGTTAGAAAGAGCATCCACAGTGAACTGTGTGATAATAAAACAAAACACTAGGAAGAACAACAGTTAAGGTGCACTATGTATCTTTCCGCTTTTCTCCATGGAGATGTTATTGCTTTGCCGGAAATGTTCCACAGTATTCATCTCCATGGAACCAAGCAAAGGCAGCCACCAGGCCAAGTTACGGGCCAGATCTGTGGAACCTGCTCAAAGTAAGAAAGCAGGTTTGTAAAATGTTGGTTTCTTAACAATAAAACACTCCAAACGCAAGACAGATAAGCTGAATGCCGTACTGTGGAACATTCTAGGCAACGCAATAACAGTCAAGCAACAAGTTTCTTATTGAAACCTTGATACCAAGCAATAAAAGAAGCAAATAAATGAGTAATACAGCAAAACCAATGCTTATTAATAGTGTCAATCCCATTAGACCCTGTCAACAGCGTCACCTTAGAAAACGTGATAACGTGTCAGGCTAAATGCAATCGTGCTGTGCATTAAAATGTTGTCACCAGGTTAAGAGTTGTCTTATGGTGTCCATCATCTATTTTAAGGAGATGTCATCATCATCATCAAGTCGCTGGAGGGACTTCACAGCTTTAGGCCGGATCTAAATCCAGTTGCTGTGCGTCTGGTTCAGTCGTGATAGACACTACTTCCCCGAAAGCGAGAAGCAAATAACCTCAACGTAACCTACTTAAAGGGGCACTTTTGGAGATAGTGCTTGTCTGCATGATGATGTTGTTGCAAAGCTGGAATGTTGCACAGTATGGAATTAAATGTATATATCTCTAGGTAGACAAACAAGTGACGTCAACAGGCCAAGTCAGAGTTCAAGGGTCTAATTTTTTTTTTAAATCAAGTTTGTGATTGATAAAATGACAGTTTAAAAAAAGAAAAAAAGAACTAATTAATTAATTAATTAATTAATTAAAATGTCGGATGAATCAATAGTTGCTCAAATATAGTAGAAGTTTTGTTTGTTTGTCTGAAAAACCTCTTGTCAAAACCTGCACTAATGGTTTCTCTTAAAGGTGCTCTATCTTAAAGGTGCTCTATATAACTTCTCTGGTGGGGGTCCGCTTCTTGTTTGTCTGCGCTGAGAGAGATGTTCCACAGTATGGCATTAAACTTATCAACAACGCAATTATTTTCTATTGCTGCAGAAATACCTGGATAAACATGCATTCTTACTGTGTGTTCCATACGAGTCGCCTCTCCACAGATCTGACCTCTGGCATAGTGCCCCTTTAATTCTCTTCAGTTAAAGGTGTTTTTTATTGTTAAAATATGAAAAACATGCCTTCTTATGCTGCTTTCATGTGCGTCTCGGGCAGTTTTGAAGGGAGACCTGTTTGTGACTCAATATTTTGGGGCAGATAAGTTGCTTGCTGTGGTTCTTCAAAGCTTATTATTCACTTATTACAAAATATCTTGCAATCTATCTTATTTGTAGTTAACTCTACTTTGCCTTCCACCAAGCAAACGCCAACTACGTCACAATTCAGGGGTCCATAATTCCCATTTTTCTGACTTGTGGAGACGACTGCGGTGTTCATGTGCAACTTCTGGTCAGAAACTTATGTTTAATGTTCAGACGACGCCACATGAAAGCACCATGACTGTGAGATGATGATGGAATAATCCAGGTAAAAGCGGCATGTTCATGGAGACAAGCATGTGGTAAACCCTCCACAAGAAAAATGACACAATGCACCTTTAAGAACACATTTAGGATACTTTGCGCTTAAAGTCGTCGTAAATCAACACCAAATGTGGCTTATCACTGTTGATTAAGACACAGTTCTTTTCAATTGTCATTATTATTTCAATTGTGTGCCTGTGTTACGCTGCCAGTCGAGAGGCTTCAGAGTGTCACTGCATCTTCCCCAGTGTTATAGCTACTTATAGCCTCCACTACAGAATGTTCAGCTGCCTGCAAATACAAGGAGTGCTTAGTCTGAAATCTAGAGCCAGTTTCACCAAAGTGTCTCAGTGTTACTTCAACTATTCACGGTAAATATTTGTAATAGTTGAGTAGAAAAATGTGAACCTAAAGTTACAAAGGCAATAGACAGTAAAAACCATAAACAACTGTCAATCATAAGTGACATGTTCCTGGAATGCATCTGTGTGGCGGCCATATTGGAGAGGTCATTGCAGCAGGGTCACCCAATACATGCAGCTGTCTGAAATACTTTGTACATGTATTACGTAGTATACAGTATGTATTCATATTGAGTAATTACGTAAAGTTGTAAAGGTGTTAGCCTCAGAAGGGCATACACCAGTCATTTGTGCCAGCTCATTCGACAAAGTACAAAAAAGAAGGACGGTAAAAGGCAAAAGTGAATTTCATTTCATTCAGCATTATAGAACACGTCTATCACTGCTTATTAGTGTTACTATTCAAAAATGTCAAAATCAATCAGGAAAAGATAGCTAGACAGATAGATAGATAGATAGATAGAAAGACACAAAACACAAAATAATAGTACTTTGTTTATGTTAGCAAGTGGTTTTATTCTAGTTCCTATAAAGTTCAAGATCATTCTAAAAGGTCCAATTTTGTCCGTTAAGTATTGATACTTGTTCAATTGAGCATCCAGTTTTAGTATGGAAAAGTATTTGAGTTTGGATACTTTTGACAACCCTACCAATTATCAAAGACTTAAAGCCATCTGTGAAGTTGCTAAAAAGACCACGTTCGCTCCATCTTCCCATCACAGCACCATTGACTGACCTTGGACACGGGCAGCACCAGAAAGGATCCTCCTCCGCTGGACTCCACGATCACTGCCAGGAACTTTGGGTTGACGGCACAGAACGAACTGTCCCACGTGACTTTTGACACTCTAATGTCATCGTAGCCCTGTTCCGCCTTCATCCCCTGCCCGAAGACGTGGCGGAACTTACTCTGCCGCACGATGCTGCGACTCATGGCTGCAGAAGGAGGATCAAACAAATATGTCAGTCAGGGCTGTCACTAATGATTATTTAAGAAGTAGAAGTAGCAGTAAAAGTATTTTCTGATTAGTCGACCAGTTAAACGATTATTTCTATTTTACATTGAGACTTTTTAAATACATAATAAACACATTAAAGGTTAATGACTGAAAGCTACAGAGAAGATGTATGAATACATGAAAATAAAAAATGATGTACAAGGTATTTTTGTATGTGTTTTATAGTCTGAATAATCCAGCTAATGATTACAATTATCAAAATGTGATTATGATTATGTTTTATAGTTAGTTGATTAACCGTTGCAGCCCTCGGGCCATTATAATAATACTTGCACAGAGATTAGACGTACCAGACTTGGACCAATCAGATCAGACACTTAATAATTTGGTTATAGGGTCAAACCTCGTCCAGCCGTTGCTCTCTGCTCCTGACAGATTAGCCTAGCGGAGGTGAAAGATGGGCCAAATGCAGAGAACAAAACTCCAAACAATTACATTATTACACTTTGCAAGTACATCTTACCATTATCTTACATACTTTAGTTAAAGTGCAAAGGACTGGTTATTTGTCACGATATTACCACTAAATCAACTTATCGTCGAACAGATGGAAGCTGGAACAATCATTTTTGGGCTCTATATTTATCGTGTGCACATTTAATATGCACTGACAGGAAACAGTTTCTTAATTTTTTGTAGTATATTAACATTTCCGCTAGAGAGAGCTGAATAACGACGACTTACAATTACGACTCATTAATCATACTAACTAAATACCTACCTAAGTGATATTTATTTATTTATTGCAGTTTTATTGACAATGTGGTTGATTTAGAACAAAATTAACGGGAATCTCTTGCTCCTGAGTTATTGTGTCAGTGGGAAAGTTTCAATAGTATCGTTTATTGTGAGATTTTCACTTTTAAAAAAACAACTTTTTCTCAGTTTAACAATTTTGGTGAAGTTTATAATGTTACTTCCTGATTGGCTATGTAGAAGCAGATGACTGTTACTTAGCAACAATAATGTTAACAAGGGCCAAAGCCTGTCTTATTTACACAATAGTTCAAATCTGACAAATAAAAGTACATTTATTTTGTTAAATTCATGTTTAAACAGTCAGAAAATTGTGTTCTTTGCACTGTATCTCTGCATTTTTAAGGAATTGTCGTGTGTTCATGGCATACAGGGATTAATTTTTTGAATTCAGTGCTACTTCCTGTAATGCTCAACTTTTTCCCTCAACTTTTCCTCCCAGAGTGCCACTTGACTGACGTAAAATGATGACAAAGCCCTGGTTGTTTAAATGTTGCCACCTTCTGATGTTAAGACTTATGACAAATACTGTGTTCACAAGGAAGATTTTGTTTTAGCAGTTGACACCATTGCCAAGTCACACTGAAAATGTTTAATTTGGTGCATTAGTCACGGCTTCCAAAAGCAAATTCGTGACATAACTTTACCACGCACACAAACTTCTAAGCACATCGACATTCCTCACTTCACAAAATCAGTTTAAACCACGGCAGAGGTACACAGTGTTTACACGTGTTGCTGTCCCGTTGCTGTCCGAGGCAGTGCCCAAAGCGTTTCTAATCCCCTAAACACAGGCACAGTGCTGTAACAGGCCTGACAGAGGGATATTAATAGTCAATTGTCCCAATGTGAAGGAGCCAAACTTCAAAGACATGGCAAACAGACCCACAGCTGATAAAAAAACATGATTTAAAAAACATTACATAAGTGACCCGTAACACGCCCCAATAAAGACTTCAACTACATTCACATAATAGCACAGAATATATACAGCATTTGTTGAAATTTAGATTATGTTTGATTTCAGAAGTAATTAGCAGCGTTGCTTTTGGGATGAAATATTCTACCAAAACTATAATACAGATATTAAACATTTGTATATCAATCCTTTAATGTAGATTTACATAATAATAATCTGAGAATGTATAATTTAATCAATCACTGAAAAAAACA
This sequence comes from Chaenogobius annularis, assembly GCA_015082035.1. NCBI lineage: Eukaryota > Metazoa > Chordata > Actinopteri > Gobiiformes > Gobiidae > Chaenogobius > Chaenogobius annularis. The sequence goes on from BJKM01000458.1 coordinate 68,410, forward strand.
GAACAGAAAATTTAAACATTGACATCTGATGTTGACTAAACAACCTGCATTTCTTTATAGAGCTTAAAACCTTTAATAATTATATTCACAAGTAGCGGGACAATTTCCTGGAAGCCCTCTGGCATGTCACATAGCAGCGCCTTTGAGCAGCCAAACTGTGGGGCGTTCAGGGTGAGCATCATAAATATCTGTCCACTATACAGCTGCCAAACAAAGCTTTGTTTGATTTTGAGGCCAGAATCAGGCCTGGGTTTATTGCAACCTCATTTAAGAATGTTTGCACCCACATTACAGGTTAAATAATTGAAGAGCATCATTTTTGCACCCCATCAGTCCGTTTGGTCTACACTGGACCTGCCACTGCTCAGAAGGAAAAAACAAAACATAGCACAAGTTAGATTGGAGGGTTTGGAGACTCAAGTATTTTAGGTCTTCCACATAGCATTTGGTATGAAGCAAAATTGACGACATTTGTTCATCTTTTTTTGTCAAACAAAAACCAAACTTCCTCAAATTGTTTCCATATATTGAGGCCTACCATATTTTTTAAAACTGTTCTTATTGATTTATTTTAGAACACAAAACACAGAACATGACCAGAGAGCATTCATTCTAGGCCTATTCTATGTGTGAATTGAAAAATTAGAAGTAAAATAAAACATGGTTCTCTCCGTGACAAAACTTTCTTTACAAATATGCCAAGTTTAAATGCTTTAGCAACATTTTCAGAAAATATAGAGTTGTTCTACATAAGATCTCCATGATTTGACAATAAAACCAACTTTTAACACCACATGCCACCATTTTTTAGGCTATGTGGTTTAGTTTGGTTAGGAAAAAGGTAGACTGAGTGAAATTCTGTTAACTTGCTCGAAACACAACAATGTGCAGTTACTTCTTTAAAATCTCTGTCAGGACAGTGGAGAAAGGAGCGCATTAGAATAACACTGCCACTTTCCTAATATAGACATGACAAAGTGCGCTGGTCCCTCCTGAGCGGTGCGGGGCCCCTCCCACGCGGGGCCTGCTCCTAAATACGGCCAAGTCTGTCATTGTGGCGCTTTAGCAATCACAAAGCACTGTATTTCAGATGGCAATGCCCATAGCCAACGCAACCTCGCTTTTACGCCTAAGAACAACAGCTGGGGGCAACGCGAATGGGGCAGAACGGTACGTGATCCCTAAAGTGGAGCACAGCTGTCACTCATGCCTCAAGATCTGCTATTGGGGGCAGTGCAGCCTGTGCCGCATCTGAGTCATAAGACACTGCGAGACCACTATCGCACTGCAGTAGACAAAGTTACGCAGCGTCCGCTTCAATGCACCAGACAAAAAGTTAAGAAGCAAAGGTCTCACCTAAGGTTTTGGGGAGTCCGCTCTTCCCTGGACGTCTGTGTCTGGGTCTGCTGAGGACCACTGCCCCACTGCCTGCCAAACTCCTGAGTGTAAATCCCACTCCCGAAGAGCGTTTGAAATGATTATTTGGTGCAGGACGCGCAGAGGAGACACTGGACCAATGCTCCTCGCAGGGGAAAGAGAGAGAGGCTTGAGGCCCGGGACAGTGGGGGACGGAGGAGTGTGTGTGTGTGTGTGTGTGTGTGTGTGAGTGAGTGGGAGGGAGGTAGGGAGCAAGGCGGAGGGCTATTTTGGAACAAGCTCGGTCAGGGCAGGAAAGCGTGACGTGCCTTGGTCAGTCATGACAGTAGCAGACCTCCGTTCAACAGGTAAAGGCGCGCACACGTGCGCCAAAATGAAGACTGTCGTGAAATAAACCCCAATTCAGTGGTTTCCAAACTTTTCACACCAAGTACGACCTAAAAGATATTAGTCCTTTTAAGTAGGCTGGGTAACAACAGATCTAATACAGGTCTAACGCAGGATTGTTCCAGGTCAAAATTAGGGCTAAAGTTGATCTAAAATATGACTAAAGTTTTAAACAAGGAATAACCCAAAGGAGGACATAATAAGTGCAATTAAGCAAACATTAGAACCGCAGAGGAACCCGTGTACCACAGTTTGAACACTGCCCTAACCCCGCCATACTGTACATGTTTGTATTTATACTCAGTCTGTTTTTATACACCTTATTTTTACGTGCCTTTATTTGATCATAGTTCGTATTTTGTATCTATAACGCCAAAGCAAATGCTTGGTTTGCTAAATTTGTTCACTGACATTGGCAATAAAACATTTTATAATTTAAATTAAATCATTGGCTACACTGGGGCATATACAGCCCCTATGAGTCCTGTTGTATTTTGACAATGGTCCTATTTTACAGTGTAAGCATTTGCATTGAACAGTAAACTTGTGAGTTTTCAAATATCCATGGGTTTCAGAGTGATAAGAAATTAGGACCTTTGCCACAGCAACAATGAAAAAGTCGACAAAATGTTGCATATTGCAGGAAGCTGAAGCCCATGAATAGTCTCTCAAGTATGCAGACAATTAGATTTCACAAAATGGAGCATTTGTTATAAGACCCAGTTGTGTGTTTCTATGTCATTTCACAAAACAATCTTACTATACAGGTAAAAGAGCCAAACAACCCATTTTCAATAATCTCCATTTTTTAATGGTCACAGTTGAGACACATGATATAAAAGAATATTTACATGTATGATAGTTTAAAACACAAACCCAACATTTGCTGCTACCCAAGCATGCTCCCAAAAGTAGCAACCGGACATAAAAATAGCCACAATAAAATAAAAAAGGAGTAAAGTGCATGTATGACAGAAAACTCTGAAGCTTCACCAGTCAGAGGCACACCCCCAATGTGTACAAAAAGAAACAGAAACTACACCCATGTGGTAGAAGTTGTGCTACAGTCACTCACAGACACTGGCTAGATATATTAAAAAAAAAAAACCATGTACAGCTCCTAAAATGTTACAATATAAGATCTTTACATCCCCAAAACGTAGCATAGTTTCAGCTCCCTCACCCGCATTCAAACAGCAATACATACATTTGATAAGATTCGTGGCATACAAGAGAACAGACCGAAGTGTTTCAGATCGAGATGAACATTCCAGAAGAAATCATGACCTAACGCGCGGGCAAGATTTGGTTTTTAAAATGAGGTAATGTGCAGTCAAAGCTAAACTATAGGACAGACAGCATGCCTCTCTACCCAACTTCCCCTGTAGAAAAACTCAATGGTCCAGTTATGCCAATGTTACTAAAGACAGCTCGTGTGTTGCTGCTTATAATACAAAAATTGTGTCCAGAGCAACTTCAAAACTTGAAATGAAGAGATGAAACTGTGGCTACATTCTACCAAACATAACAACAGCAACTACGTGATAAACCAGCAATATTATAAAAATTGGATCTGTGCCAAAATGGCCAAAAATGTCTCTAGATGTACAATGATTGTTGCAGTTATAGATAGTACACAGTGTTTTGTTTAATGCTATTCACTTAACCCACAAATATATTATTCATCGTACAGGCTCTTGGCAGATTTGCTGGGAAAACAGAAACTTATTTATTAAGGCAAGAGGCATTGGTTTGTTAGTTTGCTGATCAAGGACAGCATTGTCAAATCAAATGTGTTAAAATGACTTGAATTCAGAACATTGTTTACATTTATTTTGACTAGTTTCATGTATTTGCTTATCTGGGTTGTACTGTTTGACATGTTTTGACAAGAGTAAGTACATATACATTTCTGAAAAGCTAAATTATTTGCCTAGCATCCTATTTCTTGTGCAATTTTCTTTACTCCATCCACTTACACAACCTTAAACTAGCCAAAACTACTCAACTGAAAGATCAATATTTTGAATTCTAGTAGTTTTAACTCATGTGCATGTTCATTTTTGCAGTGAATTGTGCAGGTCACATGGTGTGGTAAAGGGTGCCCGTTCGCTTCTTGAGTCTTCGTAGAGGGTGAGTCCGTCCGTACTGCTGCCTGACTGTAGTGGGGTTTGGTCCTGGAGTGTCCTGTCCCGAGGGCACAGGTTGGCTGGAAGAGGGGGAGGATTCAGGTGGGACGTCCCGTGCCTCAGGGGGTGGGGTGTGGGGATGCTGGCTGGATAAGGATGGCGAGTGATGGACGCGCTGTTTTTTGGATTCATCGCTGAGCACTGTATGTTCTGGGGGCTCTGTGCAGGAGGAGGGGGCCACAGAGGAGCGCGCCAACTCCCACTCGCTCAGCTCATTGGCCAGCAGCTCCAGACAGCCCAGTTTGGCCAAAGAGGCGGAGCGCTTCATCAGCGACGGAGGGGTGAGTCCTGCCTGTCGTATCCGCGCCTCCACCTCTTTGACCCGCCTCTGGATGCTGCTGCCCGGGGTCCGAGCTACCTGCCGCACTTTACACGCCTCTCCCACACTCACCTGCTGAAGGAAGGCCCCCAGCTCACACAGCGTCTCCCACGTCTCCCTCATTATGATGTCCCCTCCCAAAGCGGGACAATCCCAGTCCGTGGCCGACTCAAACTCAGTGACGCCCTCCAGACACAGGAAGTTGACGGAGGAGAAGGGCGAGTGGGCAGTGTAGTGACCGGAGGTAGACAGAGACCGCTCAGCAGGCAGGACCTTGGCTCCTTTTGTGCTTTTGTCGTTTTGTCCCAGTCTGTGCATATCTGCGTCCTCATCCTCTTGCTCCTCCTGCACTGGACTGACCACAATCACCTCAGGACAGACGGAGGCGTCCTGCACACTCGACCCCATAGCAGACGGGACACTCGCCGTGCGTCGCTGAGTCCAGCCTCCAGAGAGAGAAGGAGGGGAGGAGGAGGGGGAGGGCACCTCATGCTCTTGTCTCATTCGCTGCTCCAGCTGCCGCGTGACGCGCCGCACAGACCCTCTTGTCCAATCACTGTAGAGCTGTGGGGCCGCCTCCTCCTCCTCTTTGTGTTTCACTTCTTCTTTCGCATCGCCCAGTTCCTCTTGTGATAAAATATTTTCCTGCTTCAACTTGCTCACATCCGGGTCAAGCTTAGGTCCTGCGGCCTGCACAGGCACAGTCATTTCCTAAAAGGTATAAGAAATAGTACAGATATTAAACAACTGACAACTGACGTGTCACGTAACATGCCACTAGGGGCGTGTTACACTGGGGGCTGTGTATGTTGTAATCCAGTAAATTCATGTGAAAACACTAAGTTTAAACATAAAACGTAAGCAGATATATCTCACCTTTTTCTTAACACTATCTTTCTCTTCACTTGTGACATCCGGCGGCACAGACTGTTCCTCTTTTTTTACAGCAGTCTTGCCATCTTTAGTCATCCCCTTGAACTTTTCCCTGGCACTGAAAAAGTTGATGTGGTCAGCACTGTGGGCCAACAACACTTCGTTGTCGTGAGGAATGGCACTGGGGTAGCTGATAAAACTGGAGGGGGGCGTGTGGGCCGCCAAAGACAACGCACACAAGTGTTGCTCACAGTCTGTGTTTTGGACAAGCTCTGCTGACACACACTTGGGTCCTAGCTGCGAGGCGGGGGCTCGAATGGCGAAGGGCTGAGGCACTGACACTGGCAATGGTTTGACCACAGGACACAACACCACCTGCGCCTTGTCAAGCTCGTCCACACAGAGCGGCGTGGGGGACGGAGCGGGTGACGGCGGCAGGTGGTGCAGCAGCGGAGGGGGGTGAGGTTGGCCTAAAGAGACGCACTGTGCTACCTTGGATACGCCTGCTGAGGGGGGCATGACTGTGGCCGCTTGGGGCAGAGACAAAGGAGGCGTGGAGGGGCGCTCATCACTTTCACATATGCCGTTGGACAGGGGAGGAGATGGGGGATAAGGAGAGGTGCCGGAAGGCTGCGCCTGAGACTGGTCTTCAAGACTTTGTGTTGATAAACTCGTGAGACCTTCTGCTGAGGAGGAGCTCTGTTTGGACTTGGGGTCAGACTGGCTGGAGGAGGGTTTAACGGTGCTGGGTGTGACTCCCAGAGAGTCCAGTAGCTCTTTGACGGACGGCCCAGAGGAAGGGGTCTGGTTATGTGGGTCAGAGCGGCCCAGGCTGTTGGGCTGAGCTAAAGACTTAGATAAAGGTTCATGGTGCTCCGAGAGGTCGCTGTCGGAGTGAGAACGCCAGAGTTTGTTGTGCCTTTGTTTGCTGCAAAAGAAGAAACACATCAGAAATCTTTAAGTGTACATTACATAGAATTACTTAAATTTGACCTAATCAAGTTTTACTATATATTTTTTATTTGCAATCACTTCGACGATCTGCCAGTGTCAAGTATTTGATTGTTCTTTTGAAGCAAAGAATGTAGCATAAATTGACCAAACAAATGAGTCTTCAAGTCACAAGACAAGTTTTACCTGGCCACAAGAATGCCCTGATACTCCTCTAGCTGTCTCATAAACGAAGGGTTGGGTTTGGTCACAGTTCGCCGCTCTTTGACGTAATCAAACGCCTTGTTCAGGTCCCAGCCGTACTCTTTCATGGCGTATGCAATCACCGTGGCAGCAGAGCGACTTATCCCCATTTTACAGTGCACCAGACATTTGGAGCCAGCTTTCCTGTAGAGGGCAGCATTGAGCGTGTCAGAGAAAACAAAACACTAGTGTATGAGCACTTTAACTTAACAGGCAACAATATAATCTGGTCTATTATCATTACTTTTACTTTATATTTACATTACTTTACTGGTACATTACTATTTGGGTCAAGTTGTATTACTTTGAGCAATACCAGTGTGTTATGTATCTTTACTTTTTTGTTTGTTTGAATACTGGAGTAATACTTTTCTGAAATAACAGTACAAATATGACCTTTATATTTTAAACTTTATTTCACATTGATTTTACTTGGCAAACCATTAAGAACAAACTATTATTTGCAATGTTGGCCTATCCCAATCAGATACGTCAAAGCTTATAATGAAAAACTCACTTGGCCCTTGCGATAAACTTGTATGTGTCGTTCCAATAAGCGAGGAGGTCAGTGGCCTCTTCATCATAAACCCGGATGTTGTGGTATTCGAACAACCCGGGGAAGAAATTGTCAATCTCTCTTGTTACATTCAGGATGTACTGAACTCTGTAGAGAAATACACAGAGGATCATGTCAAGTATTTCAGAGAGCTTGTTTTTACAAACTAGTAACTGTGGCTGTATTGTTTTTGTACTTACCCACTGTTCTGCAACTCCTCCAAATTGGACGCGTTCCACTCTGATCCCTAAAGAAACACACAACAATTTGACTCGACTCCTTTTCAACAAATAAATCCGCCGCCCAAGCCAAGATTTAGTATCCACATTTCTAAACAAACTTGAACTCACCAAGAAAACATGGTCAAATATTTCTGTTGGACTGTCCATCTGTCTCAGGATTATAATCATCTCATTGTCGATGAACTCCTTAAACTCACGGAGGTTGCACGTCATGCTCATCTCCAGCTCTGTTCGGATCTAAATCAGGTACAAAACAAAATCAGAATCAAGATTTAATTTACAAACATAATTTGGAGTTGCTTTATAGTTTTGAATTTGTAGCACACATTGAACATGTTTTAAAATCCGACCTCTTTGCTGGTGACATTTTCCAGATCCTTTTGCATCATGATTTCCCTCAAACTGGTTTTTATCTGTCGCTCTGTTCGCTCTCGTTCAGTGGGTCTGCCAAAAAAGAAAAAAAGCCAACTATTATTAAACAATTGTATAACAAATATGTTTCTTCATGTTCTGGTGTGGACATATGTGACAATATATGGTTAAATACAACTCAAATTAAGATAAAACAGGATGGTGGGAGATGTACAATATTGAAATTGTTGTTTTGGAGATATGCAAAATTAGAATATAGAGTTTATAGTTTAGTGTATTTTCTCACTTTTGTGATTAGTTTTATGGTCCATCTGCATTTTTGCAATACTCGAACCTTAATCAAGACATTTACAGGCACGTTTTAGCAAAATTACGTTCCAAATATTAAAAAACATTTTAATTTGGTTAATTTTGTACTCTGAAAGATCATATGACTTATAACTCAGCCTTGCTATGTGTACTTCCATCAGAGAAGAGCACGGGCGAATCGGCGCCGTGTGTCTCGACGTCTGCATGGCGTTCCACTCGTGATGCGCGCCTGGTCGAGGACACGCGGCTCTGGTAGTAGCTACCCAGGTGAGGAACAGGCTGCCCGGGAAGTAGTTGTGACCCTGGCGTTCACAGGCTTTGTGGAGGGACTGCAGGGCGGACCTGTGCAGGCAAGTAAATACAACCATGAGATTATCCGGCAAACATGGTAAACAAGCAGAGTTAAAATATTAGTCAATTAGTCAAATATTACTGGTACTTATTGAGTACAACAATGACCTAAAAGAAAATGCCAAATGAAAGACGATTGAATAAATTTATGAAATAAGGAAAATATAGTCAAACTGTGCCGCCTTCTAAGTACATACATCGAAAAAAATCTTGTATTGTAAACAAATAGTTGAATTTAATTATACATAATGCACATATTTTTAATCATTAGTCTTTCTTCATGTTAAGTGTCATCAAGGCTCACTTAGGACTGAACCAGAAGCATTGCTAAACTACAGATTATAACTAAAAGAACGCTGAAGTCAAGTAGAATTAAGTTTACATTAGGGCTACAATTGATCAAACAATAGCAGGGGTGCATGAGTTCTAAATTGAGATTAACCTAAAACTAAACCAAGTCTAATCTATACAAAAACTACGCACTGGTGTAAATTACTGGTCACGAAGACCAAAACTTGACATGCGATGATTTAATAAAGCGTTTGACACTTCTCACTGCCTCATATTACATTTCCCAGTACAATCAGTTCCTTATATCAGTGTCATAGTGATTGCTCATGTTACTTATTACACTTGTGTTATATTGTGTCGCGCTTTAGTATATGAGGCATCGCTGTGAAAGTCAATGAATAATACAAGACTCACCACATCGCCTGCACCGAGACAGGTTTGAAGACGTGGATCTTGTTATCGGTCGAGACACTGAAACCGCTGAGACACAAAAAAAAGACACAAAAAGCAGGACATTATTACGGTCAGACATTTTAGAAGCGTTTTCCCGTTGCTAACTAAACGCTTTCAATATCGTCTTACCCATCTCCGTCCAGGTGAATCAACGTGTCGCTCCACAAAGGCAACACCATTCCTACAGAACACGAGCTGAAAAGAGGAAGGAAAAAACATGTTTTATAGTTTAGTTTGATTAGTTATAATGGTTTAAGCAAGAAAAATGGAAACAAGCATCAGAACTAGGGCTGCAACAAATTATTTTTTTAATAAATCAATGAATGAAGAGATTCTTACAATTGATTGATTGATTAATTAATTAGTTGCGTAGATTGTGAAAGGCTAGTGAATATGACATTTTTCTAAATTTGACCCAGATGAAGCTAACGTGATTCTCCAGGTGGAGTAGATTTAAAGAGAATTTTTGTGGGGTTTTTAATATCAAAATTACTAAATGTTTCCTGACATTTTGGTGTAATTCTTCATAAAACACCTTCTCTTGGCAGATGGTACATTTTGGAGCCTGTGTATAGCCCAGATAACGATTAATCAATTACAAAATTAGCGGACGATTAGCTCAATAATTTATTAATACTCTCCCTAATCAGAAAGCCATTATTATTGTATATTAGTCACATTATTATTATTTTAGTCAAATTACAAGTATACAAATTTAATAGGTAGAACAAAAAATAGAGATACCGTATGTTAATGGCGCTCACTCATATCATTCTCCATAATAAGAGATTGGAAAATAATCTTTTTTCCACCAAAGCCTAACGGCAATTGTAATGTAGAGTTTATTTTGACGTTTTAGACACGCAATTTAATTGGAAATAAGGAACTGACAACTTCTCTGTGGAAATGACTGTGAAAACAACAGAAAACCATTATCAGCTGAACCGCGATGATCTTAACTGCACCATCCCTTTTCCCATGAGGCCCGAATACGAGGTCCCTATCTCACCTGTCAATGGGGCTGAAGTCCATCCCCAACACGACGCTCTCCTCTGTGTCCTGACGCCCGTTTGTGGAGACGACCACCATGTAGCGTGTGATCTGGGGGTGCACGCTCTCCAATCTGACCGCCTAAAGAACGGGAAAAACGTGTTCACTATTGCGCCTTGTTGTGAGCGAACAAAAGCTTTTAAGAGTGAAATCGCACCAGTTTGATGTTGTCCTCCGGTCTGAGCAGAGTGAACATGGTTTGAAGATGCTGTTGGATGTCTCCTGTTAAAAGAAACACAGACAGGATGAGCGCATGGCTGCAACTACATCGATTGCCACAATGTTTCGCTTAGTTAAAACCTTCAATACGGGGGAAACCTCACCGGCATGTTTGCTGCGGAGTTGTGTGAAGCGCGAGCCAGCAGAAGGGGAGGAGCCATTTCCTCGAGGTAAAAAAAGAGCAGCTCCTTTGACTGTCAGGAAACTTTCGCTAATGCTATGGAGAACAAAGAGAGAACACAGAGCAATGAGATTAAACTGCATCTTTACCAGTCATTGCCAGCGGTACGCAACGTATGGCCAGTTCTAACATAAACGTGTGTCTTCATAAAGGCGCTCTAATCTATTCTAAGAAGTTTTCTTGGATAAAAGCACGCAAACGTAATACATCAGAAAAAACGCGCCACAATAACGCATCGCTTAACTGTACTGGACATGGTTATAAAAACAGCAGCCTACAGGACATATAATGATTTCACTGTGTTTTGCTTTTCATGTAATGGGAAAGTAATTAAAAGTTGACTGCAAATGGATCAAATAAGACAAAGCCGTTTACAATTGTGCGGCATTCACAAAGCAGCTTGGATCCACGCTCAGAACAAGAGTTACATAATAGAGTTGGACTACGCATAAAGCATTTTTAATTTTTTTGAGCCTATGCTGACGTTTGTTCTTAATCAGCTTGAAAGTTGAGATTCATGACAAGAGTTTGGGTTGCAGATTTTACGCCACACTGTTGTAGGAAAGTTTTTATTTATTCATCATTAGTTTATTTGAACTGCGACAGTGCACATTAATCAAGTTCAAAGTGTCAGTATTAGCTGTAGTTTAGCTAGTTTCCAACCGTAGTCCCAGGAAGGTGTAAAATGCCAGCAATATACAAAACATACATTTACATCATATACAGTACAACGTAATGTACTTTTGTATATTAGTGGCATTTACACCTTCCTGGGTTAGAAAATTCTTAAACTAGGACCCAAGATTAATTGTGATTGTGAAGGTGATATAAAATAATTGTTAACTGGATTTAGATTAGTAACACATTCAAACAGCCATGTTATTAATCAAAAAGAAAAATAAATAAAAATTATGCTTTAAAAAAAATATATACAGATATATATATATATATATATATATATATATAATAGACTTTATTCACAATTGTTTTGTAATATAATTAATCAGACACCATATTTCAACCTTTACTTGGTTAAACATGTATTGTAAAACTGACAATTTACCATAGAAAATAATTGTTAGTTGCAGCCCTACTGACAACTACGGGGACATCACATGAGAACAGCAGCTTAGGAGAGTCATTACCCAAACAATATTAAGCGTTGTCAAGGTCAGCCAATCGTTACCATGTTGCTGCTCCTTACACCTTTCAAAATTGAGAAAAACTTCACTTGCTGCTCATTATATCCCCACTAACATGTGTGCTCTGGCAATGATACTGTCTGTCATAATGTTTTGGTCAAACAAAAGCTCATGTCTGACTCATCCAAATCCACTTAGGGGCACAGTTTGTACCCTGTGCCAACTTCTCAGACATGATTAAGACGCATACCGGCTAGAGACGCATTTTAGTGGAGATGAGAAAGGAATGTGTCCGTAATTGGAAATAAGTAGCAACAGGAAACATGTTACTACCGCTGCTCTGTGTCACAACCTTTTACGCATCAATGACAAACATGCCTTCAAAGTAACTCATCATCTAAAAGACCAGCGCAAAGACAAAGAGATGTCGATTAATAATGAAAAATTAAATAAAAAACATGCCCACGGAAACGCTTCAATAATGCCCGCAGTTTCATTTGACATGTTTATACGTGCATACAGTTTTAATTAGCTGCGTTCAATTAACTTACAGCTGGTATATCTCGCCTTGTGAAAATACGGAGTTGTCGGTAAAATACGGCATCTTTCCAACCCTGCAGGAAACGCAAAAGCATCCGAGTGAAGCGCTCCGAGGGGCGGGCACGACACCGGGAGGCATCGCTGCACCGGAGCCGAAAGGATGAAGCTCGGACTGGCTAGAACTTAAAAATTCAGCCAGACATATCCTCACGACAAAAAGCTGATGAAATGATTCGCTCTACAGTTACATGTGGCTCGCTGGGGCAGGTGCGTGTCCCATTCCTCTGCAGAGCGCTGCGTCTCGGCCACAAAAAGCAGCGCGCTGGGGGCGGGCCGTGCGCACACGAGGTCCAATGGGCAACGTGCCAATGGGACAGACGCATGACAACAAGAAAACAACACGCGGGGTCAACTTCTAAACGCTGACGGCAAATGCAGCGCCTCAAAATGTACTAAATACATGAATAAATAATATGTCAGGAAAAAAGCGGGCACGTTGTTGAATGTGGTAAGTGCATATGACAGGTTATAATGTTTTTTCTTCTTCTATGTATTATTTTGGGAAGAAAAAAAAAGTTCCTCTGTCTATGTCATCAAGATGCGACATGAATTCAGAGATAATTTAACGTTACATACAACCATGGATCTATTACAACCAACTGACACATTTCCCCAACAGTTTAAACAATCATTTAACAAAATAAAGGTGTTATTAGGTATTATTTGTCAAAGCATAACTATTGTGTAATTTATATGGATTATAGCCCTTGTTTACCATATGGTTGCTAGGTAATAGTTATGGAAATACCTCCTCTACCTGTCAGCTGCTCAACCAAGAAGTTACATTATAAACCAAGATGTCAAACTGGGGTAAAAATAGGCAATTTATTTTGTAAAATGTTAAATATAATTATGTTCACGGGAAACATTGTCTAATCTGACCCTTAAACTCATAGATGATACAATCACACCCCAAGTCTTGATTTCTCTGCAATAGATAGATAGATAGATAGAATCATGTGTTCTACATAAACCTCACTTTTTATACAATTACAAAAGTGGCACCAATGAAAAGTGGGACATTCTCGAAATAAGTGGAACGATGGACAGGTGGTCACCCTAAATGCAACCGATTCACTTGAAAGAATAAAGATTAAATGGAAATATATGTTATTTAGTTATACTCTAGTTGTATTGTATTACCATATGATTTGCTGTTTATCATTAAAAAACAAACATACACAAAACTTGATAACAACTGAAAAATCAATATAGATCAGTCTAAATATGACAATAACTTCGAACCCAGGGAACAACACAATGTTTAGGCTCTTTGTCAATTAAGCTATAATAACTGGGCCCCAACTAATCAACACCAGAGCTTCTTCATTACCTTGAATAAGAGGTTTTTACTGTAGAGTTTGACAACAGAGTTAGTCACAGCATTACTAACTGGGTCAACTGAATATTTGTCTACATGCCATTAAATTAAAACTATTAAATGATTAGAATATGTTGTTTTGAAAGAGAATAACTCAATTAGGATGGCGACAGAATTCGGCAGAATTTTATTTTGAAATTATTGACAACATTCACAAATGGGGCTACTTTCCAATTCACTCATAAGCTCCCAATTACTCATCAAAACAAATGTAGGCACCACCAGACTATCAAGCCAACAAGACGCAAAATCTGTTGACTTAAGTCAATCAAATGTAATTTTCATTGAGCGTTTAAACAATAGCAAAGTCAGCTGCTATTTGTATTTGTAATCACTTAAGCGTTACAAGGACGTTGTTTGATTTGGCAGATATGAATGAATTGCTTATGATTCTAACCTGTGTCAACTATTTTTTAACAACTCACGACCTAAAAATAAAATGTATTTATATATAAAAGATATTTTCATATTTCTAACATTTCACACGATCAAGCTACAATCAGATATGGTCCAGACGAGGATTAATGGAGGACTTTTTTGGGAAGGGATGCAGGTATAAGACCAACACGCAAATCAAAACATCAGGAGGAAAACCACTCCAAGGGAAAGTAAAGAACATCTATTTAACAAGTTCAAGACCTGCCTGGATAGTCGCTGTTTTTGATGCTTGTACTGACCTCAAAAGCTTGTATAAATCACATTATTTGGTTTGAGGACAGCGTTTGATCCAACAAAAGTGTGACCGCTGCATGTCCCTGTCATTGTCACGCTGCGTCTCTTAAGGAACATCTTGACTATTTGACCCTTGGTTTATACAACTCCTTTTTGAGACGCACAGTTGCCCTCTCTCTCTCCTGCTGGGAAACTGTCTGAAACACAAACACACAGCTGATTTAAAACAGGAACAGGAAATTAGCAATTATTTCGCTGCCATTTTTTTTCTCCCGCCAGCAAGTCACAACCGATCACATGTTTTCCTCCTGCATTAGAGATGTTCAGAAACTTTATTGAAATGATTCATTAAATATTATCCATAACTATATAGAAAATAAATAGAGAAGAAAATCAGCCTTTAAACAGAGGGTCATAGTTTAGAAAAAGCACTGAACAACCTTTTAACACGTCACAATAGCAATAAAAGCTGTTCAATCCCTTGAGTTTGAAAGAGAAAGTTGGTGATGATGCAACATTAATCTGGATCAAATATTACTTCCTTAATTATCAACAGGAATGGGATGAGACAATAGATTGGATTCCCGAACGAGCAAAACAAGGTTTTTCCATAATTTATAATAACTAAATTGTACACTCCAGTTCACCATTTTGGCCACACAAGTTAGTTAGTTTTTTTTTTTTAACATTCTTGCTGTTGTTGTAGCACTGCTTTTTGGACTAAGCTTCTCTAGCAGTTTAACTCTTTGATTAACCCTTTTCTGTCCAGTTCAAATGGGAAAAAATTCAAACTCTTTTGGCACAAGATCTTGTCCCATCCCCAATTGTATTTTTCTGATTAGTGTCATCTTTTCGACAACAGTGTTCAGAAGATTGCATTGTTTGGCTTTGTGTTGGTTGCCTGAACTCCGAGAGCCAAAATGGTAACAAATCTTTCATTTCACTGCAGAGGGGTTCCTGCGCCGACAGAGCCGAGGTCATGAACACTCGGATCACATGTGTTTGGGCCAACCACAGAAACGCGGCCTTCTGGGAAATTTCTCACTGCTCCGCACGGTCACCTGACACCTAATTCAGCTCCTCTGCCAGTAACATCCAGCAACAACAAAAACAACAACACCACGACAACGGAAAAAAAGGTTGTGAAATCAGAACTTGTAGATGCTTGGAGGGCCTTCTCGGTTTCAGTTTATAGGTTTGATTTCAAAGAAGTGAAGAGACGACCTGAGCTTCTGCCAGGTCACAACAAACAACAACAAGGTGTTTATCCGCAGTCACTACATGTTTATTGAGCTATAACAGTCTTAAAAATAACATGATAGAAGTAAGAGAATGATTAAGAGCAAGTGCTTAGGAATCAATTCAACTTTGGAACTCCTTGGTCCTGAGCTGTAACTGGACCTGGACTGGGAGGGTTTTAAAAATGAACTCAATAAAAGATCATTTGTGGTGATTGATGTTTTGCATGTATATGAACCATGTTTGTTTGTGTGTTTGTTTGTAAAAGCCCTATATTATTTTTTGGGATCCCCATTTGCGTCTGCCAAGTGGCTGCTACTAGTCTCCCTTGGGTCCATGAAATGTCAAAAATGATATATTATTATTATATTATATAGTGTGTATAGAGTGTACAATTTAAATATGCTTAACAATTGTGTTATTTAAAAAAAGGGATGAACATTGCTAATTAGCCTTTGCAGTAAATGTTGTAATTAATGTACATAATTGTCCCTATCAATTAAATCAAATAAATTAATTCATTAAGAAACCTGTCTTAGAGTTAAAAGCTGTAATTATGAATTATTTTTAAAGACGTACACAAAAAATGAAAAGCCATTTCTGAACCTTGTATTAAAGTTAGTTATAAAACGTCAGAAAAACACACTATACTAGATAATCCAATATCCAAATGTTAAATTATTTACTACAAAGTGACTATTATTACTATAGTCACTTTGTTAGGTCCACAGACGTGTATGGGCGGAAAAAAAAAAATACAAATCTAAGTGAGTAGCAACACTTTTGGGCTTACTTGTGTAACTTGTGATTTGTGATATAGCTGTGAATTCTGTAATTTCTTATTGATAATTTTAGTCCTGGTTTAGCCATTGTTATTCTAAAATCATATTCCAATCATATCTCTGACTGTGACAACATTTATCAAAGTTTGCAAAGTGTGTTAATTGTTCAGCCTAATATGGTCATGTAATCTCAGCCAGGATAAGCTTCAATGTTGATTCAATGCAAACAAACTTGAACTAAAGCTCTAGGTTTAATCGCTGTTTTTACTGGAGCCAGTTCATAACTACGACACCGGGTTTAGACTTAATACAGACAGACAGTGGCATTACAGAGAGACAACCATGCACACAGATGAATACGAGGCATCTGAGGAATGTAAAACCTGCTGTAGAAAGAGGACTCAGCACTCTGCATTGATCCTCATGTGTTTATGCAGAAAATGTGGATGAAAATAGTGTATATAAACTGTCTGTCCTTGCTACGAATATAAAGGCACACCTTAGTTTGAGGCCAACATGGACAAATCAGGGCAACGTGTCTGCCAGTTTAGATGGGGCAAGCTCTTGAGAGATCAAAATGCCACAAGATTTCTCACTCCCGCAGAGAAGGGTCTTGTGATTTTATTTCGTTCCAATCTATAATAGGTTATATAACTTTGGCCTGCAATAAATCATAATAATTTGGCATGTAATCAACAGCTTAATAAATAAATAAATGCTTTTGTTAATGCCCCACGTTTAAGATATTGCACAATAGTTTTGTGGCAGTATTTCCCCCCCCCCCCAAAAAGCGACTTATACAGATTCTAATTGCGCAATGATAATGATAAACATTTACAAAATAATATTTTCTTTAATATTAGCATGTAGTCTTATAGTGGGTTTGATAGAGATTACAAAACTATTAAGAAAATGTCCAATTTGTATGTTGTTGTTTTTTCGGTAGGGATACTTTAAATTCAATTCATTTTATTTTTGTAACGCCCAGAATCATAACAGCGGCTGCCTTGAGGGGCGACAGTGACAAACATAAATCTAAATGATACTCATTTTAATACTTTAAATGAGTATCTAGCTTTGATACCAATTTTAGTATCAATTACTTAAAGAGTAGTATACATATATATATTTAACACACTATTGTACAGTAGTATTTGGCCCATTTCATAATATCTTAGTTATGAAATGGGCCTGCACAAAATGGATTATCATTCGTTATTCCAGCTAGACAATATTAATACACTCATGAAAGAGGTCAAATTTGATTTTCATAGTCATGAATCTGTCAGGTCCGGTGCTACCCTTTACACAACAAAGGAGCTTAACTGTGTGTGTGTGTGTGAGTGAGTATTATAAAAAAACGCGTGTGTCCGTGACGTCTGATCAGCAGCGGAGGAGACTTAAGCATCTCTCTGCAGCACCACCTGTGTTTCAGACTGACGTTAGCGCCGCGACCGGAGACTCCTGACGCATTTCCATCAGGTCAAACAAGCGGAGGAGAAAAAAAAAAAAAACCTCTGCATCATCAAACTCATGCTCTTACACAAGAACTGTCTGCTGCAGCTCCTGAAGCGGGGGGGGGGGGTGATATGATGACGCTATAAAACTGTGGTCTGGCTCTGTGACTGTGATTGTTCCATTGTGAATCAGTGCTTCAACGCTGCTCTTTGCTCCGACAAGTGCACTGACTTAGTGCTGCGCAATTACCGGTAATCAAAGTTTCATCGAGATTCAGTCATTTCGAATTGGCAATGAACAGCACGGGTCTTTTTAATCGCGAGGTCCACAGCCAATCCTCTGTCAGTTGGAGCAGAGTTCAGACTTTGGAAGAAGAAATGTGTTGCAATAATTTAAAGTCTGTCTTGTTTACGTTCACATCAACACCAGCTACTGAAAAATCCACAATATCAAACATCAACATTTTACAATTATTAGGATTAATGACACCACGACCAAACAAGATCATGTATTATTAGATACTGTGAATTATCGTTCCGGCCGTGTCCAGCTTCATGAAATCTACCTTTCTGAACGATAAAGTTAAGAGTCAGCTTAAACCACACCAACATTTACGTTGAGAACAGACTGAACTGAAATGACAATTATCATCTACAAAAATGTTCACAATTTATTTTTGTTCTTCTGAGTGAGAGGTGGATTACCAATTAGGTTTTTGTTTTTTTTAACCTCAAATGTTCCCGTTCACAGTTACTAATCCGCACAGTGTCATATAACTTCAGTAACAATACCGTTTTTATTATGGCAAAACCAGCAACAATGCTCTGAATGCGCAGCCATGTTTGGCAGTGAAAATGCCCTTCTGAATCGTTACTCCATCTGCCAAGCTTAATGACCTATATAGAAATAAACATTAAAATAAACGCAAAATCTGTAATAAAAACTAATCAAACTAACCGCACAGTCTTATGATTATGAGGATGAGATTAATTGTGTTCTTCGACTCCATCAATCGAGAGATATGAGAGAAAGGCAATAGAAAAAGGCCGGGTAATTCAAATGTAATGGTGCATGAAGACATTCTGAATAAACAATGACCCAATCCTACGTCCTATTAAATTCAGCGGAACAATATTATTTCCATCAATCATACGGTGCATCTTATTCAGCTGTTATCATTGAGTCCACACGCTCTCGGCCTCAGTGTGTGAATAAGGGCTTTGATTCCAGCTGCAAAAACATAGACAGGTCCATAGTTCACACAGTTCTGAGGACCAGACAGGCCGGGTTTAGGAGGGGCCCAGTAAGGACTGTCCGGGGACCAACGCTGCCTCGCCCTGACCTCAAAAACTGCACTCACAACTGATAATATTTCAACAAATGTACAAGTAAATACCTTACATAGGTCTTATATAGTTAGTTTACAGCACACCACTTTGCATTACAGCTACTGCCTCTATGTATTGTATTGCAAGAAGTAGTAAATATTTAAAAATATGAATTACAATGTAAATGTTGGGTATATTGATTTGTTTATATTCGTTCATTAAACTGTCTCAAAATCAGTAAAATTGCTGATTAAAAATAAAAAGGGAAGTTTACATTACAATAAGGTTGTTGTATAAAGTGATATTTCTGCATTTTTGTTGGTTGTTTTGTTTGTTTTCCAGGCATTTCATATTTGTCTGACACTTAAACCTCAACTAATACAATTTAAAACATTTCTCTTGGATTGACACACTCTTGTCTGTTGCTTGTATTTTCTTAACTTTAAAATACAATATTTAGTTTAATGATTATTACACTAGTTTAAAACATTAATAATCACTGACGGTGCAAAGCCTATTGTTCTTGATCCTTCCTATAATCACATTGCAACATAAGTCAACAGCTGTGCTTACTTTTGATTCCATACACCATTCAAAAACCACAAGGACACTTCTCATTTAAAAAACAAAACAAAAACTGTACTTCAAACATATTTACATCTTATGACTTTCCTTTTGCTCTGAATTATTTTGTGAAGCAGGTTATGTGACGCCCCCTACTGGTCACTCAACAAGCCTGACAAGACAAGATTTGCAGAGAGCTTCCCCTTTCAAGTCCAAACCAGACATATATGAAGTTTAAGATCTGAGCTGGTCTGGTCCGGAGTAAACAAACCCAGCAGGAAGCACAAGTGAAGTGCTGATGCGAGCAGTGGCACAAGAACTGTCGTAACTGAGGCTACAACAAACAAGACGGACCAGATTCCAGCCTTCAACAACTCAGGCACAGGACAAGTGGGAAGATTAGAACCATACATTATCCACAAAGTCAGCCATGTAAATAGGGCCGTGAAATTAATTTCAGAGGAACCGAACGAATATGCAATCCATTCGATAAGCATGGAACAACGACAAATAAAAACATATGCAAACAATCAAGGCAAAGAGAAAATAATGGCTTTAATAATTACCTTCTTGGCTGTGAACGACGATCATCCTCCCCACTCCCGGACTCCTAAAACAAAACACAAAATACATTGTGAAATAGTTTAAAATGGACAAATCATAGCTACTAAAAACAAGCGTTAATGAAATCCAACACTACCTTTGAGAGATTGCAACTAATGTCCCATTTCCAATCATGTGAAAACAAGTAATGTTTAGAGCGTTTAGGGGTTTATTTGAAACAGCAGCAGAAAGGAGAAGGCAATGAGTGGGCAATAAGTTATGGGTCTGGATCACAATCTTCATTTTTATATATAACTACACTGTTTCCTAGTATTTTGCTGTAAAAAAGTTGTTTTTGAATGAACTCCTTCATGGTTGTGGTCTTGTGGGTGCAGTTAGGGTCTGATATATTGTTGTATCATGGAGATATTGAAAGGTTTCCAAAGCTTCTGCCAGTTTCACGCCACTGTCCTGTCCCTTTAGTCGACTTACCTTCTGTCGGCCAAGAGTTTCTTTAGTCGACCACAGCCCTAGTGATGTTTGTGCTTTAATTTAGAAATTAGAAAAAGCAGAGCAACAGTATTGCTAATTTCAATATTTTAAGCTCAATATAGTTCTAGTTAGTATAATTATATTTATATTTTCTGCTTATTGTGCAGCTCTACTTAAAAATAGAGATATTCAATGGTGCATTAAAGAGACGCGGGAGCTCAGAATGACTGCAAAATGTATATTCAAATCACACAAGCAACTCAAATAGTGTAACGTCTATTTGGTTTAACAATCAATGTGCGTCAGTCGGCTGTCAACATGTTTTACACCGACAGCAGTTTTGCATTTATGAAAAGAGCAGAGGAGGTTTCCAGAGCCTATGGAAATTATCAAATCAGTGCCAGAGACTAAACAGGGAAAGTCTGCAGTTTTCATTCACAAGTTTCGGTCAAGAGAAGGCTAAAGAGCTGCATAATATGAGCTGCAATTCTAAAAGATATGGAACTATTTTTACCTAGAACTATACTTTATTTTTGCAGTAATATGCCACTGGTTTAAATTGGTGACCCAAAATAAACATAAATTAAAACACAATATTCAGACACTGATGCTACAATAATGATTGGTTTTCAGTGGATGGGCATATTTAAAACAATTTCCAACAACCCATTTCCAAAAACCAAAAAAGTTTCAAACTAGTCTTATCGAGAAGGCTTGCGTATCAGTGGACAAACACATTTTGAAGTATCACGTGATTTAAGCCAGGAAACAGAAGTCGTTTCTCTCTTATCATCATTGTAGTGGCTGTGCATGGCGTCAGTTTGACAAGAAAACATTTCATCTTTCAGCACGCCGACTCACCCTGCCACATATCTGCTGCTTCCCTGTGATTACCACGGCACTCTGCCTCTACTATACAATGTGTTTATGGACACTGGGTGAACTGCTCCGACCCAAAACAATCTGTTGTGTTCTTCTGGTGACGCTGCAGTTTGGATCGGTTTAAAATCCCTGATCAGTCCCGGTTCAGTCCCAAGTCTTGCTTTTCTAACATGTTTGGGTTTTCAAATAATGTCTACTGGAACAAAGCAAAAACGTTGAAATAAAATGAGTCATAATTAATCATATTTCAATCAGTACAAGCATTCATAATGTTTTAGTTTTCACATCAAGTTCACCTCAGAAAGTCTGTTTTGACTACATATTTGAATACATGGCATCACTCAGCAAGCACAAAACCAAGGATTTAATTGTAAATGAAAATATATTAAAACCAGGATTACGAAGAGTTAGTAGGACCACTAAATGTGGTCCATTTAATTTATCCCAGCTAAAACAGGACTAAAAAACAGGAATAATTTGACTGTAAATTGATTGTAAAAGTCACGCAGTGAGATGAAGATTGCGTAGCCAACTAGAGCCCACGCTTCAGTTTGAGAGCCATTGCATTAAATCACTATTCTATTACATTACATCCCATTTACAACAACAACAAAGTATAGTTGAAGCAGTTCTATTTACAGACAGTAAGTCAATTTGATTACCATCGGCATTGTGGCACACCTTTAAAAGCAGGATGGAAAGAGGGCCGGGCTTAATGAATGGGAAAATAATTTGGTAGAAATACAAAACAGCTCGATCATTGCTTTGACTATGAAAACTATACTCCACTGCCCTGTATATTTGCATTGTATTCAAATGGATATAGTCTTGTTATGCTAACAAATCTATTGTGTCTGGCACTGGTATTGAAAAGTTGTGTATTTAAAAAGGCAGCAACTACTAAGATACTGCAAAAAAGTGCGAGCACAAGCTGTACAACACTTGCATCGCTGCTAATTATAAGCCACCAAATAATAATATACCTCCAAAACGTGAATAAAAGTAGCCTAGTAGTACCAGTAGTAGTAGTAGTACCAGTAGTAGTAGTAATATAATTCAAACCCGTCTAGTTTGGACCTCTTTATAGGAACCCATGAGAATCTTTGGGTTCTGACCCTTAGGTTGGGAATCACTGGCCAATATAAAATACCAAGATATTTGACACAAAAGTAGGCTTCCTGCAGCAGATTTAAGGACAGAAGCACAATCAATGTCTGACAAGAATAATGCCATAGATATCATTGCAGAAAATGGATAGGGCTGCACAGTAGAGCGGTGAGCCTTTAGTCGTTTAGTCAATTAATTGGAGGAAGGGGTCTAAATCAACCAAAATTTTTATTAGTCAACTAATTATTTTACTGAGATTCTAAGGGTTTAGGAGTAAACTGAGAGGTTTCTGCCCTTTTTATTAAATTGATTTGATTTATTTCAAGCTCATGACAGAAAACTAAGTTTAAAATAATTAAAGCTTTGTTGCAAGAAGGAATACAAAAATACTTTATTTACATTATACAATAATGTATAGTAATAGTAGTAGTAATATATCAAACAGAACTTGCTTGCATGTGTCATCCATACACATACATGACACACGGTTAATACAAACACAACTACACTTACATTGTCCACCATGTGTCCATGTTTCCCAGATAATATGAACAAAAACTATAAATGGAAGAAGAAAAACTCAATGTGAATATCTTTGTACGTGTCTGTGCAAATGTGCTTGCATGAAATGCTGATAATTTATGGTCTTGTGAGAGCAGTTGGGCTCAGATAGTTTGTCAAATTTTGAGAGTTTTTGCCAGCATCACACCTTGGTAAAGACTAATCGATGAACAGAGCATGTCTTTAGTGGTTTAATAATTTCTTGAGTAGGCTTTAGTCGACTCTCACTGATGGAGTTCCCTTTTTTTAACAACAACAACAGCAGCAGCAGCAGCAGATCTGGAGCCGCAACAGGAAACCACCTGCCCGTGTTTTGCATGAGCTCCTCCACTGCTGCTTCTGCACTGACAAACAACGACACGTAGACCAGATACAACCGGTACTCATGGAGACAACAGTGTGCACAATCCAACACAGACAGCACAGGTTCAGAGGGACGTTTACATGCACAGACCACGCACAAAACACAAAATACAGGAGAAGCAACATTCATGTCACAAGGTGCTTATTAAGAGCGGAAGTTGCCATTTGTCAGACAAGATGATTTTTACAGTCAGTAAAAACGCAAACTATGTATGAAGTGGGAAATGAATTCAGCAATCAACAGACATCAAAATTGACAACTTGGTACAGCTTTGAGATATTTGTTATAATGCATATTATTTGTTCTTCTCAAATCTTCAACAAATATAAGTACAAAGATTTAGTGTCAACGCCCACTAGTTGTTTATCGAGACTGTATAGCTTTAAGGACGAAATAAAAACCATTTACACTGAAATAAGCTGATTTATTACGGATAGAAAGTCGATTTTATACGGATCCGTTACAATTCACGCATGCGCAGGAGGAACACAAAGCACTTTATGACAGTCGGACGCAGATTAAAAACGCGGCACAGATCACATTTAAATGATTGTGGACATGACTCAAATATCAATGCCGTGTTGGGGAATCGTATTTGGTTTATAGAGTCTTAATAAAGACGATAGTTACCGAAACGCAGGGGCTGGAGCTGGTGCTGGGGGTCGGTGAACGCTGCACGGTAACCAGCGCCATTCATCGACCGGGAAGCGGACACCTGAGAGCGGGCAGCGGCACAGAGACGAGCATAATGGTCCCGTGGAGGAGAAACACCGACCGATCCTGGGCTGTCTATCTTTTGTCGGCGTTTTCCTCCTCCTTTCTGGACGCTCCACAGTCTGTTTGACTACTCCCCGGCTGTTTCCTCTGTCAGCGTCTGTTGCGCATGCGCATCTACTACGAGCAGGTCAATCCCGATTAACCATGTGTGTGCCGGAGGTAAACAAAGCAGCTGGTTCACACATGATTCAACATCAAAGAGCATAAGACTCCCTCATAAAACGTATTATCTCGAAACAAGTTTAAAAGTAGGGGATTATTCATCAAGAAACGTACAAAGTACTAAAAGTGCAAGTATGCAAAACCTATTACTTTGGTATGCCAATTCAGTCTACTACACCCAGGCCTTTTTATTGAGAACTTCTCAGAATGGTTCTGCTGCATTAGCATTAACCGTGCAGTCTCAAAATAGGCCCACAGATCAGAACAAATTGTCCATCATCCTTCATCCTAACATGTGTTTGGTAAACTCCCCTTGTGAATGAATGTGAGAGTGAATTGTTGTCTGTGTGTCTATATCTCTGTGTTAACCCTACGATGAGCTGGCCCCTGTCCAGGGTGTACCCTGCCTAAGGCCCAAAGTGACTTGGATAGGCTCGTCAGCCGCGACCCCTAACAGGAACAAGCAGTAGAAAATGAATGAATGAATCCTTCTTCCTCCAAACTAACCATTAACATTCTCCTTTTGAGCCCAGTGGTCCACCACCCCAATGAATGACAAATCACAGCCTTAACCAGTGCATACTGCCGTGTCCTTGGGCAAGACACTTTCCTGTGTACTACATGGAAGTGATGGTGTGTGAGTGGCCAAAGGTGCATATTAGCAGCCTCACATGCTATAAATCAATTCCTTTCATTTGACCCTCACCTCTGCAATTCTTTTAAAAGGAAACTAATAATCATGTGCTAAGATTCGATAATGAATTTAAGGCCATGAGGCCATATTAAACCATAACTAACAGAAATGATAAGTTATAGAATAATGAATACAGTCAATTTTTTTTATTTGAGTTGCGTTGGACACCTCTGGCGGGGTGTGTGCTTTGGGATCATCCGCTCCCTTGGCTCTGCTGCTGTCTGCCCTCGTTTATGGATCACAAATCGAGTTTATAAGCAGAGATGTGTGCACGGACTGCGCCGTATTCTGCACTCAGCACCTCTGGGTTTTGGACCTGGTTTAGTCTTGGTTTATTTTGGGTTTAGTCGGGGCACCCTGTGGAAGAAGGTGAGCTCTCCACGTTACGCAAACACAAATAAATATGAATTAAATAAAGAAACAATACTCTGAGGCTGCATTTGAATATTTTATTTTATTTATTTTATCAAATAAAAAATAAAAAAATTAACAAATTGAAAAAACAGAAAATCAGACAATGTCAACCAACTGCTCACTTCTTTCATTGCCTGTATATGAGGCATGACTGCAACACACACAGGTGGTTCTTTTGAAGCGCATGGTTACCGAGCGGGTGAACTACTTTTTGAGGAGTCAGAATTTGCTTTCCACTCACCAGAGTGGTTTCCGCATGGGCCGAAATACCATGGATTCTGTGTTATGCTTGAAATCTGAATTCAAAGTAGCTAAGACCAACAAGGAAAAAGTTATTGCAGTATTCTTTGAATTGGAGAAAGCATACGATATGGTTTGGAAGGTAGGGCTCCTTATCAAGTTGCGTAAGTGTGATGTGAAGGGAAAGTTGACTAACTGGGTAAGGAGTTTCTTGTCCGGCCGACAAATTCAAACCAGAGTAGGCACAATTTACTCTAACGTTTATTAGGTAGAAAATGGCATCCCACAAGGAATTGAGTGCAGCCCTATTCTGTTCAATGTCATGATAAACGACATCTTTAGAGATGTTGATTGCTCTGTTGGAAGAAGCGTTTATGCTGACGATGGCACATTGTGGGTGAGAGGCAGAAATCTCAAATTTATTGAGAAGAAAATGCAGAGAGCAATACAGCAGGTGGAGCAGTGGACTCTGAATTGAGGCTTTGAGTTGTCCGTACAGAAATCCCAAGTGATTTGTTTCTCTAATCGGCATAAGAAATTCTCTCTTAAACTGTATGGTCAGGTACTTGAACAGCTCAGCGATGTGAGATTCCTAGGAGTCATCTTTGATGAAAAGCTTAATTGGCAACAGCACATTGATAAGACTAGAGATAAATGCAAAAAGGTGAATAATCTCCTGCGTTGTCTATTTGGCCAGGACTGGGGAGCTAGCAGGAAATCGCTCCTGAATATTTACTGAGCTATTATGAGAGCAACTATTGACTATGGCTGTATTGCTTACATGTCTTCAGCTGAAACAAACTTAAAGAAACTTGACGTAGAACAAGCCCAAGCCTTGCGTATCTGTTGTAGGGCTTTTAAGACTTGTTTCTGCGATGCAGGTTGAATTGGGAGAAATGCCACTACGGCTCCGGAGGTTACAACTTATGTTAGCTTATTGGGTAAATGTGCAAGGACATACAAGCACTCACCCGGTGAAGAAACTTCTCAGAGAATGTGGGGAACATCATGAGGCTAGCTGACGATCGGTGTTTTAGCTGGGTGGGAAATACAACACGACTTGCTGGACTAAGCGGTCCTACCTTGAACCCTTCGGTGGCTTTGTCCACCATAACTCCTTGGAAGTTTGCTCCGGGTCCTGTTGATACTAGTTTGCATCATAAGCTCAAAGGTAAAACTGAAAAGGCGCCACAGCTTATTGTTCAAGAGCTCATCAGGAGAAGAGGTTAACAGATCATCTCTCTGTCTTCTTCACGGAACTCATAGTGATACGGTTAGCGATGGAATGGGCTGTGGCTACTTTGCAGTGTCATGACGTTGTGATGGCTTCTGAAAGCCTCTCTGCACTGCAAAGCATTTAATCAGGAGAATCTGATCGCAGACAGGATATTCTATACAACATCTTCTATCTGATGCTCTCTCTGTCTAGAAAGGATGTGAGGGTCTCCTTCATTTGGGTTCCTGCACATGTTGGGGTGGATGGTAATGAAATGGCAGATTTGCTGGCTAAGACTTCCCTTAGGCGACCGTCAATTGATGTCATGGTTGAAATAAGCAAACCTGAAATCAAGCCCATTATTAAGCGCCATGTGTATGAATTCTGGCAGGACTATTGGAATCTTTGTGACACTTGACGACATCTGTATCAGATACAGTGTAGTGCTGACCCATGCAGATCCATGGGCAGAAACGCGGGGGAAGAGAGAACCTTTGCTCTCATGAGAATGGGCCACACTGGACTCAATTGGTCGCTGAGTAGGATAGGCAAACATCCTACCAGTCTGTGTGGTCACTGTCAAGAACCAGAAACTGGAGCATGTGCTGCTTCACTGTTTGGCATATGAAAGACAAAGATCTGACTTGTCTTCATGGTTTCGAACTAATAGGCAGGAATTCAATTGTCAGGAATCTTCATACAGTACAGTCACAGGGATCATGTGGGGCTATGGTTACTTCCCTATGTAACAAGGGGTCAATTGGACGGTTGTAGGGTTGGGTGCGTCATCGTGGTGTTGCCCCCTCAATTGCCGACTGCCATGGTGGGCGGTTACAACGGCGAAAGTGACTCCAAGAGTCACAACTACAGTGGGGAGCGGTGAGTTGGCACTATGGAAGCCAGCAGCTGTGGAAAGCCAAAGAAGAAGAGGAAAGATGCGCCTTTGCACCAACAACAACAACTACAGAATGGGGTCTAATGAATACTGTCTAAGGAATGGCGGTAATGTAACATTATGGATACCAACTGCCATAAAACACCACCAAAGAAGAGGAACCCTTCCATTACATTCTATCACATTTAAACCAGCTCTCTCTTTTTTTCTCTCTCTTTCTCTTCCTCTCTCACTTTCTCTCTTTTATTTTTTTAAATTATTATTATTTTTAACATTATAGCGTACTTCATACTTACAATAGTACTCACCTATAGGACAATAGGTGGTGGTAAAAGTACCTTTCGGCTGCCAACCGCGATTAAAAAGCAACACAACAAAACATAATTAAGTGGTTTTAATGCCACTGTCCATTTTATATTTAAATATTTTGTCAGTGACGACGACAACAACAATAAGTGTTGTCAGGATACTAAAATGTTAAACTTGATTTTGATTACACGATAATTAATTGGTCACAGTTTCCTGTTTATATTATACATCATTTTTACAATATTTGGTTTTAAATTATTAATCGCTATGGCAACGGTCCTAATTTTGGATGATTATGAAACCCATGGATAGGCACAATACTCAACACCAATGTTGATACCACAACACAAAATAATAGTCTTTATGTTACCATGTGGTCTGATACAAGTTTTGTTCAGGAAAGATCCAATTTTGTCCTGTTTGTCATTTGTTTTAGTATTGATACTTTCTCAAATGAGTATCTAGTTTTGATACTAGTTTATGTATCAATTAGTATCTGATTTTCGATGCTTTTGAACCCCTACAACCAGTTACGCTCTATCATCTTTCATTGCTGAATACAACAAAGTAAAATAATTCCATATAATGAAATGGGAAAAGTAAAAATTATATGCTTAGCCCAGACAGTCTTTGCACTCGTCCCTTCATGAGGGATATATTGATACATATAGTATGAGGATAAACAACAATAATCAAAAATGTTATGCCACTGACCCAATAATGCTGAAGCAGGACAAGCCCGGTAATTAAACAATATTTTAAATGTTCAAAATCAATAACAACAAAACATAAGCAGCCACAAATAAATTGTAGAATTAAAGTTTAATAGCGTTGTAACATATAATGAGCCATAGATTTTACTTGTTCAAGATTAAAAGGATTCTATGTATTGTATCTATTAAATATAAACCTATATAAATCAAAGTAGTAATTATTGTGTACTACAAGGATATTCTCCCGTTTAGTGTACACTATACATTTGCTTGGACAAATCAACACCACCTATTATAAAAAAAAAACCGTGTTTGGATACGAAGAAATCAGCCAATTGTCACTATATTACAAAATATTTCATTTGATATGATTAAAGAACAATTCAGATACTTTTTTTTTTTAAGATCAGAGGTCCCTGAGTGGTGTGATGCTCATGCTTTTTCCTTTCTCTGAGGTCTGTAATGATTTGTCTGAGGAATTATAAAATTATTTTTGCCTGTGTCCTCTATATACCATGTGTAACATATACATATTTTTTAATATACATTATCATTCATAATGAAACTTTGATTCATTATGACTTGTGATTTGATTAATTATTTGTCAGATGTAAGGCCTGCAAATGGAACTGAGCTTCCCAAGATAGAATCTGGTACAAGCAACTTTGCCCCCAGGCCTTATGCAACTGTACATTGTCCTGTTAAATTTAAAAAATGAAATAAGGCTTTGGTCTTTAGTCATTTAACCTAGTCATTTATTCAGTCCAGGTTTACCATAGGTTTATGTAACTTGATCCAGGTTTTGATCCAATTTGAGTCTGAGTTTATCTTGATTTAGACCAGATTTGAACACATAATAAAAAAAAAAGAAATCAGGAGAGGTACAGACTTTGGACAGAGACCAACTTCTTGCATCTGTTTAGTTCGGGAAAGTGGCAGAGCAGAGGTAAATCTGCAGCTATCATAGATAACAACATAGTCTATTAAATATCACAATCCAAGGACAACGCTTTGATTTTTAGCTTCAGAATCAAATTGAATATTTATCAGAGTCATGTGTGGATACAAGATTTAAAACAGGAATCTAGCTTTTTCAAGGCCAAGTGAAAGTCAGGGCTTTTCTACCTTAACACTTGACTGTATTTCTTTAATTAAAAAGTTTTATTTTACTTTTTTCATTTTAATTTATTTTCTAACTCTGTCAGTCAGTCAAATTAATTACTTCATGTTCGGGTTAAGGTTCCAATTTTGCTGTTCTTGTTCCTTGTTTTAACACTTAAATACTCTAGTCCTCATTTTTTACCTGTTTTATTTGACTTGGTGTTTAAATTAAATTCTTGGGATAATTCATCCCAGAAATAATCCGATGCTCCGAAACCAGTCCGAAACAGCATGGAGTAGTTGCCTGTAGTAACCACTTGCCCTGTGAACATAACTGGCACACCTGCAGGAGCCATGAACCTCACTGTCTCTTAAAAAGGCGAGACACTGCAGGTAAATAGAAAAAAACTCCATCTGTAGTTTACTTACATAACATACTGTAAATGTAAGAAAAAAAACCCATTGTTTTATAAGTTTAATCATTTAATGTTTTCAGATGAAAAAAATAAGGGTTTTATGTATAAAAGCTTACAAAATTGCCAACATTTTAGACATTTAATTCTGAAACATTTATAGAGCCAACTTTAACTGTCTTGGTTCATTTTCATGACAATGAAGTTACAATTTATTTTTATTTTTTAAATCCCAGATTTTATTGTTGAATCTTTGTATGTGAATAAAGTGATGAAATAATATTTGAATGAACTGCTGTAAAAAACATTTGGCGTTTGAAGTATTTGTGGTCACTATTCATAGGTCACGGCATGGATGTATTGGGTGACGATTGAAAACCCTGCTTGAAAACACCTGAGTATCAGCGCCATCTGCTGTCACATTTTAGAATTAGACCCTCCATTAACATTTACCGCATTATTCATTTCTGAGCAGGCAAATACCTGTTCAGAGCATGGATCTATTATAATAACGCTTCAGAGTCGTTACTTCATTTGTGAATGAAGTAACGACGGTCTAATGGTCTAATTTTAGAATTAGACCAACCATTAACATTTTATGGTCTAATTTTAGAATTAGACCTACCATTAACATTTACCGCATTATTCATTTCTGAGCAGGCAAATACCTGTTCAAAGCATGGATCTATTATAATAACGCTTCAGAGTCGTTACTTCATTTGTGAATCAGAACGTTGCAAAATAACAATTGAAATATATATATATATATTTTTAAAACAGCCCAGTGCATTTCGAGGTAATAATCTGTGCTTTTTAAAAAATGAAATCGTCACAATATTCATATCATGAAGAGACGCGGATGGACTTTCCAATTAATGTAAATCATAATATAATTGATCCACGGTGTAAAGACATTTACTGGGTTTAACATTAACGAACAAAAGACTGGGAGTTTGATGTGACGAATCTGCAGCGTATGCTTACAATCCAAAAGCAAGATGGCGGCCCCCTCAAAGCAGTAAGTGTCAAACAGCTGGCGTGTTTTTCTTAGATTAAGCTCTTTAAACGAGGCATTACTTAGATTTTGCTTGTCCTATGATACTATGGATACAATTTAAAGGTTTTGAGCATTTATTGAGGCGCTAAAGTACAATAGTTACGTTAATTGCCTCCTGTAGTGTAGCTTTCATATTAGCGATATGCTAATGCCGTGCTATCGTAGAAGGAAAACATTTCCCTTTTGTTGTGTTGTGTCACCACACTAGCCTCTGCAAAGCCAAAAAAGTGTGTTTAATTTGTTTTTGATCTGATTAAATTACGGACAATCTACACAAATACACAAATACTGCCATTTATTTTAGCATTAAGAGATGTGTTGGATATAATTGAGAAAAGATATAATAAAAAATCCTATTTTACTTAAATGGAATGGAACAATGTGAAAGTTTTTCAGATTGGTGAATAGATTGACGTGATTTTTACTTAAAGAACAAAATTAAACCAAATAAAGTGATGGCTTTGTTATGCAATGAAAAAACAACAACAAACAAACTAGAAACGGCAATGGCAAGAAGCCATTGCGAGTGACTGCCTAATGCAAAAACAAAACTCACTTTTTCACACATCTATATAAAAACACAAAATCAAGTATAAATATGTCTCACAATCAGTGCTCACTGATTTGTAGGTGCAGTCTTCTTTTGCAATTTCTACACACGTTCTGTACATGCCGATGCCATGCCGATGATATCACAAAGCCCTAGTTGCCATGACGGTCTGCGTAATGCATGGCCGTTTTCTGTACAGTTGCTATGACGATGATGTCACAACGCTCCAACATCACCAACATTCAGCCATTCTAAGAGATAGGGAAAATTTGAAGACAAGACCGAGGAATACCAAAAGCAAGTCCAGGAATCACACAAGAATTATCTACAAATTGAACTTTGAATGACGAAAATCGGACAAGGAATGCGACCTGTGAAAGCCAAGAGAGATGGAAATTGTCAATGTTCTAGGACGAATCCTGACCAAATGACAAGGCAGAGGATTACTCGAAAGCAAGTCCAGGAATGAGAAGAGAATTATCTACAACCTGAACTTTGAATGACGTAAATCGGACAAGGAATGCGACCTGTGCGGCATGTGGAAATTGTGGAAAACCTGGAACTATTAGTGACCGCATTCTATAGAATGCAGTCACTCAAATATAAATAATACAATTTTTTTCACAGATACGGGCTTATCTTGCCTCAAAAGAAAGGACTGTCCAAGACGGCCACACTTTCCCGACCCTCAGTGTTTGGAGATGACTCTGACGATGAGGTGAGTGCCGAGGGTTAAAACATGTAAACTGTTGTGTAAAATGAACAGTTTTATGTAAATTGTTGTCGCTTGTTTTCAGACTTCAGTCGGGGAGACATTACAAAAAAGAAGCTGTCAAGAAGAAGATGATGAAGCAGGTAGTAAAACAATCCTATCAATTGAATACAATATAATACAACTTTTATCAATGTATTTTTTAAATATGTTGTGTTTCTATTACTGAAGACACGGTTGGAGATGCAGAAGGCTCTAGATCAGGACAGTACAGTATATGACTATGATGCTGTGTATGATGACCTCCAAAAACAAAGACAGGAAAGTAACAAGAAAATACTCGGGGGAACAGATAAAAGAGTAAGACATTTTTCTTTTGGTTTTTCTTTTCTCACACCCAAAGTTATATTTTGAACCGGAAATTCATGCATCTAATTTAATAGTTCAGTGAATGGTACATATGTCTATGAACTGTGTTATTCAACTCTTTATTTTAATCAATTTAATTGTTATATGTAGTTCCTTTCCTCAAGTAACTTAAACAAATTCAGTGTTCCCTCTAAAATTTTCTTTTCATATCTTCATGTATCATATTTAATGTATTTTATTCTCACACACTTGACACTTATTTGTAACACTAAATTGTCTACAAATGCTTTTTCCAATTTCTCTGGTTGCAGCCAAAATATATCCACCAGTTGATGAAAGCAGTGGAAGAACGAAAGAAAGAACAAGAACGGCGAGATGAGAGGAAGATTCAGAAGGAGCGCGAGGCGGAGGGGGAGCAGTTTGCTGATAAAGAGGCGTATGTAACCTCAGCATACAAACAGAAACTTCTGGAGCGGAAAGAGGAGGAGGAGAAGGAGAAGAGAGAGGCAGCTATAGAAGGTACCTCTTATATTTTGTGTATTATTTGTAAACGCTATATAAACCTAACATTTTGATTTGAGGATATTTATAAATATACTCAAACAAAAAAAATCAATAAAACGAAATAATCATAACATTAATTTTAAATGGAGAAGAGAAAGAGTGCAGTTAAAATCCTTTCAGTCATATAAACTGCTAAACAGAATTGTTTTCAGACGAGTTGGCTCACAAAAATTAAAGGCTGTTTCTCCATGTCTAGTCTTGACTACATTTAGCATGTCTTGTTCGGGCTTGTCTGTTTAGTCTTCTGAGTTTTGATCCGTTTTTAATTATTGAAGTCTACAATTTTTTTTTTTTTCCAATAATAATTTTATTCTCACGTTTCATTCAGCTGCATTGGACGTGAAGAAGCAGCAGGACCTCAGTGGTTTCTATCGACACCTCCTGAATCAAACTGTGGGTGAGGAGACCATCCCAGATCGTTCAGCTCAAAAGTAAGTCTCTGAATTTTTCTACTAATTTGATTACAGTAAAAATATCTAGACCTCTACTACCCAAGGATCTCGTTTGCAAATTGATGAGATGAATGCTTGTATATAAAAATGTCTTATTTTCTTTTACAGAAATGAAAATTCTAAACCCACAGACGACGGTGAGAGGACATCGCCTGTCCGGTCACCTTCACCCAGAGACAAGAGCGACAGTGACAGTGAAGAGATTCAGGAGCAGAAATTTGGGTTCAACAAGCCACATTCGAAACGCCAGTACAGACAGAGGTCCCCTTCATCAGGAAGCGGCGAGGACCGGAGCAAGGACAAGGAAGACAGGCGGAAGAAGAGCCAAAGAGAGACCAGGATAAAGGGAGAGAAAGAGAGAGACATCGGGAGAAGGAGAGAGATGAGAGGCACACAGAGACAGGGAACGAGACAGGCACGGAGGACACAGTGATGAACCTGACAGACGAAAAGATAGAGAGCGGAAGAGAGAGAAGGACAGGGAGAGAGAGCGAGAAAAAGATAGGGATAGGGAGAGAGATAAAGAGAGAGACAGAGGACGAGAGAGGGGAGCGAGACAGGGAGAGAGATAAAGAGAGAGACAAAGAGAGAGACAAAGGGCCGAGAGAGGGAGGATAAACACAGCAAAAGAGAGAGAAGTCCAAAAGCCCGAGATCATAAGAACGGAGAGGGAGAAAAGCGAAGGCATTCGGACAATGACAAGCAAAGGGATAAAAGATCGGGATGTTGAAAAAAACAGGAAGAATGACTCCGAAAATAAAATGCCTGCTAAAACAGAGTCGAGAAGTCCCCAAAAGAGCCACGAAACAGAACCAGAAAGTCCCCAAAAGAGCCACGAAACTGAATCAAAAAAAGCCCCCAAGAGAGTCAAGAACCTGGGGAAAAGCGTAAAGAAAAGGATGAAAATGAGGCTGATGAAGGGGAAAAGGAAAGTAAGTTTGCCAAACGCAGCACGGATCAGACTGTGGGGTCAGCGAGAGAGCGATACCTGGCAAGACAAATGGCACGGGCCGGCTGTAAAAGCTATATTGAGAAAGAGGAAGATTGAAACTAAATCGTGAATCAACATTACATTATCAGACATGTAAAATGTTTGGCCTTGAAGCAGAATATGAGTGTTCCTCCTCTACATGGGTTAAATTTGGTGGTGGAAAAGGAAAATATTATGGAACTAGTGACGCTTGGGAACTGCAAAGACTAATCCAAATCTACTGTAGCGAAGAATTGTCTTATCTAACCCAATACCGAACTGCGAAAATGGGCTTGTAAATGTTTTATTGCAGAGGAAAATGGAAAATGACACCCTAAACTTCAGAAAATTCACCTTTAAATTTTTTCTTTATGAAGATACAATTTTAATTAATCTTAGACATCTTATTGCCCACTTGTAGCGCAAACAAATCTAGATTCTCGTTCTAAACCTAGGCGCTTAGTAGTTGCCATTGAGGCAGGTAGTTGGGTGTTCTACATGATTTGTTTTTGTATCTTAACTTTATGAATTCTGTCTGTACATTATTTCAAGGATTTTTAGTGATTTGGATATTTAAAGCTGTTTTATCCTAACTTCTCCTGTACAACAATCTACTGAACAGGTTTTGGCTGATCAGAAGACAGTTCATTTGCTCAATTTAATTTTGTAAATATGTGTAAAATGTATTTTGTAAAAAAATATGTGGCAAATAAATGAACATCCAATGTATTTGACATTCCTAGAGTACATCTCAGATGAATCACAATTGGGACATGAAGTTTTTAATAATGTGAGGCATAATAAGGGTATATAGTTTTGGTCAATGGTGGGTAATAATAATTATATTTTATTTATTAAAATAATATCCCAAAATTATAGATTTTATGAAGAAAATCCCGAGCCTTACTATAAACCTATTAGTTTATATCAGTGGTTCTCAACCTGGGGGTCAGGACATGATTTTATGGGAAAATATATAAACATTAATATGGCTTGTCACCAGATTGCTTTGAAAAAATAAAATGAAACAGACATGAAGCTAACTTTAAAGTTTGCATGTTGCCCATTTATTTCTGTTTGGGGTTGCAAATGCCCAGTTATTATGGGAGTATTGTGGCACTTGCACTGTTATGGTACATTTATTGACCCCGTTAGAAAATGTGTCACCTTGAGAGTGCTAGCCACTCTGCCGCCGTGCTGCCGTCTTGAGACAGAACAAAGTGACCAGTGTGCTGCATATTTAAAATGTCTCTTTCTGGCATGAGGAATTTTTTTCTGTTTTACATTTAATACATTTCCTATGTTTATCTTTTGTTCAAAAGCATCCAGCAAATATGTTTAAAAAAGTTTTATGGATGAATAATAATTCCTACAATATTCCAAGAAGAATCGAGAGCAGATGTTAGCCCTTTATTGAAGACATTTTCGGCTGGTGCTGTGATGAGTAGTTTGCGTTCAGAAGGAAATAGCGCTGGTGTACCACTGAAAAGAAATATCAAATGTTAATAATAATAAGTAACCGTTATGTACTTTGTACTTACATCCTCCATGGTCAATATGAGAGTTCCCTCTGAGGCGCGGCTGTTGAAGAAACCTGGAACAAAACACATTCTCTTTTATCACTATTTACTTTCACGGAAAATATTTGGAACATATAAACACAGATAAATTGCTTTGTTTTTCAAGTTACTAGAAGAAAAATAACTCGAGCTCCACAGAAGGCCAATTTCTAATGTGAACATCAGTGTAACTGACCTGCCATTTGATCCATGCGAATCATTAGAGTCAAAAAACTCTGCGAGTCCATGGAGGTTGCGCCAAAACTGAAACGAAACATTGCCATCTCTCCCCATTCATCACTGAAGCCCTGCAAACCTGGTTCAAGAGAAAATATTGAGTTTATTACATTTAAAATAGAGACAATGAAGTTAAGTAGCAGTTTTGATTTGTCACCTGCAGCTTGGACCGCCATGACGAGTTCAGCCTTGCTCAGGACCCCATTGTGGTTAACATCAGCATCCAAAAAGATTTGCTGTAAAAATGTAATTCCACAGTTAATATATTAAAACTCATTGTGCATCCATCACCACCAACTAAATGACTTATACATTTATTGTTCAAAATCACCTTGTATTTTTTCAGCATTTCCCAGAGTTTTGAGAATTCTTCAAAGTTCATCATCCTCATTCGACAATTAGTCTTAGCAGGAAATTAAGTTAAACCAAATGACAATAATCATAAATAAAACGGCATATAAACTTAGAAAGTGTTTCGTTTTAGTTTTGGATACATCCATAAGTACAATGAAGTTCATGCAAGAGTCGAGGCTGAAGCTTTCCCAGATTCCTTGAAATAAAAAAAGTAGTTACTCAAACCGTTAAAAGTATTATATTACTAGATTTGTTTCCTCTCATACTGTCAATTACCCCGGGCAAAGTGGTCATTCAGGAGCCGCTGGAGCTTCCTGGCATTCAGCTCTTCTCTCTGTCCACAACAAAAGCAACACAAGATCCTCAGTAAAGTCACGTTCCACAATTGAAGAGGATTTCATGACAGAAAGTTGACAAACCCAGTCAGCGTATTTGTGAAATATTTCCTTTGCATCACTGTTTTCACCCCCAGTGGGAATCTGAGGATACAACACAATTTTCAATGATTTTATTTTCATTTTTCACACCACCTCTAATACATGTCTGATCACAATCTGGTCCATTCAGTTTGCAGTTCTCAAAGGTTACTTCAAACATCTGATATTTGAAGTAACACACAAGCTACTATAAATACTGTCACAAATAAAAGCAATTTAAAGTGAAAATGGGACTTAATAATGCCACTTTAATAATGTCAACAATAATTAATCTATTCTTATATATATTGTATTATTATTCTTTGTTTTATGTTGCAGTTAATGGTTTGTGAATTTTGTTCAGTGACAATGACAATAAAACACAGTTAAACACAACCCTCTGAAGCTAGGGAAAATCTGGTAAACAAAAACATCCCGACAAGTGTTAAAAAAAATGACATTAAAAGCCTACATACTGAGCCAAGTTAAAAATTATTCATGTTTTTTATAATTATTTGTATAACATTTTTGTGATCGGGGTGTAACCTACAGCTACAGCAGCATAAGTTGTACTAGAAAAAGATGAAACCTCAGGAAGAATTAGACCCTCCTCATCTTCCTCCTCTTCTTCTTCTTTCTCTATTAGGTTTTCCTCCTCGGCCACACCGTCGTGATCGTGGTCATGCTCGTGGTCATGCTCGTGGTCATGCTCGTCTTCATCCTCGCCTTCAAACTGTCTGTGAGAATATACAATTCTTATTTTATTTATTCATTCATTGAAGGAAATGTTTCTTCAAAAGGTTAATACTACACGGGTGGTTTATAGTGCTGGTATCAAGAAAAATGCTAATATTAGAAATTAGAGCTTATTTTATATATGGTGAAAAGATTGACAACCTTATAAAAGAAATAGAAGGAAAAATTTTGAGGGCTCGTATTTGGGTATTTAAAGGTGCATTGTGTAAATTAAATGCTCCTCAGTACAGCATTTAAATAATCTATCTAGCGTTTTCTTTTTATATCACAGGTGTTTTCATTGCCCTGAAAAACATGCATTCTTACAGCGAGGGAGCCTCCACCATGAAAGGTTTCACAGTGCTCCTTTAAGTAACAACATTGCCCAGTTATGACAGGCTGTTCTTACTGGATCTTCATGTTGGTCTTGGTGTAGATGGAGAGGACAAACTTGGCCCTCATGTACTGGTGCAGCGTGGATGGGACGATGACGTATTCTCCAGGACTCAGGCTGTACCAGTTGGTGATGTCCCTTTCTTTGTTGTATGCAATCTGCCCAATTGGTCTATTTCTCCTGAGGAAAGTCTGATCAAGGCGTCCTGGTCTGGTCTGAAAGGATTTTTAGCAAACAGATAAAATATGTGTTCTCCCTCTACTGTTGAGGGATGTTCTTAGTCTTAGTGGCAAAGATGTCAAAGACAATCAGCAGGTTTTTAATCCTTTAAAGTGACTATAACAGTTTCTGTAATCTGAAATATAACCATGTTCACTACTTTTTCTCATTTTGACCAGCTTGTTTTGACCAACATCTAGAAATGCTTTTTACAATGGAGCTCCACAAGTCTGCATGAGTTAAAGCAGGGGAACCTCATTTTCAAACTGAAATAAGGAATTTTTTTTTTTTCTTTCCTTGCGCACACAAATCCTATGGCACATCACTAGTATTGACATGCATCGATTCTTTTTGGCCACTACAGCTTTAGATCATGGTTTGAAAAAAAAAGTTTTGAAAAGATAAAATGTTTAATAATCCAAATAAGACAGCATTTAGCGTCTGATTTTACAGTACAGTTTCTGGGGTGTTGACAGAATTGATTAATTATGAGAAAAAAAAGTTCCGTACCCCAGCTTTAAGTTAAAATTACCATGGATTATAAATAGTTATTATTTGTTCTGTGCCAATTGTGTTTTTCTTGTACTTACCCCAGGCGGTATCTGTTAGACAAGACAAAAAAAAAAAAACACATCAAATGTAACTACATGAAGTAACTGATTATATACTGTACATGAAACTTAAATTCTTGATGCGGACCTGGAAAACGTTTAATGCGACTTGGTAGTATCGGGCCATTTTGCGGTTTCTCTCGCTGGGCTTTTGCATCAGAGTGATAAAACAGTTCATGTCAAAGTCCTCCTCCTCGTTCCTTATGTCCACCTGGATACGAAACTGAGGGTTTGTGTGGAAGGTACCTGCAAGGAAGACCAGGTTAGTTCACGGGATGATCCTACCCTTTTAGTCCAGGTGAGGGAACCATATAGACCAGCCTTTGTAGCGTAGGCTGGTCTATAAAGGTCCAATGCAGAGGACGACAAAAGAATACCAACCTGATGAACACAAAAGTAGTTTTTATTTTGGCCTCAACCTTAATAAAACAATGTCTGTCCCGCTGACTCTAGCCTGATTTATCGGTCTTTCACGATTCAGTGTCAATCATGTCAACTCCAGTTTAAAAACCCTTTTGGGGTTTTAATTTTCTAGATCAGAATTTGATGGTTAGACTCACTATAGTTTATGTTGCCGCCGGCCGTATCCCAGACTCCCTCATGAATCATCAGTTGCCACTGACAGCTCAGGTCCCCGTCCATAAAGTTTGGGTTCTCACAACAGATCGAAAGACAAATGAAGTTATGGCAAAAGTCCTCCAGTTCGATCCTGGACAAAAAAAAACAAAACACATAAAGACCTCTAATAATACAGTAGCCATAACTACAAAAACACACAAACACCATGTGGGTCTAACATATTTAACTCTCTTTAACTGAACTGTTCTTTAGTATTATTCTGATGTCTACAAACCAGAACTCGCCATTGTCGTCCTTCTCACATTTGGCTCGATCCTTAAGGCTCACTTGGTTCCATAGTGAAGAACTGTTTACACCAGAGAAAGCAAGAAAATATGTGTTCTTTACTATATACTAGTTATTTTTTCCGAGAGGAAAATATTTCAGAATTTTCAGAACCTGTCGTTCCACTTTCCGTTCCACTCCTGTTTTCCCCAAGGGTTCAGCAGACGCAACAGCTTCACTTTGGAGCCACTGTGATAAACCTTTGAAAATGATTTAGATTATTATCCTAAAAATACATAATTGGCACATTAAAAATAAAATATAGTTGATATATCAAGGACTATGGATACGTTTAGAGCAATTAATATTGTACCCCGACCGCCCTGAAGGCGACTCATAATACAGAAACGACCATTTTGGTCAAAACTATTTTGTTTGGTTTTTATATATGTGTTGAAGCTATAGATTTGATCTGTGGTTTTCGGTTTAAATTGAAAAACAAATGATCTTGTTGCAGTCTCTGGTATATAATTTTTGCCTTTTACAATCTGGTTTTAATCCACCGGAGCAAAATTAACTTTAAGTATTTAAACTTTAAGCTTTTGTTTGTGAATGTTTGTGTATAATTACCTCTGTGACTTTAGTGACAGAATAGGCGTGAGCGTTGACCAAACCATTGCTTCTTACAGTGTTGATAAACCTTTCCCTGAAAATAAACACAAATTCACATAAATTCATCTTGTGCTCCACCTCAGCCTGTGCAGCCGAAAAATTAGTCCAAAATACAGGTCTGATGATAAGAATCTTTTTAAACGTGAAGACCAATGAACCAAAGTGAACTACTTCATCAACATGTTAGTGGGTTTACTATCTTACAGAGTCTGCTGAGGGCGTCCCGCAGCACATCATGGACTTGCAGTTGGAGCCATAGGACAGGGAGTTCCACAGCTGAGCATCGTGCTCATAGTCGTGCACTTGTTGAAGAGGGAAGTTCAGACTTAAGCCGCCTGACATGTCTGTACAGGCCTCACTGGGGGATCCAACATTCATGTCTGCATACGACCCACACACTCTGCAACGCACAGACAAGAAGCACTGTCCATAGTGTTGTCTCCATTTTTATTCTAATCAAACGGCTCAAAACTCGATGCAGTGATCATTTTAAATCAGTTTTTTTGACAATAGAAATACAAAGTATTAACTTCTAACTATTAAGGAATGGTCCAATTTTGCCGTGGTCATGCAATTGCTTTTTCAGTCTTGATACTTGATGAATATTTAGTTTCGATACTAGATTTAGTATCCATTAGTATCTGGGTATTGATATAAACAAAAACAGGATGACACAGACAATGACAAAATCACAAAATGCTACTGTTTTTGTTGTTCATCAGTTAATGTGGCTGTTAACAAAATAAACAAGTTTGCATATAGCCTATTCTTCAGCCAATCCAAGACTCTAGGACCAAACCAGATCTAGAAGTACATTATGCTGAAACAAGTTCCAAAAAAGGTAATTTAATGCGTATACTCACTTGGCGTACGCTTTCTCCATCAGAGGGACCCAGAACTCATTGGTTTGTTTTGAATGAACAGAGAAGAATTGGTTTTGATAGACTGGCAAATAATCATCGATGACAACATCCACCCATTTACCAAACCTCCAAAACTGGAAAATAATACAAGAGTCATCAGTACAGGCGTGTCATTGCTCACATCACCACTAGAGGAGGCAAGTTAGGCCAAAATGAAAAGTTTGATTATCAGAATCAGAAAAGGTTTATTGCCATTGTCAATGAACATAGGAACTTGTTTCGGCGTTAAGGTGCAACATAAAAAAGAGAAAACAATTATGTTGTTAAAATAATACTGAAACATAGAACTGTCAGTGTGGCCTAAACTGTATTATCTTTCAGGCTTTTTTATCAAAGTGTTAAGTTAAAGCAAGAACATTATAATGGGTAGGATTAAGCAACAATTTTCACATTTAAAATAGTTAAGTTCTAAGTTTTAGTTACTTTAACTACTTAATTTCTACATTATAATGAGTTAAGTTTCTCGTTTTAACATGAACTTGTTTAGCTCATATCCATTGTTGAAAAGGGCCAGTCACAGAAATGAGAATCTTAACGCATAACGTGAAAATGAAGTAATTAAAATGAGAAAATAAAGTTCTTAAAATGTGAAAATAAAGTCATTAAAACCGGAAACTTAGCTTGTTAAAACTTGTGAATAATGTTATGACAACTTGAAAATAAAGTTGATGAAATGTGAATTGTTCTCGTCAAGTGTAAATGTTCTTGTTTTAACAAAAAAGCTTGATGATAATGTTTACGTCACACTAACAGTTGTACGTTTCCTTAATAGACATTTTTACTGTATTGAATGTATTACGAACATTATTGCATATGAAAACACACCCTGAAGTGAAAGATCCCTGCGTAGTCATCAAAGGATTGCTGTGGGACAACTTGCACCTTCAGCCTTTTATTCAGCGTGAGGGAAGAAATAGCAGCCAAAAGCCAGCAATTACCTGCAACAAAGAGTCGAGCACATT
Source organism: Chaenogobius annularis (assembly GCA_015082035.1). NCBI lineage: Eukaryota > Metazoa > Chordata > Actinopteri > Gobiiformes > Gobiidae > Chaenogobius > Chaenogobius annularis. The sequence continues at coordinate 111,421 of BJKM01000458.1, forward strand.
TAACATATTATAGTTTAGGTAATCCGGCTAAATGGGCTTATTGTAATTGTGTAATTACCCACGAGGCCCTGGGCAAAGTCAAATCTAGACTCTCCATCGCTGCTGAAGACCGGATCACCACTTATTTTGAGCATGTCCACAATTTCCTAAAAATAAAGGCAAAAGTTAATTTTTTCCATACAATTCTTAAATCTCCCCAAAGCAATGCTTTTAGTTGGTTGTGTATTTGTTTTTATTAATTAATCTCTGTGCATTGTTTTATGTTAATGATTGTAATTGTAAACAAGGGCCAGAATCCATATGAAATACTTGTGATTATACAGATAATAATACCTGATGATAACACCTTTATATGGTGAAATGATGGTTAAACTGTCAGAAAATGTCAATACAATTTTGATCGGTCTGTTTTAGAACTCAGCACTACTTTCTGTAATATTTCTTGCCACATTGTAACCTTACAGGCGTAAACCACAGGTTCTATCCCACCAAACTAAGTAATAATTAGAAAAACATGAGAACCTGTCATATGCTCACCCTGCAACACCCTGAAAAGTGGCTGAATATATTTATTAACTTATTCTTTTTAAATAATACTTTTCACAAGTACATTTCACTGGTACACAAATATTTATTAACGTTCATTTTACCAGGTAAAAACCCCCATTGAGGTAGAAAATTCTTCTTTCAAGGGTGACTTGAGGTGGAAATGTAGCAGCACACAAATAATAAATACATTGACAAACATTTACGAAACGTGGAGGTCAATAAATAACTTTCTGACATTTATTCAAACAATCATGGCATGTTTTAAATGAAGGGGCGCTATAGCATGGTCAAATGTGGTATTACTGCAGTAAATAACTCAATGTTTAGTATGTTATCATAAGATACTGTTGTGAATACATACGTTTGGTCTGCACCAGCGGATTTGTGCCTCTTGTAAAGCCGTAAGTTCAGGAATGTCTCCCAGTGAGGTGATGTTGGGTGGAAACATTTTGTCCACAAACATCTTCTTTCGTTGCACATGGTTGATTTTGAGGTAATCGAAGTCCTGGTCTTTGTGAAACTTCTCTGGGTTGGAGGCGCTCCCCAAGCTCCCGGCCGGGTACCGCAGGTTAATAATGGAGGTGCACTTGGAAGACATGCTACAGAAGACACAGGGCTACATAAGGAGCTTTGTTTTCAGGAACATTGAAATTGTTCGTAAATTATTGTTATTTGCACTGCAAGTTTTAGCATCATTGGCATTATTTGTGGACTAGGCGTCCCCAAACCCCAAAGCAAAATTATCTACCTTTTCAAATGTGTTTTTTTTTTCTGTTTTATTGACTATATTTTCATGTGTTTTATGCTGAAAACATTGTGTAAATTAACCTTAGAACAGAAAATATGAGCAAAAAGACTCTTTTCATAAACTAGTGTTGGGAGTTGTTTTATACAAAAAATGTATTTTTGCTCCTTGTTTAAAAAATGGGGACCAATTACAATGTTTACACAACTCGAGTCTCTTGTAAAATATACATTTAATGATCACAGTTTGTCTTAACAACCAAAGTTAACATGTACATTCTAAAATAATCATAAACTATAACTCAACTGTCAAACTATCCCTGACATCAGAATAATACAAAGTTAAACAGAGGTAAGTCAGACCTGCTGGTTTGAGGTTGTATCAGACTCTGGAGCAGAGCAGTTTTCCGGACAACAGCCTATGTGTGTGATATTATGTTAAATATATATATGAAGAGTCAAAGGCGACCCCTCCTCTATAGCACGTCAGCTCTGCTCAGAGTGACAGGAAGAACCACTTTACCGCGAGAGATGCCTCAAGCCTGTAGGACTGGATCAGACCTACACAAACTTGCTACAAAAGTTCAGTTAGTCATTTGAAAGATTTATTTTGTGCACTTTTTTTTGGACAAATAAATAATGAGTAGGGTCTAATGTATGAACTCTATGATTTGAGTGATTAAGATTCAAGTAAAAAGTTCCACATCTGCAAAGCCTTAAAAATGTACTCCCAATATTATATCTGTGTGTAAAAATAAATAATCCCTTTGAAACAGACTTTCCTCATCTAGGGGTTGGGGTGCAAATTTGAGTATGCAAAGTGTCATGGTGGGTCCCCAGGGGTCCAAACTAGACCGCTTGTATTGTAATGAAGTGATGTTCAATGCTTCTATTAACTGTATTATATTTTCTGGCTACAGTTATAACATCTTTATTCTTCAGAAAAACTTATTCATGTTCTTATACAGGGGCTTGCCATGTAGGAGAAGGATGTTGGGGTCACCACTGTTTTCACTGGGGAAATCGGAGTCACATGGTAGAAATATTTGCATAAAAAGGTATCTGTAATAGTGATGTAAAGTTTACACCTGGTGAAAGGATTGTTGTGGTTAAGGTAGTGCAGTATGTCAACTCTCCCTCTGAAGTTTAGAAGCTCGTAAACAGTGTTGAAGATCAAAATTATAAGTTAAAAAACATAGTTCTGGAATATTGTCTTTTAAAATAGGCTTGAGTTATTTTGTAGCTTAAAAAAAGTGAGCAAATGGTTCACATTGCAGTCATGATTTGTATTCTTCACAACCAAAGACTCAAGAATTTGAAACATCTGCCATGTAAAAATTACTATTACATTGGTGCTGAACAGAGCCGACTTAAGAAGTACTGAAATACAAGTTTGTGAGTAATGACAATGTTAAAAGCACAACTCAATTACACAGTTAACATGTCGCTTCAATCTGGAACATTCCCAATGTCTTTGAAAACTGAGGTCATAAAGCCTCTCCTAACGAAGAGCAGTCTTGATGCCGCAGCACTGAGTAATTACCGGCCCATCTCTAATCTGCCATTTTGGGGCAAAGTCCTTGAAAAGGTTGTTTACCAACAGCTCACAGATTTCCTCTTAATAAAGAACTCATTTGATGTTTTCCAGTCAGGTTTTAGACCTCATCACAGCACTGAGACTGCTCTTGTCAAGGTGACAAATGACATCCACCTGAACACTGACGCGGGCAAAGCCTCAGTCTTAATTCTGTTAGATCTGAGTGCTGCTTTTGACACTGTCGATCATGGGATCCTCAGATTCAATTCAATTTATTTTGGTAACGCCCAAAATCACAACAGTAGTTGCCTCGAGGGGCTACAGTGGAAAAAAACCAGAATAAACAATATTCATAGGGACTTGGTAATGTCCCAGCATCCCGTGTCCTTAGACAGATGTCCCAAGCTCCCCTGTCCTTAAACCCTCCTTCTCGGCCAGGAAAAACTACCAAACCTCTTTCGAGAAAAACCTGGAGAAGTTCCACAGTGAAGGAGAGATCCGACTTCCTCAGACGGACAGGCGGACGCGCCTCAATTTGCAGATAGACAGTGGAGCATGACCCACTCAGGAGGAGAACCAATTCTTCGAGGCTGATGAAGAACCGTTCATATGGAGTAGAGACCGTTTCTCCAGGCAGACCATTTCTCCAGGCAGTTGAGGAGCATCTGGATCCACAGGTCATCGATGTGCCTGCTCCTCTCCCGTCGGGGAAGTGGGAGAAAAAGAAGGAAAAGTGATGAACACGTTGAAAGTGAAATTAAATATTGTTTTATAGAAAAGTAGTAAGAAGCAGAGGAAAGTGATCAAGCTGCCATACTTCCCCCAGCATAGTTGCTCCTAGGGTAGCATAGCTGGGAACTGTAGATTTTTATTTCTGTTCCTAACTGGCCTCACCATAAGCGATTTCAAAAGGAACGATTTCACAGAAGAGACTGTGTCGGCCGCTTTAACATGGACAGGAAGCTGATTCCACAACACAGGAGCTTGGTAGCTAAACGCTTTATCCCCTACTGTGCTTTTAGAGACTCTTGGGACCACCAGAAGTCCAGCATTTTGAGAGCGCTTGACTTCTGATGCCCACCTAGAGGACTGGGTGGGCATCACTGACACTACCCTAAATTGGTTAAAGTCCTATCTGGAAGACAGGAAGTACTTGGTTAAAATTGGTAACTGTGTCTCAGGCCACATGCCCCTGACCTGTGGGGTGCCCCAAGGGTCAATCCTGGGACTCCTTCTGTTCAGACTCTACATGCTGCCGTTAGGTCAGTTGATACACAGCAAAAATGGTGTCCTCTCACAAATATGTAGATGACACTCAGATCTATGTTTCACTGACGGCAGGTGAATATGGACCAGTGGATTCACTCTGTCACTGCATCCAACAGATCAGTGTGTGGATGCAAAACAACTTTCTCCAGCTGAACTCAGACAAATCATCGTCTTTGGCCTACAGAAACTAAGAGAAAGTGTTAGCAGTCACCTCCAGAGTCTCGCTCTAAAACCTACAAATCAAGTTAGAAATCTGGGGGTATGGACTCAGACTTGAATTTTAACAGCCACGTCAAATCAATAACATCAGAAGCTTTCTACCATCTCGAAAAATATTGCCAAAATCAAAAGTATAGTGTCTAAACCAGATTTGGAGAGACTTATCCATGCGTTTGTCTCTAGTAGATTAGACTACTGTAACGGCCTGCTCACTGGCCTCTCCAAACGAGCTGTAAAACAGCTGCAGTACATCCAGAACGCCGCTGCTCGGGTCCTGACTAGAACCAGGAAGTACGATCACATTAGTCCTGTGCTCAGGTCTCTACACTGGCTCTCTGTGGCTCAGAGAATAGACTTCAAAGCAGCTCTGCTTGTATACAAGTCTCTCTATGGCCTAGCACCAAAGTACATCTCGGGCATGTTAGTGCCATATCAACCATCTCGCACTCCGAGGACCTCAGGAACCGGCCTCCTGCTGGTGCCCAGAGTCAGGGAATCTGTTTTCCTTAAGATGTGAGACAGCCTCTACTCTGGCAATGTTCATATCTAAAGACTGTTTTGTTTGGCTGTGTATATGGCGGAAATGATTTTCTTGGCACTCTTTTATGTCTTAAACTATTTGATTTTAATGCATTTTTTCCTGTTGTGTGAAGCACTTTGAATTGCTTTGCGTACGAATCGTAGTCTACAAATAAACTTGGCTTGCCTATGAAAGTCAAAAAAGTTGCAAAGGTATGTGCAGTAACATTTTATTTTATTATTACACATAATGATACATTGTTTTACACTGACCAGCCTTGAGATGCTCCCACAACTTGATGGGAGTCTACCTGTGGTAAAGTTGATCGGAAAAAGATTTGGAAAGGCACACACCCGTTTATATAAAAGGTCCCACCAAGCCATGACGTCCAAGGAACTGTTGTAGACCTCAGAGATAGGATTGTAACAATGCACAGATCTGGGGAAGGGGACAGAAACATCTCTGCAGCATGGAAGGTTCCTCTGAGCACAGTGGCCTTCATCATCGGTAAGTGGAAAAGGTTTGGAACCACCGAGACTCTTCTAAGAGCTGGGCCCGGCCAAACTGAGGAATCGGGGCAGAAGGGCCTTAGTCAACCCGATGGTCACCCTGACAGATCTCCAGTGTGTCTCTGTGGAGAGAGGAGAACCTTCCAGAAGAACAACCATCTCTGCTACACTCCATCAATCAGGCCTGTGTGGCATGCAAAAGCCACTCCTCAGTAAAAGGCACATGACAGCCCACCTGGAGTTTACAGAAAAGAACTTTAACCATGAGAAACAAAAATCTCTGGTCTGACGAAAAAAAAAGATTGAAGTCTTTGGCTTCAATAGCAAATATGTGGTGTAAGCAGTTTTCATTTCTGAACATGTTTTGAACCAGGATAGGAATAGGAATATGCCTGAGGACACAGAGAGCATATATGCAAATCTCTGAGCAAATAACACGATGTAGACTTAGAGTCTTGTAAAACATGCAAGTCTTTCATTAAAACAAACCACTTTTGTTTCAATTGGCGCTACATTACAGTTAAGAGTCTCTTGCCGTTCAAGAAAATGGTCTTGCTCAAAGACACTATGCAATGACGTAAAAAGTATCTCGTTCTATTTAAATAATGTCTTTATTTAGCCTAGCCTAATCTTTTTACTATGACACATTGCTTTATGTTGCACCAAAACAAGTTCCTACTTTTGTAAATTGTTCACCGGCAATAAAACGTATTCTGATACTGACTGAGTAATGCTGTGTTTTGTTACTTTAAAACAGGTTTGATGGGTTCTTTTTTTTTTTTTACAGACACAAAACACAACAACTGGGGAAACAACCTTAGAGCAAAATAAGGTGGCAATAAAACAAATAATGAGAAATAATAATACTGCATACCATGTCCAACATAAACATCCCATGATGGGTTTCCAGTTTACATAGCAAACATTTTATAATCACTTTTAATTGCAATTATTTTTGACCTGCTATTTACAAGCACATAATGAAATTGGAAATTTTAAGGCCAAAAATAATTCACCTGTGAGAAGAGTAGCCCCTTTTGGCTCCTCTTAACATTATCATTTAACATGTCCAGTTAGCAGTATTTCCACATACCCCAACAAAGTTATGGTTATGATCATCTTTGTCTTCATTAAAATTCTCATGAAAAGACATTTTTTCGTATTTAACATTATAATTTGTTCAAACTTAAAAACAAAGACACCGTTACCAAAGTATAATAGGATAAGAATATATAACTTTTAAGTAATCCACAATGTAATACAACAAATAATCTTCTGGGCATCTGGCACCTGCTCGTAGGTTTGTGACATACTGCAATCTAAACTAAAAACTGTTTTGTTTGGCTGTGCATATGACTGAGATGCTTTTCTTTTATGAACTATTTGACGGATAGCCTGAAAAGGGGACTTTTAAATTAAAATTTTGTGATTTCTTTCTGCCATGTCTGTGATTTTAATGCATTTTTTTCCTGTTGTGTGAAGCACTTTGAATTGCCTTGTGTACGAATTGTGCTCTACAAATAAACTTGCCTTGCCTTGCCTTGTAGAACGTTCCAAAGTAAACATCTGCACAGCTAAATTTGCTTCCAAATGTATTATCGTGCACCACAGGGGACGTTTCGGCCGTCAGCTCTTCAGACATAAGGGCCAAACACACCTGGCACTCTATAGGATTGATTAAATGTCACGTGATATTTAACATTGTGAGGTGGTTAGATCCATGGCGGTAGTGTAGCATTGAGTGGCTAAAATAGCTTAGGAAGACTCAGAGGCAAAATGACATGTCCATAAAGTGGATTTTTATTTACAGTGCCAACAAAATAACAACTTTTCTGCAGAGCTTTCTGCAGTGCCTGAGGCACACACCTGCCTTCTATAATGAGGCCAATTGGGACGGCCCATTCCACATAGCTGGAACTAATACATGTAAACAGTAACAATACAACATCATAAAATTGCACAAATAGTAACAAAATACAATCAGTATAACTTCACACACGGGAAAGACAAACCGGGTTACATCTCGAATACCCCTTCTCCAAATAGTACATGCTGGTGTCATTAGTGACATCACCAGGACAGGGTTCTCCCCTCCCCTTTCACCTTCAGGCATGATATAGATCAGGTAAGTATTAAATCAAATTGACAGAAAACTGCTATATAAAAGAACCAACAATACGATAGATAAACTAATAATGATTGTGTGGTTTTAATGAATTGAATAAACTCATTTTATGAATGAACTGTAAAAACGAACAAGACAAACATGACACAGAATATATGTGTAATATGTGAACACCTCACTTTGTCACACTCCGATGATGTACCCCAAATACTCCACCTCAGTCTTTGCAATCTGGCACTTGCAGAAATTCATCACCAGACCAGCTCCTTCAGTTCTGTGGAAAACATTGCTCAAGTGTTCAATGTGTTCATCCCAGCTTTCACGAAACACCACAATGTCATCAATGTAGGCTGTAGTGTAGCTGTCTGCGCCTCTCAGAACCTCATCTCTGAAACTTTGGTGCTCCGTGGAGTCCAAAAGGCATGGTCCTGAAACAACACAGCCCACTAGGGACGCTGAAGGCACTTCAGTCTTTACAGGCTCAGATAGGGGCACTTGTCAATAGCCTTTGCAAAGTCCAGAGTAGTGACAAATCTAGCATTGGCCAATCGCTCTATCACCTCCTCTACTCTTGGCATTGGATAAGCATCAAAGGCAAAAACAGCATCCAACTTTGAGAAATTCACAAAAAAGCTCTGTCTTTGGTAATTTTTCTGTGGGATTAAAACAACGGGACTGCACCACTTACTCTTTGACGGTTCCCTATGACTCCCATAGCCAGCATGTCCTCCACCTCCTGCTTCACAGCAGGCTTCAGTTTAGCTGGAATCCTGGATGTAGTGTCTCTGATGGGTTGCTGACTGGGGTCCAAGAGCCGGATATCATGTTGGATGAGATCTGTGCAGCCTGGTTTCGTGCTGAACAGAGCAGGATTCATGATGTGGCGTAGATCCTCCTGCTGGTCCAAAGAGAGATGACAGAGATCCGAGAGTTACTACTCCTCCTTTGTTGAGGGGAAAAACAACTCCAGGCATTCCTCCTCTTCAGCCACAGTCTGAGCCCATAATTGCACTGAAGACGCTCTGTTGTTACATTCCTTTAGAAGGTTAACGTGAAAGATCTGATGCTTTTTACGCCTGTCTGGCATGTAGAGTTCATAAATCACAGGTCCCACTTTCCTGGGAATCTCAAACGGACCCTGCCACTTAACCAAAAGTCCACTTTCATGGGTGGGCAGCAAAAGCAAAACCTTTTGCCCCTCCTCGAAGAAACGTCTGCAAACTGCCTCAACTTTGGTTTGTGCTGAGTCTGGATTAGGTGAGAATTTGCCAGCTGTTGAAAGTGTTTTAATTTGTCTCGCATCTTTAAAAATAGGACAACACACTGCATGATTTGTGTAGCGCCCTTAGTGTGGACCAGTGTAAGGGAGGCACTAACATCTACGAGGTTCGTTAGAAGAGATGATGAATTGGAATGACGTGCCAATTTTAGAAGAATGAACCACCAGAGATTTATTATTTCAACACTTCATAAAAAAAACACATTTTTCAGAAAAGAGAACAACAATACAGTAAAGAAACCCCACCACCAAAAAAATTACCAAAAACAATATATATATATATATATATATATATATATATATATATATATATATATATATATATATATATATATATATATATATATATATATATATAGCAATCGGAAATGTGCGAAGACATTCACATAAATCATATGGATGAACAATATTTCCAACAATATTCCAAGAAGAATCGAGAGCAGATGTTAGCCCTTTATTGAAGACATTTTCGGCTGGTGCTGTGATGAGTAGTTTGCGTTCAGAAGGAAATAGCGCTGGTGTACCACTTGAAAAGAAATATCAAATCTTAATAATAATAAGTAACAGTTATGTACTTTGTACTTACATCCTCCATGGTCAATATGAGAGTTCCCTCTGAGGCGCGTCTGTTTTTGAAGAAACCTGGAACAAACACATTCTCTTTATCACTATTTACTTTCACGAAAATATTTGGAACAATATAAACACAGATAAATTGCCTTTGTTTTTCAAGTTACTAGAAGAAAAATAACTCGAGCTCCACAGAAGCGCCAACTTCTAATGTGAACATCAGTGTAACTGACCTGCCATTTGATCCATGCGCAATCATTAGAGTCAAAAAACTCTGCGAGTCCATGGAGGTTGCGCCAAAACTGAAACGAAACATTGCCATCTCTCCCCATTCATCACTGAAGCCCTGCAAACCTGGTTCAAGAGAAAATATTGAGTTTATTACATTTAAAATAGAGAGAATGAAGTTAAGTAGCAGTTTTGATTTGTCACCTGCAGCTTGGACCGCCATGACGAGTTCAGCCTTGCTCAGGACCCCATTGTGGTTAACATCAGCATCCAAAAAGATTTGCTGTAAAAATGTAATTCCCACAGTTAATATATTAAAACTCATTGTGCATCCATCACACCAATTAAATGACTTATACATTTATTGTTCAAAATCACCTTGTATTTTTTCAGCATTTCCCAGAGTTTTGAGAATTCTTCAAAGTTCATCATCCTCATTTCGACGGTCAGTCTTAGCAGGAAATTAAGTTAAACCAAATGACAATAATCATAAATAAAACGGCATATAACTTAGAAAAGTGCTACGTTTTAGTTTTTGGATACATCCATAAGTACAATGAAGTTCATGCAAGAGTCGAGGCTGAAGCTTTCCCAGATTCCTTGAAATAAAAAAAGTAGTTACTCAAACCGTTAAAAGTATTATATTACTAGATTTGTTTCCTCTCATACTATTTCAATTACCCCGGGCAAAGTGGTCATTCAGGAGCCGCTGGAGCTTCCTGGCATTCAGCTCTTCTCTCTGTCCCACAACAAAAGCAACACAAGATCCTCAGTAAAGTCACGTTCCACAATTGAAGAGGATTTCATGACAGAAAGTTGACAAACCCAGTCAGCGTATTTGTGAAATATTTCCTTTGCATCACTGTTTTCACCCCAGTGGGAATCTGAGGATACAACATAAACAATTTTCAATGATTTTATTTTCATTTTTCACACCACCTCTAATACATGTCTGATCACAATCTGGTCCATTCAGTTTGCAGTTCTCAAAGGTTACTGCAAACATCTGATATTTGAAGTGATACACAAGCTACTATAAATGCTGTCACAATTAAAAGCAATTTAAAGTGAAAATGGGACTTAATAATGCCACTTTAATAATGTCAACAATAATTCATCTATTCTTACACATATTGTTTATGTTGCACCATACCGCAGAAGCAAGTTATTGGTTTGACAATGACAATAAAACTTTTCTAATTCTAATGAGTTCTACAAATGACATTAAAAAGCCAACATATTGAGGCAAGTTAGAAATGATTCATGTTTTTTATATTATTTGGTTAATATTTTTGTGACCTAGATCGGGGTGTAACCTACAGCTACAGCAGCATAAGTTGTACTAGAAAAAAGATGAAACCTCAGGAAGAATTAGACCCTCCTCATCTTCCTCCTCTTCTTCTTCTTCTCTCTATTAGGTTTTCCTCCTCGGCCACACCGTCGTGATCGTGGTCATGCTCGTGGTCATGCTCGTGGTCATGCTCGTGGTCATGACTCGTTTCATCCTCACCTTCAAACGGTCTGTGAGAATATACAATTCTTATTTTATTTATTCATTCATTGAAGGAAATGTTTCTTCAAAATGTTAATACTACAGAGGTGGTTATAGTGCTGGTATCAAGAAAAATGCTAATATTAGAAATGAGTTCTTATTCATATAGGGCAGACGGACAGACAGAAGAGTGGAAACCTTTTTTTTTTTTAAATGTTAAAAATTAAATGAAGCTCCTTTTAAATATTGGGGTATTTAAAGGTGCATTGTGTAACTTTTCTGAGGTGAAGTTTTTGCCTGAAATGCTCCACAGTGTATTTAACTTAATCCATCTTGCCGTGTCCCACAGGGTGCCCTTTGGGGGGGTGCTGCGGGAGTACGGGGTCCGGAGCCCTTTGCTCAGGGCTGTCCGGTCCCTGTATGACCGGAGCAGGAGCTGTGTTCGCATTGCCGGCAGTAAGTCAGATCTGTTCCCAGTGCGTGTTTGGACTCCGCCAGGGCTGCCCTTTGTCACCGATTCTGTCATTGTTTTTATGGACAGAATTTTCTAGGCGCAGTCAGGGGTCGGAGCGTGTCCGGTTTGGGGACCACAGGATCTCATCTCTGCTGTTTGCAGATGATGTTGTCTTGATGGCTCCATCAAACCTGGACCTGCAACATGCACTGGGACGGTTTGCAGCCCGAGTGTGAAGCAGCTGGGATGAGAATCAGCACCTCCAAATCTGAGGCCATGGTTCTCAACCGGAAAAAAGTGGCTTGCCCTCTCCAGGTGGGTGGGGAGTCCCTGCCCCAAGTGGAGGAGTTCAAGTATCTTGGGGTCTTGTTCACGAGTGAGGGAAGGATGGAGCGTGAGATTGACAGGCGGATCGGTGCAGCGTCCGCAGTGATGCGGTCGCTGCATCGGACCGTTGTGGTAAAGAAGGAGCTGAGACGAAAGACAAAGCTCTCGATTTACTGGTCAATCTACGTTCCTACCCTCACCTATGGTCATGAGCTTTGGGGAATGACCGAAAGGTTGATTGCGTATACAAGCGGTCGAAATGAGTTTCCTCCGCAGGGTGGCTGAGGAGCGCCCTTAGAGATAGGGTGAGGAGCTCAGTCAGACGGGAGGAGCTCGGAGTAGAGCCGCTGCTCCTTCACGTCGAGAGGAGCCAGCTGAGGTGGCTCGGGCATCTGTTCCGGATGCCTCCTGGGCGCCTCCCTAGGGAGGTGTTTCGGGCATGTCCCACCGGGAGGAGGCCCAGGGGAAGACCCAGGACACGCTGGAGGGACTATGTCTCTTGGCTGGCCTGGGAACGCCTCGGGATCCTCCCGGAGGAGTTGGAGGAAGTGTCTGGGGATAAGGAAGTCTGGGAGTCCCTGCTTAGACTGCTGCCCCCACGACCCGGCCCCGATGGAAAAAAACGAAAAAGAAGATAGATGGATGGATGGATGATGGATGGCATCTTGCTTTTTATTTTATATCACAGGTGTTTTTTATTGCCCTGAAAAACATGCATTCTTACAGTGAGGGAGCCTCCACCAGAAAGGTTTCACAGTGCTCCTTTAAGTAACAACATTGCCCAGTTATGACAGGCTGTTCTTACTGGATCTTCATGTTGGTCTTGGTGTAGATGGAGAGGACAAACTTGGCCCTCATGTACTGGTGCAGCGTGGATGGGACGATGACGTATTCTCCAGGACTCAGGCTGTACCAGTTGGTGATGTCCCTTTCTTTGTTGTATGCAATCTGCCCAATTGGTCTATTTTCTCCTGAGGAAAGTCTGATCAAGGCGTCCTGGTCTGGTCTGAAAGGATTTTTAGCAAACAGATAAAATATGTGTTCTACCTCTACTGTTGAGGGATGTTCTTAGTCTTAGTGGCAAAGATGTCAAAGACAATCAGCAGGTTTTTAATCTTTTAAAGTGAATATAAAAGTTTCTCATCTTTACTAATTATGACTTTGTTTGGTGGGAGTCTTGTGGGAAATATTTATCACAGATTTACATCAGTCAAGTTACAGTTAGTGAAGAATTCTATATATATATATTTTTTTTTTTAAAGTTGAAAATTACAGTAGGTAGAGCTGAGTTCTAAAACAGATTTCCTCTGTGATGTCATCCATAGGCGACAATCAATCAAAAATGCAGGGAAATTTTAAAGGCAACAGACACATTTTTCTGACGGTTAAAAGAATAATTTAACGAAACAAAGGTGTCATCATGTATTATTATTTGTCAATTCATAACTATTGTGTAATTTATATGGTTTTTGGCCCTTGTTTAGAGTACGGTTGCTTAGTAACATTTGTAGAATTACCTCTATGCCACATCTGCTGCTCGTGTCCAACCAGGAAGTAACATTATAAACTTCACTAAAATTGTAAAACTGGGTAAGAATAGACAAAATGTTTGGTAAAATCTTAAATTTAACCATGTTCACTAGGTTTTAGCTAAACGTGTCGTATAACCTGTAAAAAGCACTTAAAGTTGTTTCATCTTCGAGTGCTTCGAATGTTGAACCAACTGACAAGCATGAAACGGGAGGATGGGCAGAAGGCGACAAATGAGAGTTGTGAGAGAAAATGATCCCATAGTAACAAACTTTTTCTCATTCTGAAAAGCTTGTTTTGACCCCCATCTAGAAATGCTTTTTACAATGGAGCTCCACAAGTCTGCATGAGCTAAAGCTGGGGAACCTCATTTTCAAACTGAAATAACGAATATTTTTCATTTAAACCTCTTTCCTTGCGCACACAAATCCTATGGCACATCACTAGTATTGACATGCATCGATTCTTTTTGGCCACTACAGCTTTAGATCATGGCTATTTCTACAAGTTTGAGAAGATCAAATGTATAATAATCCAAATAAGACAGCATTTAGCGTCTGATTTTACAGTACAGTTTATGGGGTGTTGACAGAATTGATTAATTATGAGGAAAAAAAAGTTCCGTACCCCAGCTTTAAGTTAAAATGACCATGGATTATAAATTGTTATTATTTGTTCTGTGCCAATTGTGTTTTTCTTGTACTTACCCCAGGCGGTATCTGTTAGCCAAGAAAAAATAAAAAAAACACATCAAATGTAACTACATGAAGTAACTGATTATATACTGTACATGAAACTTAAATTCTTGATGCGGACCTGGAAAACGTTTAATGCGACTTGGTAGTATCGGGCCATTTTGCGGTTTCTCTCGCTGGGCTTTTGCATCAGAGTGATAAAAACAGTTCATGTCAAAGTCCTCCTCCTCGTTCCTTATGTCCACCTGGATACGAAACTGAGGGTTTGTGTGGAAGGTACCTGCAAGGAAGACCAGGTTAGTTCACGGGATGATTCTACCCTTTTAGTCCAGGTGAGGGAACCATATAGACCAGCCTTTGTAGCGTAGGCTGGTCTATAAAGGTCCAATGCAGAGGACGACAAAAGAATACCAACCTGATGAACACAAAGTAGTTTTTATTTTGGCCTCAACCTTAATAAAACAATGTCTGTCCCGCTGACTCTAGCCTGATTTATCGGTCTTTCACGATTCAATGTCAATCATGTCAACTCCAGTTTAAAAACCCTTTTGGGGTTTTAATTTTCTAGATCAGAATTTGATGGTTAGACTCACTATAGTTTATGTTGCCGCCGGCCGTATCCCAGACTCCCTCATGAATCATCAGTTGCCACTGACAGCTCAGGTCCCCGTCCATAAAGTTTGGGTTCTCACAACAGATCGAAAGACAAATGAAGTTATGGCAAAAGTCCTCCAGTTCGATCCTGGACAAAAAAAACAAAACACATAAAGACCTTTAATAATACAGTAGCCATAACTACAAAAACACACAAACACCATGTGGGTCTAACATATTTAACTCTCTTTAACTGAACTGTTCTTTAGTATTATTCTGATGTCTACAAACCAGAACTCGCCATTGTCGTCCTTCTCACATTTGGCTCGATCCTTAAGGCTCACTTGGTTCCATAGTGAAGAACTGTTTACACCAGAGAAAGCAAGAAAATATGTGTTCTTTACTATATACTAGTTATTTTTTCCGAGAGGAAAATATTTCAGAATTTTCAGAACCTGTCGCTCCATTTTCCGTTCCACTCCTGTTTTCCCCAAGGGTTCAGCAGACGCAACAGCTTCACTTTGGAGCCACTGTGATAAACCTTTGAAAATGATTTAGATTATTATCCTAAAAATACATAATACATAAGTTTCTGGTTTATAATTTTTGCCTTTTAGAATCTGGTTTTAATCCACTTGAGCAAAATTAACTCTTGTGTTTTTTGTTTGTGAATGTTTGTGTATAATTACCTCTGTGACTTTAGTGACAGAATAGGCGTGAGCGTTGACCAAACCATTGCTTCTTACGGAGTTGATAACCTTTCCCTAAAAAATAAACACAAATCCACATAAATTCATATTCTGTGAATGAGGTTGTGCTCCACTTCAGCCTGTGCAGCCAAAAAATGACACTAAAATACAGGTCTGATGATAAGAATCTTTTTAAATGTAAAGACCAATGAACCAATTTGGACAACTTCATCAACATGTTAGTGGGTTTACTATCTTACAGAGTCTGCTGAGGGCGTCCCGCAGCACATCATGGACTTGCAGTTGGAGCCATAGGACAGGGCGTTCCACAGCTGAGCATCGTGTTCATCGTTGTGCACTTGTTGAAGAGGGAAGTTCAGACTTAAGCCGCCTGACATGTCTGTACAGGCCTCACTGGGGGATCCAACATTCATGTCTGCATACGACCCACACACTCTGCAACGCACAGACAAGAAGCACTGTCCATAGTGTTGTCTCCATTTTTATTCTAAGCTTTAAGCCCAATTTTGATACAGTGATCATTTTAAATCAGTTTTTTGACAGTAGAAATACAAACTATTAACTACTAACTATTAAGGAGTGGTCGAATTTTGCCATGTTCATGCAATTGCTTTTTCAGTCTTGATACTTGTTCAAATAAATATTTAGTTTCGATACTAGATTTCGGATCCATTCGTATCTGGGTATTGATTTGAGGATGACACAGTGACGCAGCAAGCTGTGAGTCACACACCCCTTCCTCTTCCATCACCAAGTGGAACTGATTTTTAATCAGCTGCGCACCTCCGGACTAGTTTAAATCACGGACTCATTTGCATGCACGGGGCGTGGCACCGGGAGCTTTTGGGCACCACGGCAGGCAGCCACTAACATGAACAAACTGGTCCACAGGCCTTAGGAAAGATCTTTTCATACATTCAAACTGCTGAGCGGAATCGGTGCTCACTAAAAATACAGGAGACGGAACTTCATTCTGTTAATAGTTGGGCTTCTAATTTGTGCATCAATTCATTGCTTGCTAATTTGATTGGCCTTTTAAAAGCAGTTTAAGGCAGTTGGAAATGTATTGGTTTGACTGTTTATTAAATTTTAACACTGTTTTAAAAGGTTTTCAAAGGACTTAAAAATGTATTTTATAACAATGTTAATCTATTTAAAAGCAGATAAAAAAATGATTTGTTCATGCTATGAACTATGTTCATTCATAGTTGAGAGTTAAAACTGCACCTGGGCTTTTATTTATGCAAAAGGAGATTATGAATTGTAGCGTTCTCCAAACGATCTATTCTTGTTTAAAACATGTAACTTGCCTGGTTTATTTATAATGGCAGTTTTACTGCCTGTGCATTTGAAAATCAGCATATGTTTTGCACTTACGCGTGTTGTCTCTTAAAGGTGGTTCACCTGACTGACCACCCAGTTGGCCGACTGATCACAGCTATACTCCAAATCTTCATTCATAATAAACTAGGACTATTTTGCTACTTTATTGAGTGAAATGCAGTTTTTAGTCTTCAGTAGTGAACCCATCTCTTTCTCGTGTGGGAAACCTTTCAAAAAAGCTTGTCACACGTGACAGACAATGACAAAATCACAAAATGCTACTGTTTTTGTTGTTCATCAGTTATGGTGGCTGTTAACAAAATAAACAAGTTTGCATATAGCCTATTCTTCAGCCAATCCAAGACTAGGACCAAACCAGATCTAAAAGCACATTATGCTAAAACAAGTTCCAGAAAAGGTCATTTAATGCGTTATACTCACTTGGCGTACGCTTTCTCCATCAGAGGGACCCAGAACTCATTGGCTTGTTTTGAATGAACAGAGAAGAATTGGTTTTGATAGACTGGCAAATAATCATCGATGACAACATCCACCCATTTACCAAACCTCCAAAACTGGAAAATAATACAAGAGTCATCAGTACAGGCGTGTCATTGCTCACATCATCACTAGAGGAGGCAAGTTAGGCCAAAATGAAAAGTTTGATATGTTCAAACACCGTAATACTGAAATTTGGAACTGTCAGTGTGGTTACATTTTTATTATTTTCTGGCTTTTTTGTTTAAGCATTAATTTAAAGTAAGAACATTATAATAGGTAGGTTTAAATAATCATTTTCATATCTAAAAGTTGGGTTTTAATTATTTTATTTTCAAATTTTAACTACTTAATTTCCACGTTATAATGAGATTGAACATGAACATATTTCGCTCATATCCATTGTTGAAAAGGGCAAGTCACAGAAATGAGAATCTTAATATATCATGTGTGTGAAAATTAGGTCATTAAAACGAGAAAATAAAGTTGCTAAAATGCGAAACTGAACTTCTTAAAATGTGAAACTTAGCTTGAAAATAAAGTCGTGAAACTTAACTTGTCATAACGTGTAAATGTTCTCGTTTTAACTCAGTTTCTCGTTTTAACAAAAAAGCTTGATAATAGTGTTTACGTCACTCTAACAGTTTTACGTTTCCTTCACAGACATTTTATTCTCATTGAATATATATACATAACATTATTGCATTTGAAAACACAGTTTATGAAACACACCCTGAAGTGAAAGATCCCTGCGTAGTCATCAAAGGATTGCTGTGGGACAACTTGCACCTTCAGCCTTTTATTCAGTGTGAGGGAAGAAATAGCTGCCAAAAACCAGCAGTCACCTGCAACAAAGAGTCGAGCACATTTAACATATTATAAATGATAGTTTAGATAATCCATCTTAATTGTAATTGTGTAATTACCCACGATGCCCTGGGAAAAGTCAAATCTAGACTCTCCATCGCTGCTGAAGACCGGATCACCACTTATTTTGAGCATGTCCACAATTTCCTAAAAATAAAAAATGCATTTTTTTCCCCAGATAATTCTTAAATCTCCCCAAAGCTATGCCTTTAGATCTATTTTTGTTTTTATTTATTCATGTCTGTGCATTGGTTTATGTTAATGATTGTAATTGTAAACAAGGGCCAGAATCCATATGAATTATACATTACTTATGATAATAAGTAATACCTGATAACACCGTTATTTTGTTAAATGATGGTTAAACTGTCAGAAAATGCCAATAGCATGTACATTTTCCCTGGATTAATGTTTCTGTTGATAATCACGGAGGGGGGCGTAACCTTGTGGTTTACGTGACCTTGCAGGCGTAAACCACAGGATCCATCCCACCAAAGTAAGTAATAATTAGGAAAACATGAGAACCTGTCATATGCTCTTTAAGCAAAGTACACCCTGAACAGTGGCTGAATATATGTATTAACTTTTTCTTTTTAAATAATACTTCTCACCTTTTGTGTGCAAGTAAATTTAAATGTTTTATTCCACAACTTGTATTTATTAACCTTTTATTTTACGAAAAACACCCATTAGATTGTGACTTGAAGTGAAAATGTAGCAGCACACAAATAATATATTTACAAACATTTACGAAAACATTATCTCTACAAAAAAATTCCGGTGGTATATAAATGACTTCTTATAGTGGGTGCGGCTTTGAGGGGCGGGGCTTTCTGAGCTCCAGAGATTCATTCAAACAATTATGAATGAAACACAATTTGGCATGTTTTAAATGAAGGGGCGCTATAGCATGGTCAAATATGGTATTACTGCAGTAAATAACTCAATGTTTAGTATGTTATCATAAGATACTGTTGTGAATACATACGTTTGGTCTGCACCAGCGGATTTGTGCCTCTTGTGAAGCCGTAAGTTCAGGAATGTCTCCCAGTGAGGTGATGTTGGGTGGAAACATTTTGTCGACAAACATCTTCTTTCGTTGCACATGGTTGATTTTGAGGTAATCGAAGTCCTGGTCTTTGTGAAACTTCTCCGGGTTGGAGGCGCTCCCCAAGCTCCCGGCCGGGTACCGCAGGTTAATAATGGAGGTGCACTTGGAAGACATGCTACAGAAGACACAGGGCTACATAAGGAGTTCTGTTTTCAGGAACATTGAAATTGTTTTCGTAAATTATTGTTAATTGCACGGCAAGTTTTAGCATCATTAGCATTATTTGTGGACTAGGCGTCCCTAAACCCCAAAGCAAAATTATCTATCTTTTCAAATGTCTTTTTTTCTGTTTCATTGACTATATTTCCATGTGTTTTATGCTGAAAAGATTGTGTAAATTAACCTTAGAACAGAAAATATGAGCAAAAAGACCATTTTCATAAAACTAGTGTTGGGAGTTGTTTACATTTGGCATCATCATTACCGGGCCCCTCCCACGCAGTCACTGAAAGAAATGTGTTTTTACTCCTCGTTTAAAAAATGTGAACCAATTACAATGTTTACACAACTCGAGTCTCTTGTAAAATATACATTTAATGAACACAGTTTGTCTTAACAACCAAAGTTAACATGTACATACTAAAATAATCATAAACTATAGCTCAACTGTCAAACTATCAGAATAATACAAAGTAAAACAAATAGAGGTAAGTCAGACCTGCTGGTTTGAGGTTGTATTAGTCAGACTCAGACCTGGAGCAGAGCAGTTTTCCAGAAAGCAGCTGTTATATGTGTGATGTTATATATATATGAAGAGACAAAGGCTCCACCTCTAAAGCACATGAGCGCTGCTCAGAGTGACAGAAAAAAACACTTTACAGTGAGAGACGCCTCAATTTGAGGTCTCAGGACATTACACTTACAATCCCAACGTTTTAACACAGAGACAGGAAAAAAGGCTTTCAGCAACTTTGCTCCCTCCCTGTGGAACAAAACCCAGAGACTTTTGAAAGTAAATCATTTTATGCCTTTTAAAGATTTTAAAGCACTGGTCAAGGACCACCCGCAGTGCAGATGCACTTGTTTTATGTAATTTGATCTCATATTGAATGTATAAATGTGTTTATATGTATTGGTTAATTTTATTGAATGTTTTATTTGCGTTTTAGTATCCTGTGTTTGTTGTTTATTTTGTGTTGTGTTTTAACCGGGTACTGTTAAACTTTAACTTTTCTCATTGGGTTTTCTCTGTATAAAAAAAAAAAAAAATGAATACAAAAATGAACCAGACCTACAGAAACTTGCTGCAAAAGTTCACTTAGTTCACTTAGTCATTGTAAAGACCTGAAGTAAATACTGAGTAGGGTCTAATGAATAAACTCTATAATGGTTTGAGTATTAAGTATTAATTAAAAAGTCTACATCGGCAAAGCCTTAAAAATTTACTGTTCAAACTAGACAACTTGAATGATAAGGAAGTTATGTGAGATGCTTCTATATTATCTGGCTACAGTAATTTATTCTTCAGAAAAACTTATTTATGTCCTGATGCAGGGGCTTGTCATGTAAGAGAAGGATGTTGGGATCACCACTGTTTTCACTGGGGAAATCGGCGTCACATGGTAGAAAGATCGGCCAAAAAGGTATGCAGTGGGGCTAAAACAGAAACATCTCTGCAGCATCGAAGGTTCCTCTGAGCACAGTGGCCTCAGTATCGGTAAGTGGAAAAGGTTTGGAACCACCGAGACTCTTCCTAGAGCTGGTCCCGGCCAAACTGAGCAATTGGGGGAGAAGGGCCTAAGTCAGGGGGGTGACCAAGAACCCGCTGGTCCCTCTGACAGATCTCCAGTGTGTCTCTGTGGAGAAGGGAGAACCTTCCAGAAGAACAACCGTCTCTGCTACACTCCACCAATCAGGCCTGTGTGGTAGAATGGCCATGCAAAAAACACTCCTCAGTAAAAGGCACATGACAGCCCACCTGGAGTTTACAACAAAGGACTCATCCCATGAGAAACAAATCTATGGTCTGACGAAACAAAGATTGAAGTCTTTGGCTTCAATAGTAAACATGCAGTGTAAGCAGTCTTCATTTCTGAACATGTTCTGACACAGGATAGGAATATGCCTGAGGACACAGAGAGCATGTGTAGACTTACTTTGCTCCCGGAGGTAGCGTTAACGTAAGCCTTTTATAGGGGGCGTAGCCAGGGCGCTATTTTGCTACCTTGGTGATCTTAATGCTGGTTTAAAAAGGCTGGATTTGGACGCTGGAGGCTAAAGTGGATGGTGCCAGTCCATATATGATGATAACTGTGGCATTCAAAAGCACCACCTGCACCTGTTTGGGAGATGTTTGTTCATGGCCTCATATACAGGCAATGAAAGAAGTGAGCAATAACACTGTTTGATTTCCCGTTTTTCAATGAGTTCCCAAACAATAAGTAAATTAATTAAATATTGAAAAACAGCTTTTTCTTTTACTTTTAGGTCGTGTCCCCAGTTTTTGTGTGCCCCTTAAAATGAAAAACTTGGAAAAAAAAGAAAGAAAGAAAAATGAATACTGCCTCCGAGCATTGTTTCTTTATTTAATTCACCTTTATTTGTTTTGCACAACGCGGAGTATGTTCTCAAGATGGGTTTGTGCCAATTCAACCGGTCCTGAGTGCTCGGTGGGATGCTGCGTGGTCCGGAGGGCTCGTGAACAGAGCATACACTGTGGTCAGCTCAGTCTGATCTTATGTGTGGATCTCGTGTTGGGCTATCAGTCTGTGCCAGTTTTACGCAGACTGGGACCAGGATTTTGTGAGTGTGATGTGACCGTGATGATGAATTCGATTTTCCAAATAGACGTTCCTCTCTAAGCTGAGCACATGAGTCTTTATGTTCCAGTTGGGCCCAGATCGCGCAGTAACAGGTGTGCAACGCAGCGCAAAGAGCTTTAAAGGCTAATTCATATTTCATAAGAAGTAATAAGTTTGTTCGTTTTTCCACTGCAAAGTACGGTGGTCTGTACAAATTCATCTTCCATCATTCTTCAAAGTTCATCATCCTCATTTGACGATTAGTCTTAGCAGGAAATTAAGTTAAACCAAATGACAATAATCATAAATAAAACGACATATAACTTAGAAAGTGCTTCGTTTTAGTTTTGGATACATCCATAAGTACAATGAAGTTCATGCAAGAGTCGAGGCTGAAGCTTTCCCAGATTCCTTGAAATAAAAAAAGTAGTTACTCAAATCGTTAAAAGTATTATATTACTAGATTTGTTTCCTCTCATACTATCAATTACCCCGGGCAAAGTGGTCATTCAGGAGCCGCTGGAGCTTCCTGGCATTCAGCTCTTCTCTCTGTCCACAACAAAAGCAACACAAGATTCTCAGTAAAGTCACGTTCCACAATTGAAGAGGATTTCATTTTATTTTCATTTTTCACACCACCTCTAATACATGTCTGATCACAATCTGGTCCATTCAGTTTGCAATTCTCAATACTTCTAA
Organism: Chaenogobius annularis; assembly: GCA_015082035.1. NCBI lineage: Eukaryota > Metazoa > Chordata > Actinopteri > Gobiiformes > Gobiidae > Chaenogobius > Chaenogobius annularis. Next base: position 134,011 of record BJKM01000458.1, read on the forward strand.
ATACTGTCACAAATAGAAGCAATTAATAACACCTGCCACTTAAATTATTTCAACAATAATTGATCTATTCTTACACATATTGTATTATTATTCATTGTATTATGTTGCACCATACCGCAGAAGCAAGTTACTGGTTTGTGAATTATAATATATAGAACAGGCCAAGATCGGGGTGTAACCTACAGCTACAGCAGCATAAGTTGTACTAGAAAAAGGTTACACCTCATAGGGAATTAGACCCTCCTCATCTTCCTCCTCCTCTTCTTCTTCTTCTTCTTCTTCCTCCTCCTCTCTTCCTCTCCTCGTCCACACCGTTGTGGTCGTGTTCGTGGTCATGTTCGTCTTCATCCTCGCCTTCAAACTGTCTGTGAGAATATACAATTCTTATTTTCCCATACGGAGGAATCCCTAAAAGCATGGAAAATCTGCCTACTGTCCTATAAGTAGGCTCTGCGTAAGGCCGGAACCAGATACTATTCAAATTTAATAGAAGTCAACAAAAATAACACTAGATTTCTTTTCAGCCCTGTAGCCAGGCTAACAAACTGTCACAGCGCAGTAGAGCCCTCAATCCCAGCTACTCTCAGCTCTAATGATTTTCTTCTATTTTTTAACAATAAAATAAAAACAATCAGAGATAAATTAGATGAAACTACTCCCACTATTAGCCCTGAACAAGCCCAAGCTGTAAAACTAGTGTCCCATACAGTCCATCAGTAACACTAGAAAGGTTCACTGCTGTTGATCTAGCAGAGATAACTTAAGCCATTATGTCCTCTAAAACGTCATCTTGTATTCTTGGCCCTGATTCCAAGCAGACCCCTCAAAGACATTCTCCCCCTAATTATAGATTGTATTCTTAAATATAATAAATACTTCACTAAAAAGTGGTTATGTTCCACAGTCCTTCAAACATGCAGTCATTAAACCACTTCTGAAAAAGCCTAATCTTGATCCTGACCGGTTGATAAACTACAGACCTATTTCAAATCCCCCCTTTGTCTCTAAAATCCTTGAAAGAGTTGTAGTTAAACAGCTTTGTCGCCATCTACAGGACAATAATTTTATTCGAAGTTTTCCAGTCAGGGTTCAGAGCCCACCACAGCACTGAAACTGCACAAGTTAAAGTCACAAATGATTTGTTATTAGCTGCTGACGATGGACTGGTCTCAATCCTGGTTCTATTGGACCTCAGTACAGCGTTCGACACCATCGACCACAACATTCTACTGCAGAGGTTAGAATGTGATGTAGGTGTCAGAGGCCCCGCCCTCAGCTGGTTTAAATCCTACCTATCGGATAGGTACCAGTTTGTTAATGTAAACCAGAGCTTTTCACCATGTTCTAAAGTAACCTACGGTGTGCCACAGGGTTCAGTTCTCGTCCAATTCTGTTTACTCTTTATATGCTGCCGTTAGGTAACATTATCAGAAAGCATAGCATTAACTTCCACTGCTATGCAGATGACACACAGCTGTATTTATCAATGAAACCTGATCAGACCG